>NC_069423.1:31554102-31566602 GCF_026875155.1 Cherax quadricarinatus | reverse complement strand
CCTCTTTCTCCTCCTCCTTCACCTCCTCCTTCTCCTCCTCCTTCTCCTCCTCCTTCTCCTCCTCCTTCTCCTCCTCCTCTCCTCCTCCTTCTCCTCCTTCTCCTCCTCCTTCTCCTCCTCCCTTCTCCTCCTCCTTCTCCTCCTCCTTCTCGTTCCTCCATCTACTCCCCTTCTCCTCCTCCTCCATTTCCTCCACCTTCTCCTCCTCCTTCTCCTCCTCCTCCTTCTCTCCTCCTCCTTCTCCTCCTCCTCCTCCTCCTCCTCCTCCTTCTCCTCCTCCTTCTCCCCTCCCTTCTCCTTCTCCTTCTATCCTCCTCCCCAACTCCTCACTCCTCCTCCTCCTCCTCCTCCTCCACCTTCCTCCTCCTCCTCCTCCTCCTCCTTCCTCCTCCTCCTCCCTCCTCCTCCTCCTCCTCCTCCTCCTCCTCCTCCTCCTCCTCCTCCTCCTCCTCCTCCTGCCTCCTCCCTCCTCCTCCTCCTCCTCCTCCTCCTCCTCCTCCTCCCGCTCCTCTCCCCACCGTCCTCCTCCTCCTCCTCCTCCTCCTCTCCTCCTCCACACTCCTCCTCCTCCTCCTCCTCTCCTCCCTCCTTCCACCTCCTCCGCCTCCTCCTCCTCCTCCTCCTCCTCCACCTCCTCCTCCTCCTCACTCCTCCTCCTACCACCACCTCCTCCTCCTCCTCCTCCTCCTCCTCCTTTTTCAACTCTTCCCCCTCTTCCTTGATCCTCCTCCTCCTCCTTTTCCACCTCCTTCCTGTCAGTGTGTTTGTTTATTATTAGTATTTTTACATACATACAGAGGTACAAAAAAATACAGGTAAGAGCAGCATGCCAAAGCCACTTATAGCATAGCATTACGGGCTGGCTTAAGATTAACTAAGCAATGATGAAATCAGTGATAAGACATTATTGTAAACAGATTTGTGACAATTTAAGTACAATTTCAGTACCTAATACTAGTGTAGAAAAAGATTGGGTTATGTAAAAAAAAAAAAAAAAAAATGAACCAGGGGACAAGAACTCTACAAATGTAATTATCAGAACTTAAAAATTACAAAAAATAATATGAAAAATAGAAAAAAAGGTATATTGCAAAACTTCTTCTGCCAAGCGGCAGGACTCGATGTTGCTGTCACATGAGCATCCAGTGCCAACTTCTCGGCCTCATATCTCAGTAAGTACTGACCCTAAATTTTTTTTTTATTCTAAAATACTTTAAAAAATGTGCTCTTTTTTTTCAAAATATTCGGGGCGCTGCGCGAGTGAACGTATATATACGTTTGGACCATTTAAGGGTTTAAAAAAAAAAACAAAACTTTCCTTCTAATGTGCCTACAAATGCCCTCACAGACCTCATGGTGAAGATTAGGCCATTTTTGAAGATCAATAGGAAAAAAGCAACAACCAATTTTCTTAAAAACCTTCATTAGAAAGATCAGATTTTAAACTACAAGATATCTATTTTTTGAATAGGCATTTTGCCCTTGAAGGGAGAAAACAGGACTTAAAATAAGGTGATTTTTGGCTTGCACAGCATTATACTGAAAACCAGGTATTTTTCAGTTGCTGTTATTGTAGAGCAACAACAGCTAGAACTTCGTGTTTAAGTGCCCTTATACAATTTTCGGTGGTTATTTCAGAAATTATTATCTGAATTGATAGGGACCGATATTTATTTTGCAAATTAAGCTTAAAGTTGTCAAAAAAGTGTCATGACAACTGATCGCAGATTTTGACCTTGCTGATTTTCAAAAAAACATTAATATTGCTTATCTGCAGTTGAGAATTTTAAGGCTCTTTTTAAAAGTGTGATTTTCCTTTGAAAATGGATTACAGCAGTATCTTTTCTCCTGTTCATATATTGTTAAAAAAAGCTTCGTGTTGCAAACATATTCTTGATTCCTCGTTGAACTTGAAACCTGAGTGTTTGCTTTAACAGCTGTTGGTCTTCAATTGAGATACTGGAAGTGGGCACAAAAAAAGGCACTTTCCTTTTTCACCCCCTTTTCCAGAACAGGTTTCCCAGAGGGTAACAAGGCATCACAGATATACATTAGCATGTCATGTGTAAATTTTGTTTATGCATTGGTTAGTAGACAGCAACAATCCAGGGAAGTACAGTATGTACTGCTGACCTATTAAATAAGTGCAAAATGAAAAGCAGATAAGCTTTTGAACCTTGGCAGGATTACTAATCTTTTCGTTGTCTCATGAATGTATAAGATGACAGGCATGATTTAAAAACTCGTACAGTAGGACCCCCATATCCGTGGGGAATATGTTCCAAGGCCTACCGCAGATACCCAAAACCGCCGATAGTTGAGAACCCTATATACATAAGTCTTTTTCATTTAATAGATACATTATGCACAGTAAGTCGAGAATTAGCACTTTTTCACTGATGGGAAGCACTTCACATATTCTCCTAGGCTTTGAAGAACTGCCACCATGGAAACCAGACCCACGGATACGACAGTCCTGCGGTACTTATATTCATACACATACCTTTACTCTTGTGTGTGCTCTTCATCTAGCTCTTAATTCTGTAATATTTCTTTTCTAACCTAGGAGACCTAATCTGAGACCAGACTGTGGGGAAGATAATCCCCAGAACCATTAATAGGTAACCATTCCTAACATTATCTTTGTATATTTTCAGGACTTCAAGTTTCCCTTAACAGTAGTAATAGTGCACCTGTTTATGAAGTTTATGCTGGCGGGGTTGTTTCGGGCAACCTACACTTTGGTAACAGGTATACCCAGGGTATTACTTCCTTGGGATGTTTACTGGAGGAGATTGTTACCTCCTGGAGCAGCTGCTGGCATTGATATAGGCCTCTCTCAGTGGTCACTTGAGTTTATAACTGTAGCCTTGTGAGTATAAAATAATTGTTAAAATATTACGATGCTGCTTGAGAACCCTTTATTGCTTCCTTATGTTCATTCTAGTACCTAGTTTATCCTGGTAACTAGTTCATGTTAGTAACTTGTTCATGTTAATAATTGGGTATTGCCAGTAACTATTTCATGGTAGCCTTGGCTGTGACTGGTAGCCTCTTTTTTTTTTTTTTTTTTTTTAACACTGACCCCTACTGAAGTAGGGTGACCCAAAAAAAAGAAGAAACACTTTCACCATCACTCTATCACTTGTCTTGCTAGAGGTGTGCCAGCATTACTGGTCAGATGGTCCTCTAAACTACATCATCACCCCTCCTTTAGAGTGCAGGCACTGTACTTCCCACCTCCAGGGCTTAAGTCTGTCTAACTGGTTTTCCTGAATCCCTTCATAAATGTTACCTTAATCACATTCCAACAGCACGTCAAGTCATAAAGTCCACTTGCCTCCACTCCTATCTAAAGTACTCACACTTACCTGCTGGATGTTCAAGCCCCTAACATACAAATCCTCCTTTACCCCTTCCCACCAACCTTTCCTAGGATGACTATTACCCCTCCTTCCCTCTACTACAGATTTATATACCCTCCAAGTCATCGTGTTTTGCTCCATCATCTCTAAATGTCCAAACTACCTCAATAGCCCTCCTCACTCCTCTTGATAATACTTCTAGTAACCCTGTGCCTCCTGACCAAACTACAAATTATTGAATAATATTCACACCACACATTGCTTCTCAAACTGCACTCTAGCCCCCTCCTTACTGCAGCACTTAATCCTTTGAGGGTCCAAGCAATAGTTATATGCCTTGTCCACTGGGTCCAAGCCGTAGTTCTATGCCAAGAGCTCAGCTCACTCAGATAAACGGTGAGCTGTAAATTTGGGCCTAGATATGAGAGAATGGATTTATGTGGTAAGTGTGCACTATATATAACAAATCCTGCAGCAAGCATTGCATAATGAGAAAAAAAAGCTGTGATGGTGTTTTTGGATTAAAAGAACGGCTTTGCATTGTATTTTCATATGGTTTTTACAGTTGTATTTGCGGTTTCTTGGTCTTATTTGATGGAATGGAAGATATACTACAGAAATAGAGATGATTTTGAATGGTTTTAGTACTGAAAATAGCTTGAAATTGAGCTCAAATAAGTACAAATGTTCGACTTTTGCTGATGTTCAAGAGTAAACAAATGTCACGCATCCATTACACTTCAACTGGTGGGTCTAATATACGTTCACAAATGCGCTGATATTGTTTATACAATTATTACACTATTGCATAACAGTAAATCTTCTATTTTTTGGTGTAAATGAAAATTCTATGAGAATAAAAAATCAAAATGAAAGAAAAAATTCATTTTTTAAAGCCTTAGAAACATAACTAATAAACAGAGGAAATGTTATTTTAGTGCCAGGAATACCTGCATTGTTTATTCTGGACCCTATTTTGAAATTGGAATATTTGAACTTTGTGTGAAATTGGCCAAATTACCAATTTCTGATCACTTTATTGGGTAGTTGAAATAGTTGATTGGGCAGTTTTTTGTGCTCAGTCGATAAAATAGAAGTAATACTAGCAAAATTGCTAAGAATTTGGTTGATTGCTATAATGTAATTGGCCTAAAATAGGAGTCAAAGTGGGCAAAATCACCGTTGCGAAATTTTGGGGGGGCGCTGAAACAGTAAAATTCACAAGAGTGTAATTTCGTAAATTTTCCATCAAATTTCATACTTTTTGTTTTATTATCTTCAGAAAAAGATTCTCTACCATTTCATAAGAAAAAAAAAATTGAAAATTCTTGTACCCAGTGGGCAAGGCATAGAACTATGGCTTGGACCTACCTATCTTCGTGTCATCGGCGAATTTGCTCATATCACTAGTAATTCCTTCATCAAGATCATTGATATATATTATAAACAACAACGGGCCCAAGACTGACCCCTGTGGAACGCCACTTGCTACTGATCCCCACTCGGATTTAACCCCATTTATGGACACTCTTTGCTTCCTTGCTTTCTTCAACAGTCTTTGGTGCGGAACTCTATCAAATGCCCATACAAGAGTGTTGGTACCAATATACTCTGATGGGGTTGTAAGAGAAGTAAATGCGAGGGTCTTGGCAAGAGGCGTGGAGTTAAAAGATAAAGAATCACACATAAAGTGGGAGTTGTCACAGTTGCTCTTTGCTGATGACACTGTGCTCTTGGGAGATTCTGAAGAGAAGTTGCAGAGGTTGGTGGATGAATTTGGTAGGGTATGCAAAAGAAGAAAATTAAAAGTGAATACAGGAAAGAGTAATGTTATGAGATAACAAAAAGATTAGGTGATGAAAGAATTGGATATCAAACTGGAGGGAGAGAGTATGAGGAGTGAATGTATTCAGATATTTGGGAGTGGACGTGTCAGCCGGATTGGGTCTATGAAAGATGAGGCAAATCATAGAATTGATGAGGGGAAAAGGGTGAGTGGTGCACTTAGATCTGTGGAACAAAGAACTTAGTCTTGGAGCAAAGAGGGGAATTTATGAGAGTATAGTTTTACCAACCGCTCTTATATGGGTGTGGAAGCATGGGTGATGAATGTAGCAGTGAGGAGAAGGCTGGAGGCAAGTGAGATGTCCATGTCTGGGGCAATGTTGTGGTGTGAATAATAATCAGAGAATTCGTATTTTTGAATTAGGAGGATGCGGGATTACCAAAACTGTTGTCCAGAGGCAGAAGGAAGGGTTTTGTTGAGGTGTTTCGGACATGTAATAGAATGGAGCCGAAACAGAATGACTTCAAGAGTGTATCAGTCTGTAGTGGAATGGATTGCGTGGGTAGGGGTCAGCCTAGGAAAGGTTGAGTGGGAGGGGGTACAGAGGTTTTGCGTGCGAGGGGCTTTGGACTTCCCAGCAGGCATGCGATTACGTGTTTGATAGTGAATGGAGACAAATGGTTTTAATACTTGACGTTCTGAGTGGAGTGTGAGCAAGTCACATTTCTGAAGGGATTCGGGAAACCAGCAGGCCGGACTTGAGGTTCCTGGAGATGGAAATACAGTTGCCTGCACTCTGAAGGAGGGGAGTAATGTTGCAGTTAAAAACTGTAGTTAAAGCACTACGGTTTTTAAACTGCAAGACAGTGATGGAGTGATTGATGATGAAAGATTTTTCTTTTTATCCGGGGCCCACCCTGCCTTGGTGAGTCGGCAGTGTGTTAATTAGAAAAAATTAAAAAAAAGAGCCCCTTTTTTGCTTCCACAGATGCGCATTGCACAACTTATGGTTGTCTACTTGTCAATTCATAGACTCTTTTGCAGACAAGTCCACTCCTTTCAACCCTGATACTATTCTTTCATTAATCTAAATTTTTTATTACTCTCATCACCTTTCTCTTTCCTATGTTCAATTTCTATTTCCTTCTTTTACGTACCCTCCCCAATTTGTCTACCAACCTTTGCAGTTTTTAGAACTCCCACTTTGCATTAAATTCTTTGTCTTTTAATCCCACACCTCTTCCCAACATCCTACCATTCACTTCTTTTACAACACCTTCTATGAATATTAAACAACAATGGTGATATCACATATCCCTGTCTAAGGCCTCCCTTTACCACAAAATATCAACCTCTTTCCTACATACCCTAACCTGAGTCTCAGTACCTCCATAAAAACTCTTTAATAGCTTTAAGCAACCTACCACTTATTCCTTGCACTTGCAACATCTACAACATTGCTCTTCTATCCACCCTGTCATATGCCTTTTCTAAATCCATAAATGCAATGAAGGCTTCTTTATCTTTTCATTTTATACTGTTGTGATTGTAACTTTAGCTGTGGATACTATCAGTGGGCCTTCATGAAATATGTACTCAGACTAGTTTACTTTCTCCATGGGAAAGTGGAAAAGAATTCTTCCTCCAATAACCATGCATGTCATCAGAGGTTACTAAAAATGCTGGGAGCAAAGGGCTAGTAACCCCTTCTCCTGTATAAATTACTAATTTTAAAAAGAAAAACTTTTGTTTTTCTTTTTAACCCGTAAATGGTCCAAGCAGATCTACGTTCGCATGTTAGTGCTACAAAAGTAGATCTAAAGTTTTTTTTACATATTTTCAAATATAACAAAAAAAAAAGTAGATCAAAGTTTTTTTTTTTTTTCATATTTCAAATATAACAAAAAAAAACAAAGTAGATCAAAGTTTTTACACATTTTCAAATGTAGAAAAACAAAAAGAAGATCTACGTTTTTTACATACATTTCCAATGTGAAAAAAACGTATATATACGTTTGGACCGTTTACGGTAAATTTCATTTTTCTTTTTAATGTCAACCCTGCCTGTAGGATACTGCCAGTTTATTGAAAAAAAAACTTTGTTTACTATGTTTTACCATTGATAGTCAAAATAAAATAGTTTAAACTATCTCCATTTTCCCTACCTGTGTACTGTATTATACTGGATGCCCTACATAATGAAATGTTTTTCACTGTTAATGCAGATGTACAGACTTAACTGTGAACATTTTCTGTGGCCAATTTATGAACTTTTTTTCAGGTATACAATGTCCAAATCTACAGCTCTACTGTTAATTTGATATTTGCAAATGGTCCTCAAATTTGGGAAGAAAGGTGAGTAATTTGGATCCCTTGTTTATTTCAGCTTGAGTATGTATTTATTGCAACATTATTGTGTTGTCATGTGTAGGTTTCATAAGTTAAGAGTAGAGCCTGTTTTGTTTATGTAATTTGAGGCTTAGAAATTTTGAATACATTTAGTTTTTGTGAATGCAATAAGGTGCTACCAAAAACAGTGAACAAAAGATGAGTAAGACAGATTGGCAACAGTTGAGTATCTTTATTGTTGAAGTGTTTCCCTTGCTCTGTAGGCTTCTTCAGTCAAATATGGAGGTGCCATATATACCAGAGATAGTAGAAGTAGCAGAGAGGTGGATATGAGATGATCATCCATTCATAGCTTCTTCAGTTGTATACAACTTAACTTTGATTGAGACTATTGAGCACTCTCAGAACTGAGGGACTAATACCTTGAAAACTATAAGATAAGGTACTGATCACCTCCATCTTTCACTCCTGCTTCTCGTCTCCAATTTGTCATCTGTGTGTTTGGTGAAGAAACCTGCAGAGCAGGTGAAATGTTTTAACAGTGAGGATACCCAACAGTTTCACATGTGTCTTACTCATCTACTTGTCAGTATTGTATACCATTAACATAATGAAAGAAAGACATGTTGTAAAACAAACTTTAACTGGGACAACATATTGCTCTGTAGAGCTTCATAAGAGTCATTATTCAACAAAGTAAAACAGTTCCAATAAAATTGCCTGCAGTAATGTTATTTTTCCCCATGTAGTCATCATTACATTGTCATCATATTGCTGTGTTATAAGGTGCCAGACTGTCAATCTGTCCGGGGGGAGTGCCAGACTGCAATCTACAACCTCGGATTCGCCTTCCCATCCACAAATCTGTTTATAATAGTAGTAGTTGGTAGACAGCAACCACCCAGGGGGTACCCACCATCCTGCAAGTGGTGTAAAACGAGAGCCTATAATTGTATTACATGATGTTACGATTGCTGGAGTCTTTTGTCTGTCTCATAAATGTGCAAGATTACAGGTACGTCTTGCTACTTCTACTTACACTTAGGTCACACTACACATACATGTACATGTTCATTTATACACACTCTTCTGAGTTTTCTTTGATGTTATCTTAGTAGTTCTTGTTCTTATTAATTTTCCTTTTATATCCATGGGAAAATGGAATGAGAATCTTTCCTCCGTGTTTTAAAAGTCAACTAAAATGCCGGGAACAACGGACTAGTAACTCGTTTTCCCTTAAAGGATTACTAAAAAGAAGAAGAAAATTGTCAAAGTGGGATGTCTGAATGTGCATGGATGTTGTGAGAATGATAAGAAAGAGATGATTGTGGATGCTATGAATGAAAAGAAGCTGGATGTCCTAGCTTTAAGTGAAACAAAGCTGAAGGGGGTGGGAGAGTTTCAGTGGAGAGAAGTAAAATGGGATTAGGTCAGAGGTTTTTCAGAAAGAGTAGAGCCTAAAAGAAGGAGTAGCAATAATGTTGAAGGATAATTATGGCAGGAAAAGAGGGAGTATAAATGTATTAACTTCAAGATTATGTGAATTAAGTAAAGGTGGATGTGAAAAGTGGGTTTATAGTAAGCGTATATGCACCTGGAGAAGAGAGAAGTGTAGAGGAGAGAGAGAGAGAGGTTTTGGGAATTGTTGATGTGAGGGGAGTTTTGAACCAAGTGTGAGAGTACCCTTGTGGTTGGGGTTTTCAATGCTAAAGTGGGTAAAAGTGTTGTGGAGGGAGAAGTGGTAAATTTGGGGTGCCATGGGTAAATGAAAATGGGGAAGCCTTTAATCGAGCTATGTGTAGAAATAGGTTTTGGTAATAATTAATACATATTTTATGAAAAAAGAAGATAAATAAACAAACAAGGTATGATATAGCACATAATGAAAGTAGTTGTTTTGATTATATATTGGTGGAAAAAAAGTTGATGGGTAGGCTTCATCGATGTTAACAGTGTTTATAGAGGGGCAACTGATATATTCGGATCATTATTTTAATTGTAGCTACAGTTAGAATAAGAGGTAATGGGATTAAAAAGAAAATGTAACAAGAGAGAGTGAAAGTGTATAAACTAAGGGAGGAAGAAGTCAGGTGAATATAAGCAAGCTATTGGCAGAAGTGACCAAGTGCAAGTATGAGTAGTGGAGGGGTTGAATAGGGTTTTGAATAGTTTAAAAATGCAGTACGTATTAGAATGTGGGGCAGAGAGTTTGTGCTATAGGAGGGTGGGTGCATGAGGAAAGAGGAGTGATTGGTGGAATGATGAAGTAAAGGGTGTGATAAAAGAGAAAAAGGTAGCATATGAGAGGTTTTTTACAAAGCATAAGTTTATAAGAAGAGCGAGTACGTATATGGAGAGTAAAGAGCAGGGAGACTAATGTTCACTCCAGCATAAACAAACACACTGACAATGTGTCACCACACCTTCGTATTTTTGAACAATTTCCATCTTCAATTATATCGTATTATTTTATATTATTATTACGTATTATTAATTATTATTATTATTACTATTGTTATTATTAGCAGTAGCAGAAATGTTGATTCTTTTGCTGTGTTCAAGAGTAAACCACATGATGTCACCGTCCAATACCTGTCCAAATATCCATTCCAATATGCAGTCATGAATGTGTTTTAAATTATTTATACTGTAGTTTAAATAGCAAATAATGACCAAACAAAACACTCACCACCCTGAGTGGTGGGAGGGCTGCTGCCAGTGCGGGGTCGGAGGAGGGTAGTAGGGACTCGCAGGTGCGGGAAAAACCTTGAATATATTTGGCGGCGTGGGAATTTGGTGCTGGGACATTTGCGGTTTGGGAATTCGCGAATGTGTGAACCCCGAAAGTTGAAAACGTGAATGTTGAGGGAGACCTGTAGTCTCTAAACAACCCTTCAATAATGTTTCTTGTACTCCATTTCAGAATAATACTGTCTTAAGCCAATAACTCAACACTCACATTGATTTTTGTATTGATTTTGTCCTTCCAGGAAAGCAGTGAGATAGATAAGTTGACTGAGGCTCACTCATTTGTATTGTGATGTTAATGAGAAGGGTGATACCAGGCTTCAAGCTTTAAGAGATAAGTGTAGGATAAAACCTTTATTCCTAAACTTGATGCACTTGAAGCCAATTTAAGAAGAAGAGCTACTGTGTACAGTGACATTGCACAAATGTTTTCCTTTTTTGCTAATCTGACAGCATCTAAGCAAGGTATTGAACTATTGATGTGGAAGCATACCAAGATGATGTTGACCTGAAACTTGCCAATGAACTTTTGCACTTTAACCTGAACATGAGACAAGCTATTGGTCTACAGAAGAGCAATCACTCTCTCATACAGACCCTTATCAAATTATATACAAGTAAAATATTCAGATGGCCTTTCCTAATGGGGGTGCAATCTTGCAGCTATTTCTTAACTTAATAGTCACTAACTGCTCAGGAGAGAGGTCATTTTCAAGCCTCGGTAAGTAAGTTTATTCAGGTATACACAAATACAGTTAAATAGATTATCATACATAGCAGCGTATGTGTAGAGAACCTAGGATAACCAAAAAACTCAGTGACTTATTTCTATTGGGGTCCTTTTAACACATTATTATAATATAAAGGATATGATATCTTATGGATTTGCCAGTTAAAAATAGGAGAGGAGAGTTATTAAATGGAGAGTTAGAGGTATTGGGAAGATGGAGGGAATATTTTGAGGAATTGTTAAATGTTGATGAAGATAGGGAAGCTGTGATTTCGTGTATAGGACAAGGAGGAATAACATCTTGTAGGAGTGAGGAAGAGCCAGTTGTGAGTGTGGGGGAAGTTCGTGAGGCAGTAGGTAAAATGAAAGGGGGTAAGGCAGCCGGGATTGATGGGATAAAGATAGAAATGTTAAAAGCAGGGGGATATAGTTTTGGAGTGGTTGGTGCAATTATTTAATAAATGTATGGAAGAGGGTAAGGTACCTAGGGATTGGCAGAGAGCATGCATAGTTCCTTTGTATAAAGGCAAAGGGGATAAAAGAGAGTGCAAAAAATTATAGGGGGATAAGTCTGCTGAGTATACCTGGTAAAGTGTATGGTAGAGTTATTATTGAAAGAATTAAGAGTAAGACGGAGAATAGGATAGCAGATGAACAAGGTGGCTTTAGGAAAGGTAGGGGGTGTGTGGACCAGGTGTTTACAGTGAAACATATAAGTGAACAGTATTTAGATAAGGCTAAAGAGGTCTTTGTGGCATTTATGGATTTGGAAAAGGCATATGACAGGGTGGATAGGGGGGCAATGTGGCAGATGTTGCAAGTGTATGGTGTAGGAGGTAGGTTACTGAAAGCAGTGAAGAGTTTTTACGAGGATAGTGAGGCTCAAGTAGAGTATGTAGGAAAGAGGGAAATTATTTCCCAGTAAAAGTAGGCCTTTGACAAGGATGTGTGATGTCACCGTGGTTGTTTAATATATTTATAGATGGGGTTGTAAGAGAAATAAATGCGAGGGTCTTGGCAAGAGGCGTGGAGTTAAAAGATAAAGAATCACACACAAAGTGGGAGTTGTCACAGCTGCTCTTTGCTGCTGACACTGTGCTCTTGGGAGATTCTGAAGAGAAGTTGCAGAGATTGGTGGATGAATTTGGTAGGGTGTGCAAAAGAAGAAAATTAAAGGTGAATACAGGAAAGAGTAAGGTTATGAGGATAACAAAAAGATTAGGTGATGAAAGATTGAATATCAGATTGGAGGGAGAGAGTATGGAGGAGGTAAATGTATTCAGATATTTGGGAGTGGACGTGTCAGCGGATGGGTCTATGAAAGATGAGGTGAATCATAGAATTGATGAGGGGAAAGAGTGAGTGGTGACTTAGGAGTCGTGGAGAAAAAAAAAATTTTTTCCCTTGGGGGAAAAGGGGAATGTATGAGAGTAAATTTTACAAAGCTCTTATTGGGGGGTGAGTGGGGGATGAAAAGTTTCGCAGGAGAAGGTGGAGGGGAGTGGGGTGTTGTTAGGGGAAA
>NC_069423.1:31531576-31553602 GCF_026875155.1 Cherax quadricarinatus | reverse complement strand
CATCCCTTGTTTTAAAAACAGTGCTTCATATTCACTAACAATTTTCCCAACGGTTTCCATAAAAACCTTAGGGGAAGGGTTTTGTCTTCAATTTCTGCCATAATTTATCACTCCAACACATAACAAAGGTCTCTAAAACAGTAGGCATCCTCTCCAATATGTGTACTTAGTACCACCAGACAACACTACTACATTTTCAATTTCACCCTTACCTCATCTATGGTATTTGTGCCTGGGGATCTACTACGCCAAATCACCTTAAACCATTAATAACCCAACAAAAAGCTGCTTTGTGGATTATCACCCATTCTGTGCTAGACAACGTTCGCCCCCATCACTCTACAAGAGTCTGAACTTAATATACAATATATGCATTCATATTACTGTGCCTGCTGTATATACAGAACATGAACTCCATCATAAACCCTCTGAAATATTTCCTCGTTAGCTGCAACAGAACACAAGGTACAACACAAAACCCTCTTTGACATCTCCAGTGTCCGACTCAACCTAGATGTAAAAGGCCCTAAGATCTGGAATTCATTACCCGAATCATCAAGAGGTCACCTGTCTGCCAATCGATTGTTTAAAAAGCGCCTCATCTTCCTAATGTAACTTAACCAGCAATACTATGTCAGACAAAACCAGCTCATTAAACTGTTCTTGTTCTTCCAGTCTTCCTCCAACTCCCACGGAAAATTAATTGCTCATCTTATTCCATTATATTTCTACTAAAATTAAGTAACTTCCTGTATCTTCACCGTCAATCATTCCATTAAAAAGAGAAGACATCGAATCAATTTAAAACAACAAATCATATCTTAAAAACTGTTCGTTTCTTACATTCTCTACCTTTTCTCATTGTGATTATAAGATTAGTTAACTGCTTAAGATATTATATATTATAATCAAGGGGGAAGCGCTAAACCCGGAGGATTATACAGCGCCTGGGGGGGGGATGTGGAAGGCATTCAGGCTTAATTCGGGGAACTGGAGCACAGATCAAATTCTCTAAATCAAGAGCCCCTCACCAACATCAAGGAACCTTCCTTGAGGGGTAACTGCTTAAGAAATCTTACTGTCTTTATAGAGATTGTAACCCAGTCCCTGACCAGCGTTTTCTTAATTATTTAATAGTAATAAAATATAAATTTATGAGACTGCTAAATGATCACCGAATCAGACTGAAGCATTAATGAATAATTTAAAACTACTAGTGTTCATTTAGCTGCTCCTCATTTTTGTACTGTTAACAACTCTTAATAATCTATGTCCAGTTCTTAATTAAGAAGTTTTTAAGGATTAAGATTAGTTTGCCTGAAATGAACTGCTTACTAGTGACTTCTTTTTGTACCTAACTACAGGGTGAAGTACATTTTGTACCTGACTACTTGTGAGCTACATTTTGTACCTAACTAATATGAACTACATTATCTGTATACTCCAAAAAAGAAGTCAAGTATTTGTAAATGTAGATTAACCTAACTTAATCTAACCTAATGTAATGTAAATGTAGCCTAACTTTAACCTAATTTCCTCACTAACAGAACACAAATAGAAAGTAGTCAACAGAGTAAAGTCCGAGGCAGCTACGGTGAAAAGCTCTGTTCCACAAGGCACAGTACTAGCTCCCATCTTGTTCCTCATCCTCATATCCGACATAGACAAGGATGTCAGCCACAGCACCGTGTCTTCCTTTGCAGATGACACCCGAATCTGCATGACAGTGTCTTCCATTGCAGACACTGCAAGGCTCCAGGCGGACATCAACCAAATCTTTCAGTGGGCTGCAGAAAACAATATGAAGTTCAACGATGAAAATTTCAATTACTCAGATATGGTAAACACGAGGAAATTAAATCTTCATCAGAGTACAAAACAAATTCTGGCCACAAAATAGAGCGTAACACCAACGTCAAAGACCTGGGAGTGATCATGTCGGAGGATCTCACCTTCAAGAACCATAACATTGTATCAATCGCATCTGCTAGAAAAATGACAGGATGGATAATGAGAACCTTCAAAACGAGGGATGCCAAGCCCATGATGACACTCTTCAGGTCACTTGTTCTATCTAGGCTGGAATATTGCTGCACACTAACAGCACCTTTCAAGGCAGGTGAAATTGCTGACCTAGAAAATGTACAGAGAACCTTCACGGCGCGCATAACGGAGATAAAACACCTCAACTTACTGGGAGCGCTTGAGGTTCCTGAACCTGTATTCCCTGGAACGCAGGCGGGAGAGATACATTATATACACCTGGAAAATCCTAGAGGGACTAGTACCGAACTTGCACACGAAAATCACTCACTTACGAAAGCAAAAGACTTGGCAGACGATGCAACATCCCCCCAATGAAAAGCAGGGTGTCACTAGCATGTTAAGAGACCATACAATTAGTGTCAGGGGCCCAAGACTGTTCAACTGCCTCCCAGCAAAACATAAGGGAGATTACCAACAGACCCTGGCAGTCTTCAAGCTGGCACTGGACAAGCACCTAAGTCGGTTCCTGACCAGCCGGGCTGTGGCTCGTACGTTGGTTTGCGTGCAGCCAACAGTAACAGCCTGGTTGATCAGGCTGATCCACCAGGAGGCCTGGTCACAGACCGGGCCGCGGGGCGTTGACCCCCGGAACTCTCTCCAGGTAAACTCCAGGTAATGTAAATGTAGCCTAACTTTAACCTAATGTAAATGTAGCCTAACTTTAACCTAATGTAAATGTAACCTAACTTTAACCTAATGTAAATGTAACCTAACTTTAACCTAATGTAAATGTAACCTAATTTTAACCTAATGTAAAATGTAACCTAACTTTAACCTAATGTAAATGTAACCTAACTTTAACCTAATGTAAACGTAACCTAACTTTAACCTAATGTAAATATAACCTAACTTTAACCTAATGTAAATTAACCTAACTTTAACCTAATGTAATGTAAATGTAACATAACTTAATCTAACCTAATGTAATGTAAATGTAACCTAACTTAATCTAACCTAAAGTATGTAAATGTAACCTAACTTATTTAACCTAATGTAATTAATTAACCTAACTTAATCTAACCTAATGTAATGTAAATGTAACCTAACTTAATCTAACCTAATGTAATGTAAATGTAACCTAACTTAATCTAACCTAATGTAATGTAAATGTAACCAAACTTAATCTTGCCTAATGTAATGTAAATGTAACCTAACTTAATCTGAAACCCCAAGCTTCACCTCATTTAATATACTTTAACCTAACTAATAATAAATATTAAAATTTATATGAAATTCAGGTTTGTGTTTCTAGTGAAGCCAAACATTTTTTTCTTCAAAATGGGCGTTGGAGTGCTGTGGGAGTGTACAAGATGGGCGTGGGAGTGTACAAGATGAGTGTGGAGAGTACAGGATGGATGTGAGAGAGTACAGGATGGGTGTGGGAGAGTACAAGATGGGTGTGGGAGAGTACAAGATGGGTGTGGGAGAGTACAAGATGGGTGTGGGAGAGTACAAGATGGCGTGGGAGAGTACAAGAATGGGTGTGGAGAGTACAGGATGGATGTGAGAGAGTACAGGATGGGTGTGGGAGAGTACAAGATGGGTGTGGGAGAGTACAAGATGGGCGTGGAGAGTACAAGATAGGTGTGGGAGTACAGATGGATGTGAGAGTACAGGATGGGTGTGGGAGAGTACAAGATGGGTGGGGGAGTACAAGATGGGGTGTGGAGAGTACAGGATGGATGTGAGAGAGGCCTGGTGGCTAAAGCTCCCGCTTCACACACGGAGGGCCCCGGGTTCGATTCTCGGCGAGTGGAAACATTTCGACACGTTCCTTACACCTGCTGTCCTGTTCACCTAGCAGCAAATAGGTACCTGGGTGTTAGTCGACTGGTGTGGGTCGCATCCTGGGGGACAAGATCAAGGACCCCAATGGAAATAAGTTAGACAGTCCTCGATGACGCACTGACTTTCTTGGTTATCCTGGGTGGCTAACCCTCCGGGGTTAAAAATCCGAACGAAATTTTATCTTATCTTACAGGATGGGTGTGGGAGAGTACAAGATGGGCGTGGGAGAGTACAAGATGGGTGTGGGAGAGTATAGGATGGGTGTGGGCGAGTACATGATGGGTGTGGGAGAGTACAGGATGGGTGTAGGAAAATCCTAGAGGAACTAGTCCCAAATCTGCACGAAGATCACGCCCTACATAGGCAAGACTCATCAGGAGATGCAACATCCCTCAATGAAAAGCAGGGGCGCCACGAGTACACTGAGAGACAACACAATAAGTATCAGGGGCCTAAGACTATTCAATTGCCTCCCAGGTAGCCAGTAGGTGTAGCCTGCCTGGGCTACACCTACCGGCAACCTACATTGTAAGTAAGTTTATTCAGGTATACACAAATACAGATACAGAGATTATCATACATAGCAGTATATGTGTAGAGCCTAGGATAACCCAAAAAAGTCAGACATATAATATGGCCCAGAGCCATATTATTACCATCGATATACCTTGTTCACTGAATTTAATCGTTTCTAACAACTACCTACCTTTAGATGCCATCATAAACGAAGGGAGAAGTCATGAGTAATTCATGCCGAGAATTGTAAACGAAAGCAGGAGTGACTAGGCCAAACACAGATTCATACACGTTTCTTTGGTGCTAGATCAGAGAAAACAATGTTTTCCTTCTGCCTGGCACATAAACATGCCATGTTTATATGCTATGGAGGTGTGGTTGCCAGGTGGAGGGAAAACATTACGAAATACTAATACGTATAATAATCACTCTTGGGCACATTAAATGTCTTATTTTACGTTAATGTAGACATTTTCATTAATCCATCTATGATATTTCCTTCAAAATTATATAACACATTACACAGCATATAAACATGCATACGCCACTTTGTGTGTTTCTCGCCTTCTTCATCAAAGGGCTGGCACTCGGAACTTTCTTTGGCCCCATGGTGGCTTATTTAGCAGTCGCACTCAATAAACAAGCACAAAAAACAATGGATTATTGGCTTAGTCAGGTGGACATGTTTGGTACGGACCATTTTCAACTCAACGAAAACCGAGCGGATGTATGAAAACTGGGACAAAATTTTGACGAAAAAAATTGAAAACCAAATTCTACGAAAACTGGGGCATAAGAAAACCGAGGTTCCACCGTATTATGAGGGCAGCCTTACAATGGTTCAGGTTCATCTTCATGTAAATCTATGAAATTGCTTGTTCACAAAGTGTGTGTAAACAAACTCACTCAAGAATGCACCCAATTCTCTATTTTTAACACCAGGAACTCCTCAGTAAACTTGTCAATTTCTCACTTCCAAGTCGTCAGTCTGTGGGATCCAGCATGATGACCCAACCTTGTTTATATTTCTTAAAATTTGTTTTCTTAACACACTGGCCATCTCCCATCAAGGTATGGTGACTTGAAAAACATGAAATGTTATTTGTTCAATCACTGCCTTGTTAGAAGCATACTGACATCACAGTTCAGAGGACGCTCTAGATTGCAACATCAACCCCTCTCCTTCAGAGTGCAGGCACTGTACTCCAGTGCTCCAGGACTCAAACCTTATCAACAAGCATACTCACCCCTCCTTCAGAGCACAGGCACTATACTTCAGTGCTCCATGACTCAAGTCCTATCAACAAGGTGTCAAGTCCCATTGACTAATAGAGCATCTTTTCCATTTTTTCATTTACTAAATGGCAGGCACACATTTACACACATCCTGATATGACAATTTAATTATCATCTATGGTATTATTTTAGGACAATTTAAACCAAATGAAAAGCCAGTATCTTTATTCTTAAACACCCAGTGTCTCCCAGAATGCTCCTGTGATCTTCACTTATTAAAGGAAGACCATTTCTCATTTATATATAATACAGCCTCTCCTCACTGAACGATGGAGTTCTGTTCCTAAGACCATGTCGTTATACGAATTCGTCGCTGAGTAAGGAGCATACTATAATGGTAGTGGGTTTGTGTCAACCATCTTTGATATTGTTTTAATGCCACCTTTGCACCATTTACAACATTTCTGGTATATTTTTAAATGCTTATACAGTAGTGTACTGTATACTGAAATAAACAGAATAGAGGAAATCAGCTCTAATATACTTTATTTAGGTATAAATACTGGTCAGAGAGCCCATCGTAAGTCTGAGGCATTGGTAAATGAGTATGCGCTAAGTGAGGAGAGGCTGTACTCAATTTTAGTGAATAAGGAATCATTATAAAATTCATAAGTTGAATATATAATACCTATGTATGAAATAAAGACTGGAAAATTCTTTAGGTATTTTAAACACTGTATACTGTCATATAAAAATTGTAAATTATTATACAAGAAACTCTGGAATATAAACATCACAGTAGAAAATAAATTAAAGGGATCTGAAAACATTCAGGAATGTCTCATGAACAGAATATAAAGATGAAACAAAATGCTTGTATCTTTGGCACACATTTTTTTTTTTTTTTGAGAGGAAATCTTAGTGACAGTCAGCACTGGCCAGCAGTTGATGTGCCCAACACTTGGTCAGTGAGGTTAAGGCAGGTAACTTAGCAGGATGACCATGTGGACAACACCTCACCCTCGTCAAGGATAACCCTGATGAGGCATGGGAATCCTGTTCCTAATGGCACGCACACATTCAAAGACATGTAAAGAACTGGGCCACTGTGTGACCCAAGAAGGTTATACAATGCTCCACCTGTATGTCTGATTATAATAACAATAACAATAATAATAATAATATAGGTCTGGAAAAGATATAATAAAAACGATGCCAGAAGACTTGATGAAAACCAAAAATATGCATTTTTCTATAACCATTTCCTTGTAACATGAAAAGATAACTGCTTTAACCAAATTTAATGACAGTGATATATTTTATCTAGCTGGCATATAAAAGATATTAACACTGTAATTTTGTTAGCATATAAATATTAATGGTACATCTGACTATAGTAATAAAGTTGGTAGAATTACTGACAATATGTAAAGTAAAAGGACACAAGTGCAACTAATGTGACATTTTAATGTGGCAACGTTTCACTCTCCAGGGGCTTTATCAAGCCATTACAAACAATACATGGACACAGAGGGTATATATAGGCTCAGAGTGAGGTGCAATACTAGTGGTAGTAGTAGTAGTAGTAGTGACATAAGTTGTAGTAGTAGTAGTGTAGTAGTAATACAATATGGTAGAGCAATTAATTCGTACATGAGTACGAGTAATAGCTTTTATATCCTTTTACTCATGTACGAATTAATTGCTCTACCA
The DNA here is from genome assembly GCF_026875155.1 of Cherax quadricarinatus. Classification (NCBI taxonomy): domain Eukaryota; kingdom Metazoa; phylum Arthropoda; class Malacostraca; order Decapoda; family Parastacidae; genus Cherax; species Cherax quadricarinatus. The sequence continues at coordinate 31,546,303 of NC_069423.1, read as the reverse complement.
TATTGTATTACTATTACTACTACAACTTATGTCACTACTACTACTACTACCACTAGTATTGCACCTCACTCTGAGCCTATATATATACCCTCTGTGTCCATGTATTGTTTGTAATGGCTTGATAAAGCCCCTGGAGAGCGAAACGTTGCCACATTAAAATGTCACATTAGTTGCACTTGTGTCCTTTTACTTTACACATCTGACTATAGTTCAGAATACAATATATGTAGAACAGAGTTCATCACATTGGAAATTAACACTTAAAAAGTATCATCTGTATTACATCATAATGGAAATAATAATTTGTTTAAACAAAATTTCAAAAGAATTATTAATGATCAGATAAGGGTGTTATATAAAGGATGAGGGCAGTGTTCAGTAGAGGCATGATAATGTATGGAGGAATACTTATGAGAGGATTAGCAAATAAAGGAAATGACAAAAGAGTAAACATTAATACAGTAGAACCGCTGTATCCACTGATTCAGTATCTGCAGTTTCAGTTATCCACTCTATACTCTGACTCAAAAATACCTCTTAATTTTGTATAGTAATGGCCCCAAAGCACAAAAGTAGAAAAACTGGCAGTTCTTCAGAGCCTAGGAGAAGCTGCGAAGTGCTTATCAGTAAAAAAGTGATAATTCTCCACTTATTGTGCATAATTTACCAATTAAACTTTATAATAGGTATGTATAGGTCTTATATATAGGGTTTGCTACTATCCATGGTTTCGATATCCATTGCAGGTCTTTGGAATGCATCTGCCGTGGATACAGGGGTCCTACTGTATAATGACAGCACATCTCTGCAGATGAGTGGAATGTAAGAAACAGATTAGGTTCAAATAAACTTGGTTCTCTCATCACAGTTCAAGATTATCCTGGAGAAAGTGACAAGTACCCTATTCAGACTATTACAAGTGCTTCATGCAGACTATTACAAGTACCCCTTGCAGACTATCACAAGTACTCCAAGCAGATTATTACAAGCATCCCATGCAGATTATTACAAGTACCCCATTCAGACTATTACAAGAATATGATGATAAATTATGACAACAAATTTCCTTCTTTAAAGTAAAAGTAGACAGAAATATTAAACAAAGACTTTTATCTAGTTCAACTATTTACTGCACTTATATACAGTACTGTATATGATATGTGTACATATATGTGTATATATTCATGAAGTGTACAGGTGTATAATATACTGCTATAATAATGACACTATATACAAAACCAATACTTCACAACTATGAATGCAATAAAGGAAAGAGGAGAAATTATGTGGCTGATGAAAGGTCAGTCAGATAGAAGATGGGTAGAGCACACTGCTGCTGAACCAGGGCACGTAACCCTTTCACTGTCACCATCCTCAAAATTAAGTGCTGACAGTGTTGCGATTTAAAACAAAATATTCATGGAAAGCTTATGGAATTATACAGGCGAAAAGTTGGTGGACTGGGTGCAATTTACATGCTGGTGATTGGATTGAATTAAGCCAATTCCACTGCTCGATTCAATCTAATTCCTAGCTATTTCTGTAATATGCCTTCTTTTCTATTAATTGAGCACAAGAAACTACCAATACAAATCAGAGCTACCCAATAATGTGCACAGACTAATTTACACAAAATTAAAAAAATATCCAATTTAAAAACAAGGGTTCAAAATAAGCAGTGTAGGCACTCCAGCCACTCCTCTGTGTGTTACCCATGTCCCCAGGCCTCTCCTACATAACTTACCCTCTATTTGACTCCATCATCATAAAAAAAAATGGAAGTTTTACCCTCAGATTAATAAAATACAAACAAGAATGATTTGTTATGGTTTAGGCCATCGCAATAACTTAAACAACGCCTGGTAAAAACCCACAAAACAGATTGGGCAACTCTAACCTTCCTCAATTATTATTATAATCATAAGGATAACCTTCCTCAATTAATATTACTATAATCATAACTAAGCATAACCTTCTTCAATTATTATTATAACCAAACTAAGTGTAACCTTCCTCAGTTATTATTATAATCATAACTAAGCATAATGTTCCTCGAGAAAATTGCCAAACAATCAAATATTTCTGCACTTTCAGCCTAATTTAAATTTTGGTCTGAAATTGACCAAAATCATCATTACTTCACCAGTATGCCTTACATTCTGTCCCCTGCTACCAAGAAAAATATTCAATAAAACCAGAAAAACTACCCTAAACAAAAACCTCAAAGGTGTTTTTTTAAGCCAAATACAAGTACCATCCGACTTACAATCAAACTTGGTTCCGACCAACTGGCCTTAAGTCAAAATGGACGCAAGTCGAACCTTAGAAAATTGCCGACTTACTGGGTAGGGCATGTAAAATCTTTGCTATATAAAGTACCTACTTAGTATCATATGTTACTTTATACTAAATATTTTACTACTGCACATCAACATCACAGTTAGTCCTCTTAGGGGCCATGGTGAAATTTACTGTCCAGGTACATATATACAGCACAAAATAGTTAATACAGTATGATGCTGCTGATAGGGCAGGGTAACTCAAAGTGATGCTGCCCGAGTGATGTGAGAGCTCTCCCGAGATGGTGCGTTGCTGTGAGCAGTGGTCAACTGTCATATGGCGGTATGCATCGGCCTGCCCAGCCCTGCTGCCAGATGTACGGTCGTAAATATGAGTGGTTGTATGTCGAGCAGGTCATAAGTAGGAGGGTACATGTACAGTGGAATCTCAATATCCATACATCCTTATATTCATACAACTCAGTATTTGCCCAACTTTTTTGAGAAAAATTTGACTCAGTATTCAGATGTTGCCCTGGTACTTGACCTAAACAAAACAGTCCATCCGGATGAAGTCTGATGAAAACAAAGCATCACACGCTCAGTCGCTCATCAGCTTTCGTTAGTTAAGCATTGTTCTTACAAGCTCTGTGAAACTTTGTGGCATTTCATTGCTATTCTGTGGTTTTTTAAATATTTTCATTGAAAATAAGTAATCATGGCTCCTAAAGAGAGTAGTGATCCAAACAGCCTAAAAGAAAGCTGTGAGAACAACATTTCAAGTGAAAAATGAACTATTGTGAAGTGGGAAAGTGGAACACATGTGTTGGGCATGGCCACTTAATGTGGTTTGGCGAAATCCAATATATCATCCATATTGAAAAACAGAGGCAATAAAATGGGCTGATGTGGCAAAAGGAGTGAAAATCCTTGCTGTGATAAGGTCACTGATAATTGAAGAAATGGAAAAACTTTTGTTAGTGTGGATTAATGAAACACAATTGGCCAGTGAAAGTGTTTCTGAAACAATTATTTGTGAAAAAGCAAAGCAGTTATGTAGTGATCTTAGGCGAGGCACCCTGGGAAACAATTCTGAAAATGATGAATTTAAGGCAAGTAGAGGCTAGTTTGATAGGTTTAAAAGAGGAGTGGGATTCATACCGTAGCAAGGCATGGGGAGGCTGCAGTGCTAACCGAGATGAGGCCAAAAAGTTTGTTATGGAATTTAAAACATATGTGGACATTGAGGGATTAAAACCTATGTAGATACAGAGATTTATTCCTCAACAATTTTTTAACTGCGATGCAACAGGCCTATTTTGGAAAAGAATGCCTAGAGAAACCTACATCAAACAAGAAGAAAAATCATTACCAGGACACAAGCCCATGAAAGATAGGCTAGCACTCTTGTGAGCTTCCTTTCTTTGATGTACATGTCCATCACTCAGTGAGAGGCTTTTCTTTTTTCTGTTTATCACAAGCCCTCAAAATGACTTTGGATATATGCTGTTCAAGAAAGCATTAAACTGAAACTACAAAAAGAATAATGATTTCTTTCAAGCTCTATAAAACTTTAATAGATAATTATATGCAAGCTCTCTTATAAAGCCCTTCTTTACAACATGATTTTTGTAATTTCAACTGGAAAGTGCAGCTAGAATTGAACAAAAGTGAAAAGGCCTTCAGAGTACATCTATTCCATTTAGATGTACTTTTTTCAATTGCAATTGCAAAAACATGTACAATATAGAAGAGCTTCAAGTTCTGTAGGAGTGTTAAGTTAGTAGTCTTGTAGCTTGATTGCTAGCACACTCAGCTCACACACCGAGGTCTGGAATTCAAATCTCCAGTACAGTTGAAAAACATTAGGACATGTTTCCATATGACACCTGCAGTCCATGTTCACCCATCAGTATAAAATGGGTACCGGGGTTTGTTAGTCGAGTGGTGTGGGTCACACCCTGGGACAAAACAGACCTAATTTGCCCGAAATGCTCTGCATAAAAAAGCGGCTTTCTATATAGTAATATGTCACTGATGTCAGCTAGGCCTGTATACCTTGTACATGTGTACTTGTAGAAAAAATATTATTATTATTATTATTATTATTATAATCATAATAATAATAATAAATCATAAACAAAGAGAGCAACTTTTGAGTTTGATACATTTTTTTCCAGAAGGAAAATATGGTAACAATGCAGACTAGTTTATATAAGCCTAGAGTACATAATATACCAATTTTTAACAATGATCTTGAGGATACACAGTTGTTGTAGACCCATAAAAGAATTTTAAGTTGATTCAACCTAGGATAACCAAATAAAGTCAAGCACTGTGACTTATTTCTGATAAAAAGAGACATTTTTCCAATTATTTCACAGAAACCAATCAAATTAATAAGATTAACCCATAATAACTTACACAAGCTAACATCAAGAAGCTGTTTCCTTTGAGGAAAACACATCAACACTAAAAGTTTAAAGGTGACCAAAAGATGCATTATCCAGTTATTGCACAGAATCCAACAAAATTCACATCTACAGAGCCTAAACCCATGAAAAGTTTCATATGATACATCAGCCATTGAAGATTGATGCCATTCACAATTGTTATATTTTAATCAGAGGAAAGTGTTAAACCCACTGGGGTTATATAGTGCCTGTGGAGTAAGAGGCATTGAAATTCAATCCAAGCAAGGAGAAGATAAGTCTAGGTCCTTAGATCACGAGCCCCTCACCAGCATCAAGGCAAAAGTTGTTGATGCTGACAATCCTCCTAAGCAGGATACACCCGTTAAAATTTTGAAGCTGGTTGGAGGAGCCTGTCTCCATCCATCATAAGGAAACAAAATTTGGGAATGGCTTATGTAGAATTGTGCATATGGCAGCCATGCATGTCAATAGTCCCATGAATCTTGCCTAAGATACGTTATACACAAGTACTGAAAATTTTAAGCCAACTGAATAAGGTGTACTCGTATAATAAACGAAAATTTGCGAAGCAAGCAAAAATGTTGATGAGAACATTCCAAAAGATAGGAAAGTCTCTCCTCATTACAATTAAAAACACAATAAAACTGAATTTTTATTTTTAACATTCTACTTTTTTTCATTTATATTCTATTTAAAATTCTCTACAATCCCATTTGATTTTGATGTTTTGACATATTTGATTTCAATATTTTTAAAGGATCTAATTTGATAAAACTGGGGAAAAAAAAATTAAGGCAAACTGGCACCCACACTATTCAAAATTAATACAAAAATGCTTCATATTAACCCTTAAGCTGTCCAAATGTAGATCTATGTTTGCTCGCGTAGCACTCCGAACGTAAATCTACTTTTTTTTTACATGTTTCTTATGGAGAAAATCAAGGTCGGCGTGCTACGCTCACAAACTTAGATCTACGTTTGGACAGTTTAAGGGTTAAGATACAACAAAATTTAGGCCTTGAAGCTGATCAGAAGCAGCATTCTCTAAATATTACAACAGAAACAATTTTACTTAATAAAATACAAAAATTGAAATTTACACAGCTCAGACTGATGAGCTGTTTTAATAAAGCCCACCAATGGTAAAGTTTGGAGATGATCACAAAAGGCATTCTCCAGTAATTGATCTGATTCCAACGATTCCAAATTTTTTAATTTTTTTTTTTTTTTTTTTCAAAAAGTCGGCGTCCCATCTACTCGGACTAAACTTGCGGATTATCATTTTTCTTATAGAATGAATCAAGAATATTTTGAAGTTAAGCAGAAGCATTATTTAGTTACTAAATAAAAAATAATATCACTATTTATTCAATGAAACTGCCAAATTTGGACTTACGGCATACAATGACAATGCGAGTCACACCACACCAATAACAGTGGTGAAAATTTGAAGGTGATCAGATGAGCAATTCTCCAGTTATGGTATGGATTCCAACAATTACAAGTTTTCTTTACTATTTTACATCTACAAATTTGCTAGCACACAAATAAAAACCTTAATAGGTACTATCCTGGCCCTAAATGCATCAGCCATTAACCCTTTAAACTGTGTCCAACATACTAGTAAGAATATGCAGGTAACTGTGACCAACATACTAGTACCCAGGCACTGGTACTGTATGTGACGTAGTAGTACGCACCATTTTTTGTACCCACAAATCTGCCACCTGCCAATTTTTTTTTTTACCTCGGAGCAACTTTCGGTTCTTCTTGCAGTTATTCACGCATTTGAAAAAAATCTAAAGGCCAACAGAATCCACACAATGTATCAGAATTAACTACTCAGGGAGTGACTATGCTCTACATACTAGCACACCTCACTAGCAAAAGTAAACAAAGAAACCGGGAGCTGTGTTCCCTCTACCAGTTTCCCTACCAGCAAACAAGGTGTGCAAGTTTATGAGAGATGACTTATTCATTCCAAATTTATTACAATTTCATGATACTAACAGTGGAATTCAGCTACAAAGCACACTAGGTATAGCCCAGGATAACCCAGTAAAGTCAAACAATGTAAATAATTTCCATGTTTTCATGAGTAATACACTCTGAAATAATGTAATGTTTTAAGTATTCATTATACCCCAGCCTTAGAAGACCAAAATAGTAAAAAAAAAAATAAATAAATAACAATCTAAAGTATATATACCGTAATTGTAACCCGGTAAAGTCAATCAATATTATTTACTTCCATGTTTGAGGAGTACGTATTACACTCTTGATACAATTGTAAATGTTATAAGTATTCCTTGTACACAGCCTTAGAAGACCAAAATAGTAAAAACCAGTCATACCGTATATACCATATATTCTTCTTCTTTCAACAAACCGCCGTATCCCACCAAGGCAGGGTGGCCCAAAAAGAAAAACAAAAAGGCTTCTCTTTTCAAATTTAGTAATTTATACAGGAGAAGGGGTCACTAGCCCCTTGCTCCCGGCAATTTAGTCGCCTCTTATGACATGCATGTCTTACGGAGGAAGAATTCTGTTCCACTTTCCCATGGAGATAAGAAAAAATAAACAAGAACTAGAAAGAAAATAGAAGAAAACCCAGAGGGGTATGTACATATATATATGCTTGTACATGTATGTGTAGTGTGACCTAAGTGTAAGTAGAAGTAGCAAGACGTACCTGAAATCTAGCATGTTCATGAGAGAAAAAAGGACACCAGCAATCCTACCATCTTGTAAAACAATTACAGGTTTTCGTTTTACACTCACTTGGCAGGACGGTAGTACCTCCCTGAGCGGTTGCTGTCTACCAACCTACTACCTAATATATCATATACATACTGATTATTCTAAGTGAAACAATGTTTGAAGTGCTAAAACACTTTGAAACACATCTAATACAGCATCATTGGGATCTGTAGGGTACCAGGATAGTGGTTTTGCTGGATTACAGTGGTTACGTTAGAATACAATTAACCCAACAGCGATATTTACGCATCAACTATTTCACCCACTTTATGCCCTATTTTTGGCCCATTCTATCGTTCCAGTCTACCAAACTCATATCTATTTCACTAGCATTCTTTCTATTCTGTCGATCGAGTACAAGAAACTGCCCATTTACCTATTTCAACTGTCCAATAAAGTGGTCAGAAGTCGGTCCTTTAGCCAATTTCACACAAATTTCAAGAGATGCCAGTTTCAAAATAGGGTCTAGAATAAACAATTGCCGACAAGCCTGGCACTATAATAACATTTTCTCTGTTCATTAGCCCATTTTCCCAGGGCCCCCTCTTATTTTAAACCCCTGCTTTAAAATTTTGAATTTTATTCACAAAAAAAATAGAAGATTTTAATTTTTTATGCAGACTTTTGCATTATTGTAAAAATTTGGGATAAATAATGCCCAACCCCTTCATGACTATGAAATCGGACTGGCCATTTGGGACATGTTTTTGGATGGTGCGTCATTTGTCTACTTTTGACCGGAAAAGGGTGAAAAAACTTCTGTTAGTTTGAATTTGGGTTTTCAAGGAAACTTTTTTTGTGAAAACGATCAGAATCATATTATTTCTGCAGTAATCTTCCATTCTATCAAATGAGCCCAAAAAAACGAGAATCAAAAAAAAAAAACCCCCATACAAAAAATTACATTTAACCAAAATTCCCCATTTTACCCCAAAAACATGGTCGAAAATTTTTTTTTCATGCATGCGTGCTGCGGATTTTTTTTTTGTAATGCACATTTAAACCCACGCCTTTCTTTTGGGTATTTTAGGCCCAAATTTACCAGCCCACAGTTTATCTGAGGGGGGTTTTGAGTCATGGCAATCAAAAAGGGCTTCAAAGCCACTTCATTTATCTTAAAATGTATGGGTATGTGCTTTAAACAAGGAAAAGGGCTTTTTTAAATTCTTTGGGGAAACCATGGCAAGGGCAAAAGAAAGGGGGGTTTGACAATAAATAGAGAAAAAAAAAGGAAAAATTGCATGCACCCAAGCAGCGTGGTTGGGGTGTGGAAACCCCCAGAAATTTGAAATTATGCTGGGCCAAAATTTTAGTGCCGGATTGTGTGCAACCGGGATTACTGATTGTTGGTTTAGGGGATGGCTGCCCTGTTTTTTAAAAAAAAACTAGGGTATATAAAAAAATTTAAAAAACCCAATTTTAAAAAAACAGAAAAAACAGTCATAAAATAGGTTCAATAATTGAAAAAATGTAAAACATCAAAAAGTGTTTTAATGCCCTTTTAAGGCGGTTTTTTTTTTCCCCCAAATTTCCCAAACCCCCAAAAAAATTTTGTGTTTTTATCAAAATTTCCCTATTTTAATCTTTTTCGATTCAGAAAAAACAAGCTTTTGTTGATCTGTAAAAAAAAATATTTTTTTTTTTCCCAAAAAACTTCCCACACAAACAGGATTTTTTTTTAACATTATCTACATTTTAAAGGGGTTTTAAATATTGAAGCCATTCAAAAGTAAACAAAAAAATTATTTAAATGATTCAATAAAAAAAAAAATTTTTACATTTTTTTCACAAGGGGCAAACCCTGCACTTGAAAAATGAATTTCATTTTATAAATTGGGTCAAGTTAGGAGACCCCTTTTTTCTAAACCCACTTGAGGCTCTCCCACTATTTTTTTTAAAAAGGTTACCCGATTTTTTCCCAAGGACCCTGGGAACAACCTTGGTCACGGGGGCACTTTAAAAACTTGTCGCTGTTCCTTAGTTTTTGGGGCCCATTACTGTTTTTGGTTTTAAAAAAATTTTTTTGTTTTTTTCAATGAGTGTTCTTGAGTTATGAAAAATAAAAAATTGAAAAGGTTGCAGGAAGATAAAAAAAAAAATTCAGGCAACCTCTTAAAGGCCCCCCTTTCCCGCAATAACTAATTAATAACTAATTTCTGAGTTTATTAAACATATGTACTAAAAGTGCAGGGTTTTAAATTATCTGTTCCCTTGATTGCAGGGAAGGGCTCTTGATAAAAGGGAATTGGAACTACCCCCCTTTTTTCCTTTCATCAAACCTGTTTACCCCCCAAATTCCCCCAGTTGCTGTGAAAGCCCTACTGGTGTAGTGCTATGCCTAAATTTATAATCATAAAAAAACATTATCTGCTGTCCTTAAAAACATCTTTAGGGAAAAAAATTTGGGGGAAAAACAGGAGCACATTAATTCTTTTTAATTTTGAGGTTTTTTTTAAATTATCTATTTTCCTTCTACTTTTAAAAAAAATTTTTACACAAAATGCCAAAATGCAAAAATTTTTTTGCTAAAGGTAATGAAAAAAACAAGAGGACAATATGTGACGGGAAAACGTTTAAAACAAATAACCCACAATAGGAGAGAGGAGTCATAAAGGTTTTTTTTGGTCAATTTCAATGGTAAATGGCAATTGATATGGTCTGAGCAAAACCAAAAAAACTAATTGAAAGCTCCTCTTTCCTATGTAGGGGGTCTTTTGTGTAATCCCTGAGGAAACCCCTTTTTTTCTTACATTATTTTCTTTTTCAGTACAAGAGGGGGTTCGTCCTTTCATATAAAAGGGCCCAAAACAAACACTTGAAAGGCCTAAAAAAAAGTTTCAGTTATTTCCCCTTGTCTTCAACTTTTTGAAGGCTATAAAATATTTTTAAAAACCCCTTCAAAAAGGAAAACCCCCGGGAAAAAAAACATTTTCCAAAATCTCTCTTAGAGTTGTAAGTGGTTCCCAGTTAACTCATGAAAAACTGACAATTATAAACCCCTAGCATCATCGAATTTAATATTAACTTTGCATAACTTCACTTCTATTTCTTTTGGGAAAAAATAAGCAATTACTAAAACCTGCATTTTGGGAGGGGAAACCCTTATGAAAAACCCCTTTGGACCACCCTGGACCACTGTAAAGTAGAGAAGGCCTTTCTACCTTTTTTCCCCCTCATTGGAACTAAATTGGTCGGCAAAAGTTGAAACGTTTTCCCCCTAAGTACTGTTTTTTGATAAATTAATCCAGCCGGGGATTGACTTTTTATTAACTTCCCCTTTCTACTGTATTCCCTTTATTTTTTCTTTGTGATTCAGGAGGAGGAAACATAAATTTTTACAAATTCATTTTTCCCTCTATAGAAACAAAAACATTTTGGGCAAACATATAAGAATTAAACCAATACAGTTTTAAAATGCAAAATTTTAAAATTTTCTTAAATAAAACTCCCAAACCCAAAAAAACAGTTTATTTACTTGGGGACTAGCAACTGCATTAGCTACCAAATGTTTCCACATTTGAAATTGTCTACTTTTAAAAAATTATTTTTTTGTAAGCCAGTACAATAATGAACATGTTTTGTGCACACCTTAAGACTCCAATTTTGGGTGACCGGAACAAACTATAAATCACAGTAACTTGCTTCCTAAAAAAAAGTTCTTTTAAAACTTAAGAGAATGTTAAAAAGGGGAAACTTCAAACTTTAAATTTTAGGGGTGAAAATTAAATTTTTTTGTTTTAAAAAATTAAAAAAAATTGTCAAACTTTGTGTTGTGAAATTCATTTAGAAAAGGGAAAAAAAAATTTTTTGTAAACTGTATTTTAAATTATTAAGTTACAAAATTATACTTTAATTTAAAATGGGAAATGAGAATGATCAAGTGAGAGCCCGTGTACTCATGTTTTTTTAAGGGGGTTTTCTGACCTCCCGTACCTGCTTCATAACACACTCACTCCCTCTCTGAAAATTTTTGTTTGTGGTTATTTTTGTGTGTTTGCTTGTGTGTATTTCTGTGTGTATGTTTGCCTGTGTATGTTTATGCTGTTTTAAAGTTTATGAATGTTTTTTGTCCTTTTGCATGTTTTTGAATGCATTTGTTGTGTGTTTGTGTGCATTTGTATGTGTTTGTGGTTTTTTTTTTGCTTGCTTTTGTATGTTTGTGTATAGTTGTATGTGTGTGTTTTTTTTTTTGTGTTTTTGTTTTTTTTTATGTTTGCATTTGTATATAGGGGTATTTTTTTATATGTGTGTGTTTTTGTATGTCTGTGTGGTTTGTACACGTTTGCACACGAGCGTGTATGTTTGTACATAAATATAACGTATATGTAGTTGCATATTTGTGGTTTTAGGGGTAGAGTTCAGCTCCTGGCCCCCTATTTTAACTGAAACTTTACCATGTAATCTTTTATAAATTTTCTACACTTGTGGAGTAATATTTCATTAATTTTTCATTTTTTTTTTGATCATGGGAGGGGGGTCATGCCCCCCTTCCTCTTTACTTAATGTTACTTTTTCTCATTGCATTTAAAAGTATTGGAAAAAAGGCATCCCCTTTTTTTGTGGGAAAATGATTAAGATTAGTCTCTCTCAATTCTGTTTCTTAAAATCGTGTTGTTTTGAAAAAATTTTTTTTTTTTGGGGTGTTATTATATAAATGGTACAGGGAAAACCCAAAAAGTTTGGGTGAATGAGATAATTGTAATATACTTGGGGGACATTTTAATGGGTATCTATAATAAAAATATCCAAAAATGTTGCTAAAATGCTTCATTCACCTTCATTTTTTCAGGTTAAGAGGGGGTATCTTAAAAATTACATTCAAGCCCGGCTCTATAACCCTTTCCGCCCCTAAGATGAGATCTAAAAGTTTAACTACAACCCTGTTTTAATACCAGGGTAAAGGGGACTTGACTATGTCTTGCCCCCGGGGGGATTCTAACCCAAGCCTTTTGTTGGGGAGTGAAAAAGCCTTGACCACTGAGTTTATAGGGTTTTATGGGCCCGTTTATTTTGGAAAGGGGTGCACTGCCCCGTATGAGGGCAGGGATCAAAAACCCTTTTTAAAACAGTTTTAAAAAAAAATTTGACCCAAGGGCACCTTGAATAAAATTTTTTGCTTTCACCATCCATATCTGGGGAGCCCAAAGGGACCTTTGGTAACCTTTTGTGGAGACAAGATATGGGGTGTGAAGGGGTTTGGGCGGGTGCATGGCTTTCAGAACAAAAAGAAAAGTGATGACCCATGATTTCAAAGCACAAGCCCCCTCTGTTTAAAAAAGAAAGATATTGTTTTTTACATTCTAAAAAATGAACCCTAAATTTATTTTAGTAGTTAAAAAAAGGGCTGGGGGAAATTTTTTACTAAATTAAAACTTTAAAACTTACATTAAACCCCATTTTGTTCAATTTTCATCTTGATCTAGTGCCCCACTGGCACTTCCCTTCTAACTGACAAAGGTTTTTATGTTCTACTCTCAAAGTGCTACTGGGAAAACAGTCTTCACTACTGACTGCCCGGTCAATCCCGACAAGAAATAAAAAAGCAAATACATTTTTGTTGTAATCACCATTGATTTTGGGACATATTTTCAATATCAAGGTGTTTAGAATTTCCCTTTCATTCTATGTACCCAAAGACGTTTCATTTACAGGAAATTCACAAATAATACGGAAATTTTTTTCCCATAAAATATTTAAAAAGGGAAAAGATAACATAAGGGGGCCCCCGTTTCATAAGGGGGAAACCCCCCTATGCCCAAAAAAAAGGGGTAGTAGCCCTTTTTCATGTATAAATTACCCCGCCTTTGGGGGGAGATGGCCCGAACATTGAAACAAAAAAAATAAACAAGGAAAAGGGCAAGCCTATGTTTGCCATGACAGTTTTTTTTAAATTTTTATATACTAAATTTGGGCCCTGTAGGGTTTTTCAGCATCATAAAGGGGGAAAAATTTAGATTTCACCTTATAGATAGGGAAAAGGGAGAATTTTTTTTTTCCCGCTTTTTCCTTCCCTCAGGTTTTGAAAGGAAAAAAAAGAGATACATTCCCCATCATCAATCAAAAAACTGGATTTTCAATCCTCTCAATGATATCACATTGGAAGAGAGAAAAGTAAAGGGAAAAAAGTGGAAAATCTTTTTGATATTTGGGGTTGGCGGCATGGATGGGTTTTTTGAAGGTTGGGGTAACCATAGAATTGTGAAGGAAAAAAGGGGGGGAGTGGTGCGTTGAGGTAATTTTATATGTGGAGATTAAAAAAAAAAGCAGAAAATGTTATAAGAAGAGCAGAAATATATGGAGAGTAAAAGAAAAGGTAAAGAGAGTGGTGAGAGAGTTGGGAAAAGGAGAGCAGATGGGCAGAGTGGGGGGCCTGTCAAGAAATTTTAATGAAAATTTTAAGGGAAAAAAAATTTTTGGAAAAGGGGTTTTAAAAAAGGGGTTTTTAAAGCCCAGGGAAAGTATGGGGTTGTCAGTTAAAAAAGAGTAGGGGGGGTTTGTTTATGGGGGAGGGAGGTTTGGTGGGTGGCGAGAAATTTTGAGGAACTTTTAAATGTTGAGGAAGAAAGGGAAAGGGGGTTTTTTTCGGGACTGGCAGGGGAAAGGGTTTTCATCTTTAGGGGTGAAAAAAGAGCAGATGGGAAGTGGGTGGAGATAGTTGAGGGGATTATGTTGAAAGAAAGGGGGTGTAAAACAGTGGAAAATGTTGGGATCATGACAGAAATGTTTAAAAACGGGGGGGGGTTTTAGTGTTGGAAATGGTTGGTACTTTTGTTTAATAAATGTTTTGAAAAAAGGGGGGAAAGGTTTCCTAGGGATTGGGAGAGAGCAAATTTTTGTCCCTTTATATAAAGGGAAAAGGGGGAAAAAGAGATTGTAAAAAAATTTTAGAGGAATAAGTTTATGAGGATACCAGGAAAAATATACGGGGGGTTTTTAATTGGAAATTAGCAGTAAGACAGAAAGTAGGATTGCGGGTGAGAGGGAGGCTTTTAGATTTTGGGGGAGGGGGGTGTGTAGATCAAAGGGGGACATTTAAACATATATTTTGAAAAGTATTTAAAATAAAGGTAGGGAAAATTTTTATTGCATTTTTTGGATTTAGAAAAGGCATATGATAGAGTGGAAGAGGGGCAAATTTTGGGAGATGTTGCAAGTTTATGGGAATTTGGTTTGGGAAATTACTAAAAAGTTGTTTAAAAAGCTTTTATGAGGATTGTGAGGCTCAGGTTTTTGGGTGTAGAAGAGGGGAGAAA
>NC_069423.1:31394463-31531076 GCF_026875155.1 Cherax quadricarinatus | reverse complement strand
CCTCCCTATTACTCTAATCTGATTTCACACCCTCATAAAACTCTTCCTGGCTTTCAGAACCTACCTTAAAAACCATACCCCCCTGCAAACGCCATTTGACCCCCCCCCCATCCCCCCTCTCATATGCCTTTTCCAAATCCATAAATGCCACAAAAACCTCTTTACCCTTATCTAAATACTGTTCACCTATACGTTTCACTGTAAACACTTGGTCCGCACACCCCCCTACCTTTCCTAAGGCCTCCTTGTTCATCTGCTATCCTACTCTCTGTCTTACTCTTAATTCTTTCAATAATAATTCTACCATACACTTTACCAGGTATACTCAACAGACTTATTCCCCTATAATTTTTGCACTCTCTTTTATCCCCTTTGCCTTTATACAAAGGAACTATGCATGCTCTCTGCCAATCCCTAGGTACCTTACCCTCTTCCATACATTTATTAAATAATATCACCAACCACTCCAAAACTATATTCCCTCCTGCTTTTAACATTATTTATTATTTATTATCACACTGGCCGATTCCCACCAAGGCAGGGTGGCCCGAAAAAGAAAAACTTTCACCATCATTCACTCCATCACTGTCTTGCCAGAAGGGTGATTTACACTACAGTTTTTAAACTGCAACATTAACACCCCTCCTTCAGAGTGCAGGCACTGTACTTCCCATCTCCAGGACTCAAGTCCGGCCTGTCGGTTTCCCTGAACCCCTTCATAAATGTTACTTTGCTCACACTCCAACAGCACGTCAAGTATTAAAAACCATTTGTCTCCATTCACATTTCTATCTTTATCCCATCAATCCCAGCTGCCTTACCCCCTTTCATTCTACCCACTGCCTCACGAACTTCCTCACACTCGCAACTGGCTCTTCCTCACTCCTACAAGATGTTATATAATACCTCCTTGCCCTATACACGAAATCACAACTTCCTTATCTTCGTCAACATTTAACAATTCCTCAAAATATTCCCTCCATCTTCTCCATACCTCTGACTCTCCATTTAATAACTCCCTCTCCTATTTTTAACTGACAAATCCATTTGTTCCTTAGGCTTCCTCAACTTATTGATTTCACTCCAAAACTTTTTCTTATTTTCAACAAAATTTGTTGATAACATCTCACCCACTCTCTCTATATTTATTTATATTTATTGTTTACTTTATGTAAAACTATATAGTTATTCTCTATAAATTTTTTTTTTTTTTTTTTTTTAATATTTTTGGGTGTCTGCAGCGGATTACAGTACGTAATTAGATTTACATTATTTCTCATGGTAAATATTGCTTTAGTTTTTGTACAATTCGGTTTTCATCAGACTTTCTGGAATGAATTAATGACAAAAACCGAGGTTCCACTGTATTCTGTTTGGGATTAAATTTTATTGATTCTTGTATTGGAAGGTTGGCACATCATTATGTATATTATATTTTTATTCTAATTTTAACAGAAATAAGGATATTGAGTGCTCAGTCAACTTTGTATAATTCATGGTTTCTACCGAGTCATTTACTCTAAATGTTCTTCTTGGGCACACACTACCTTTTCAAAGGATGGGTTTTTAAATGATATCTAAACAAAATCTTTCAATGGAAACGTTAAAGAACAGAAAGGCACAATACCGTGACTGGAACAATGCACAAATAACCCATACATAGGAAAGAGGAGCTTATGGCATTTACGAAGTCACACTGACAGAAAAGAATGAGATAACCAATATATGTCCTGGTTTCCTCACTCTTTTTTTTTGTCAGTGTGACTTTGTAGATGGTTCAAGTCAGATTGAAACATTGTTGTAAGCTCCTCTCTCCTATGTCGGGTTATTGAGCCATGGAAATGTTGGTGGTAATGGCTTTTACAACTGAAGGAGGGAAAAATGGTGCGAAGCAGTTGCATTACTGTCTCCAGCCAGTTTGTTGTGATGAACTTAAATCTGACATATTGCATCAGCATGTAGTGATTTTTATCACTGTCATTAAATTCTTATTAACTTTGCCCATAGCACAACAATTAAACAGAAAGAAGCGTTGAGTCTTGAACCTACAGCAAGTGAGAGTGCTAAAACTCAGTGTTCAAGCCACGAATGTTCATGATTTGTTTGACAATTATGTTATGATTTCATGAAACCATAGCACACATTTCTTAGAGTAAAGCCTTTTTATTCACCCTAGGTTAGCTTTATTTACCATTACATTCTTTTGGGACTTCATTTCATTTATATATTTCTTGAATATATGTTGGGCACTAGAATTAGAGTGGCTTATCAGCTCTTTATAAAATCGACTATATTTTCAATTTTTACAATTTAATCTCCACTCTGTCACTTTTTTAATTGTTTCTTAGTTATGTACCGTTAATTGATGACTTCTCCTCATTATAGTAAATAATAAGTATGGATGTGCATTATTATTAAATATTTTATTTTCAAATTAAATAGGATTTTCACTCATACAGCCTAGTTCAGCACACATTCTGAATCCATCGTTTATTATCTATTATTTTTCTCAGTCCAATCAGGGTCTTTGAACATGACGGGACTGCGAGGTGACAGAAGGGCCCGAATAACAACGGCGTCGTGGTGGACGAAAGGGACTTGGACAAGTATCGTTTCTACTTGCATACGAAAACTTTAATTCTCATTTTTAATGTATTATACTTGCTCCATCGGCCTTACGTTTTATTCAGAAAATGTATTTTGGTAAGTAGTAAATAAAGATTGTTTATTTATCCTTGCAATTGAATTCAAAGTCAAGATTCTAAATTATATGTTGAATGTGATGATAAATAGTATTTTCTTTTTGGGGGTTTTCTTTCTTTTTGGGTCACCCTGCCTCAGTGGGAAACGGCCGCTTGTTAACCCTTAAAAGTCCAAACGTATATACTGTTTAAGTTTCTACGCATATGCCCCAATATGTTATATACTACGTTTTTTTATTTTTCATTGTTAGAGTATGTAGGAAAGAGGTGATTATTTCGCAGTAGTAAAAGTAGGCTTAGACAAGAATGTGTGATGGTCTCCTTGGTTTGTTCATTATATTTATAGATGGGGTTGTAAGAGAAGTAAATGCGAGGGTTTGGCAAGGGTGTGGTGTTATAAAGATTTAAAGAATCACAAATAAAGGTGGGAGTTGTAACAGTTGTCTTTGTAGATGAACTGTGCTATTGGGGATTCTGAAGGAGAAGTTGACAGTGGTTGGTGGATGAATTTGGCTAGCTTTATAGGGTATGTCTAAAGCAAGAAAATTAAAAGTGAATACAGGAAAGAGTAAGGTTATGGGATAAAAGATTAGGTGATGAAAGATTGGTTATAAGATTGGAGGGAAAGAGAAACGAGAGTATGGAGGAGGTGAATGTATTCAGATATTGGGAGTGGAACGTTGTCAGGGATGGGGTCTATGAAAGTGAGGTGAAATCATAGAATTGATTAGTGGGTAAGAGTGAGCGGATGCATTAGGAGTCTGTGGAGATCAAAGAACTTTGGTCTGTGGGAACAAAGAGGGGGAATGTATGAGAGTATAGTATACTAAGCATTAAAACACTCCTGTTGGGTGTGAAGCATGGGTGATGAATGGTTGCAGGAGGTGGAAAGCTGGAGGCAGTGGACGATGTCAATGTCTGAAGGGCAATGTTTGTGGTGTGATTAAGATGCAGAGAATCGTAGTTTGGATAGTTAGGAGGAGGTGCGGGATTGCCAAAACTGTCTGTCCAGAGGGCTGAGGAAAGGGTTGTTGAGGTGGTTCAGGAGAATGTAGTGAGAATGGAGCGAAAAACTGAAATGACTTCTAGAGTGTAATCAGGTCTGTAGTGGATGGAATGGCGGGGTAGGGGTGTTCGGCCTAGGAAAGGGTGGAGGGGAGGAGGTAAAGGAGGTTTTGTGTGCGAGGGAGCAGGACTTGGGGTATCCAGTGGGCATGTGTGAGTGTGTTTGATAGGAACTGTGAATGGAGGACAAATGGTTTTTATACTTGACGTCTGTTGGAGTGTGAGCAAAGTAACATTTATAAGGGTTTCAGAGGGTAACAGCAGGCCAGACTGAGTCCTGGAGATGGGAAGTACAGTTGCCTGCACTCTGATGGAGGGGTGTTAATGTTGCAGTTTAAAAACTGTAGTGTAAAGCACCCTTTGGCAAGACAGTGATGGAGTGTAATGATGGCTGAAGTTTTTTTTTTGGGGCAACACCTAGCCTTGGTGGGGAATCAGGCCAGTGTGTTACATAATATTAATAAAAAAAAATTTCCTTGCCTTCAAATTTGGCCCGATTGGCCTCTGAAATGACCCTTGTCAGCATAGATTGAGGTCACTATCACTCAGTGTGCGCAGTATTTAAAAAAATCTGGACCACTTAGTACCTTGTGGGAGCGCCAGTTAATTTGAGCGCCAGATCAGATTGAGCAACAGTGCAGCATACCGCCATAAGATCAATGATGTAATGTCATCATTTAAACATCTACTACCTTTTTAAGAATTAGGTGTTGTTTAACCCCCAAGGTTTAGGGTCTGTCGATCTTGCTGTTATCTCTGTATCTCATTTATCTCTAAACTCTGTCGTCACTATGTATGTCTATCTGTCTCTGTTACTCTGTCTTCCTCTGTCTTTATGTGTCTGTTCTGTTCAATCGGTCTCTGTCATTCTCTTTCAATCTGTCTCTCTTTCTATCTGTCTGTCTATTCTGTCGCTAAGGTACTCTTAATACAAGTACTTCATATTGTGTAAAATTTCATAGGAAGTTCAAATTATACAGACAAAGTGCGATTATCTGCTGGTAGATGTGACGTAACTTGATGTTGAACATGGAATGTGGCAGCTCTATGAGACCTGTGTGCTAGAGGGATTGGATGTTATGACTAGGGTGCCTGGTCTGTCAGTCTATTAGTCTGACAGGCATGTGTGGTGTGTCCTGCTTATTTATTCTTGTGTGGGAGTGGAGCTGATTACTATGGAGTTGATGGGAGGTGCCTGCGGCTACAAAGCAACCCATACCGTGGGGTGAGATGCTTTTAGGATGAGAGGTGATTGGGGGTCGAGAAGCGGTGATGGGATAGGGATGGGGAGGTAGGGGGGGGGATGTAGGCTTGGGTTAGGTGGTCAGTGGAGGTGGTGGGCGATGGTGGAGTAGAAGGCAGAGGAGAAGAAGTCTAAGAAGAAGAGGAAGAGGAAGAAGGAAGAAATAAGAGGAAGAATAAGAGGAAGAATCAGGGAGAGAAGACAAGAAGGAGAACGAAGAAGAGGTAGGAAGAAGAGGAAGGAGAAAGACAAAAGAGAGAAGAGCAAAAGGAGAAAAGAAGGAGAAGAAGAAGAAAGGAGAAGAAGAAGGAATGAGAAGAAGAGGCAAGGGAGAACGAAGTAAGAAGGAAGATGCGAAGACGAAAGAAGAAGAAGAAGAAGAAGACCGAAGCAAGAAGAGAAGCAAGAAGAAGAAGAAGAAGAAGAGGAAAGAAGAAGATGACGCAAGAAGGAAGACAAGAAGATGAAGAAGAAGAAGGAGGTAAGATCGTGCGCAGAAGAAAGAAGAAGAAGAAAGATGAAGAAGAAGACGACGAACGAAGACGAATGCGCGAAGAAGACGAACGAAGGAGAAGAAGACGAAAAGAAGAAGAAGAAAAAGGCGAAGGTAGAAGGAGAAAGAAGGAGAAGAAGGAGAGAAGGCGAAGAAGGGAGAAGAAGGAGACGGAGAAGAAGGCGACGAAGGAGAAGAAGGAGAAGAAGAAGGAGAAGAAGGGAGGAGAAGAGAGAAGGAGAAGGAGGAGAAGGAGGAGAAGTAGAAGGAGAGAGACGGAAAGGGAGGCGAAGGAGAAGGCGGCGACGGGCGCAGGGAGCAGCATGCGCGAGGAGAAGGAGGAGGAGGAGAAGGAGGAAAGGAGGTAGAAGGAGGAGAAGGAGGAGAAGGAGGAGAAGGCGGAGCCGGAGAAGGGGAGAAGGAGAGGGAGGAGGAGGTAATGAAGGCGGAGGATGAAGGAGGCGAAGAAGGCGAAGAAGAGCGAAGAGGCGAACGACCGAAGCAGGAAGAAGGAAGGAAGAAGAAGAAGACCGAAGAAGCAAGAAGCACGAAGAAGGCGCAGAAGAAGACGAAGAAGAAGAAGACAGAAGCCGAACGGAGAAGAGGAGAGACAGAAGGAGAAGACGACGGCAGAAGAAGCAAGAAGGCGCCGAAGCAGGAGAAGAAGAAAAGGAGACGGAAGGAGAATGAAGCAAGAAAGAAGAAGAAGAAGAAGAAAGAAGAAAGAAGACTAAGAAGACGAAAGAATAAGAAGAGACGCAGGAAGAAGAACGGAGAAGGAAGAAGAAGGAGAGGAGACGTAAGAAGAAGGAGAAGAAAAACGAAAGGGAGACGAAGAACGAAGAAGAAGGAGGAAGCAAAGAAGCAAGACAAGAAGAAGACTCAGAAGAAGAAAGAAGCAAGCAAGAAGAAGACGAATAAGGCAGCAAGAAGACGAGACGACCGACACGAATCCGCTTCCTCTTCTTCCTCTTCCTCTTCCTCCTCCTCTTCTCCTCTCCTCTTCCTCCTCCTCCTCTTCCTCCTCCTCCTCTTCCTCCTCCTCTCTCTCTCCTCCTCCTCTTCGCTTTCCTAATCCTCTTCCTCCTCCTCTTCACTCCTCCTCCTCTTCCTCTCCTCCTCTTCCTCCTCTCCTCTTTCTTCATCCTCCTCCTTTCCTCCTCCTCCTCTTTCCTCCTCCCTCTCTTTTCCTCATCCTCCTCTTCCTCCTCCTCCTCTTCCTCCTCCTCCCTCTTTCCTCCTCCTCCTCTCCCTCTCTCCTCTTACTCTGTACTCCTCCTATGCCTCCTACTACTTCCTCCTCCTCTTACTCCTCACTCTTCCTCTTCCTCTTCCTCTTCCTCTTCCTCCTCCTCCTTCCTCCTCTTCCTCCTCTTCCTCCTCATCCTCCTCTTCATCCTCTTCTCCTCTTCCTCCTCCTCCCTCCCTCTTCCTCCTCCTCCTCCTCCTTCCTTTTCTCCTCCCTTTCCTTTTCCTCCTCCCTCTTCCTTTTTCTTCCTCCACTCCTCCCTTTCCTCCTCCTCCTCCCTTTCTCTCCTCCGTCGTGTGTTTGTTTATTTATTTATTTAGTTAATTTTTGCATACATAATGAGGTGAGGACACAAAAATGAGGTAGAGCAGCAGGCCAAAGCCACTTATATGCATAGCATACGGGTGGCTCTAAGGTTAACTAAGCTAATGATGAAATCAGTGATAAGACATTATTGTAAAACAGATTTGTGACAATTTACGCTACATTTTCAGTACCTAATATCTAGTGTCAGAACAAAGATTGGTTATTAAAATGACAAGAACTAATACAAATTTGTAATTTTCAGAAATATAAAATTACATAAAAATAATATGAAAAAATATGAAAAAAATGGTTTTTTGGCAAACACTTCTGCAAGCGGAGGACTCGATCGTTGTGTCAAAATGAGCATCAGTGCCAACTTCTCGGCCTCATTATCTCAGTAAGTACTGACCCTAAAGTTTTTTTTTTATTCTAAAAATACTTTAAAAATGTGCTACTTTTTTTTCTAAATATTCGGAGGGCGCTGCGCGATAGTGGAACATATATATACGTTTTGGTCCACATTTAGGGTTTTAAAAAAAAAAAAAAAACTTTCCTGTGCTAATGGTGCCTACAAATGCCCTCACAGACCTCATGGTGAAGATTAGGCCATTTTTGAAGATCAATAGGAAAAAAGCAACAACCAATTTTCTTAAAAACTTATTTAGAAAGAAAGATTAGATTTTAAACTACAAGCATATCTATTTTTTGATAGGCATTTTGCTCTTGAAGGCGAAAACAGGACTTAAAATAAGGTGATTTTTGGCTTGCACAGCATTATACTGAAAACCAGGTATTTTTCAGTTGCTGTTATTGTAGAGCAACAACAGCTCTAGAACTTGTGTTTAAGTGCCCTTATACAATTTCGGTGGTTATTCAGAAATTATTACTGAATTGATAGGACCGATATTTATTTATGCAAATTAAGCATAAGTTGTCAAAAAAGTTGTCTTGACAACGGAATCGGAGATTTTGACCTATGCTGATTTTCAAAAAAAACATTAATATTTGCTTATCTGCAGTTGAGAATTTTAGGCTCTTTTTAAAAGTGCTGATTTTCCTTTAAAATGGTTCAGCAGTATCTTTTCTCCTGTTCATATATTGTTGATAAAAGCTTCGGTGTAGCAAACAATATTCTTGAATGCCTCGTTGAAACTTGAAACTGAGTGTTTCTTTAACAGCTGTTGGCCTTTCAATTGAGATTACTGAAGTGGCACAAAAAAAAAAGGCACTTTCCTTTTTCACCCCCTTTTCCAGAACAGGTTTCCCAGAGGGTAACAAGGCATCACAGATATACATTAGCATGTCATGTGTAAATTTTGTTTATGCATTGGTTAGTAGACAGCAACAATCCAGGGAAGTACAGTATGTACTGCTGACCTATTAAATAAGTGCAAAATGAAAAGCAGATAAGCTTTTGAACCTTGGCAGGATTACTAATCTTTTCGTTGTCTCATGAATGTATAAGATGACAGGCATGATTTAAAAACTCGTACAGTAGGACCCCCATATCCGTGGGGAATATGTTCCAAGGCCTACCGCAGATACCCAAAACCGCCGATAGTTGAGAACCCTATATACATAAGTCTTTTTCATTTAATAGATACATTATGCACAGTAAGTCGAGAATTAGCACTTTTTCACTGATGGGAAGCACTTCACATATTCTCCTAGGCTTTGAAGAACTGCCACCATGGAAACCAGACCCACGGATACGACAGTCCTGCGGTACTTATATTCATACACATACCTTTACTCTTGTGTGTGCTCTTCATCTAGCTTTTAATTCTGTAATATTTCTTTTCTAACTAGGAGACCTTAATCTGGACCACACTGTGGGGAAGATAATCCCCAGAACCATTAATAGGTAACCATTCCTAACATTATCTTTGTATATTTTCAGGACTTCAAGTTTCCCTTAACAGTAGTAATAGTGCACCTGTTTATGAAGTTTATGCTGGCGGGGTTGTTTCGGGCAACCTACACTTTGGTAACAGGTATACCCAGGGTATTACTTCCTTGGGAGCGTTTACTGGAGGAGATTGTTACCTCCTGGAGCAGCTGTGGCTTTATAAAGGCCTCCTCTCGTGGTCACCTGTGTTTATAACTTGTTAGCCTTGTGAGTATAAAATATATTGTTAAAATATTACGATGCTGCTTGAGAACCCTTTATTGCTTCCTTATGTTCATTCTAGTACCTAGTTTATCCTGGTAACTAGTTCATGTTAGTAACTTGTTCATGTTAATAATTGGGTATTGCCATGTAACTATTTCATGGTTAGCCTTGGCTGTGATGGTAGCCATCTTTTTTTTTTTTTTTTTTTTTTTTTAACAATGACCACTACTGAAGTAGGTGACCCAAAAAAAAGAGAAACTCTTTCCACCCATCACTCTGATCACTTGTCGGCTAGAGGTTGTGCAGCATTACTGGTCAGATGGTCCTCTAAACTACATCATCACCCCTCCTTTAGAGTGCAGGCACTGTACTTCCCACCTCCAGGGCTTAAGTCTGTTACTGGTTTCCTGAATCCCTTCATAAATGTTAAATTAAATCACATTCCAACAGGGCACGGTCAACAAGTCATAAAGTCACTTGCCTCACTCCTACCTAAGGTACTCACACTTACTATGCTGGAATGTTCAAGCCCCTAACATACAAATCCTCCTTTACCCCTTCCCACCAACCTTTCCTAGGATGACTATTACCCCTCCTTCCCTCTACTACAGATTTATATACCCTCCAAGTCATCGTGTTTTGCTCCATCATCTCTAAATGTCCAAACTACCTCAATAGCCCTCCTCACTCCTCTTGATAATACTTCTAGTAACCCTGTGCCTCCTGACCAAACTACAAATTATTTGAATAATATTCACACCACACATTGCTCTCAGAACTGCCTCTAGCCCCCTCCTTACTGCAGCACTTAATCCTTTGAGGGTCCAAGCAATAGTTATATGCCTTGTCCACTGGGTCCAAGCCGTAGTTCTATGCCAAGAGCTCAGCTCACTCAGATAAACGGTGAGCTGTAAATTTGGGCCTAGATATGAGAGAATGGATTTATGTGGTAAGTGTGCACTATATATAACAAATCCTGCAGCAAGCATTGCTTATGAGGAAAATAATAAGCTTGTGATGGTGTGTTTGGATTAAAGAACGGCTTTTGCATATGTATTTTATATGGTTTTTTACAGGTGTATTTCGGTTTCTTGGTCTTATTTGATGGAATGGAGCTATACTATCAGAAAATAGAGGATGATTTTGAATGGTTTTAGTACTGAAAATAGCTTGAAATTGAGCTCAAATAAGTACAAATGTTCGACTTTTGCTGATCGTTCAAGAGTAAACAAATGTCACGCATCATTACTCTCTAAAAACTGGTGGGTCTATTAATATACGCTTCACAGTTGCGCTGTTATTGTTCATACAATTATTAAACTATTGCATAACAGTAAATCATCTATTTGTTTGTGTAAATGAAAATTCTATGAGTCATAAAAAAATCAAATGAAAAATTTCATTTGTAAAGCCTAGAAAACCATAACTATTAAACAGAGGAATAATGTATTTTAGTGCCAGGAATACCTGCTTGTTTTATTCGGGACCCTATTTTTGAAATTGGGAATATTTGAAACTTTGTGTGAAATTGGCCAAATTACCAATTGTCTGATCACTTTATTGGGTAGTGGAAATAGTTGATGGGCCAGGTTTTTGTGCTCAAGTCGATAAAATAGAAGTAATCTAGCAAAATTGCTAAGAATTTGGTTGATTGCAATAATGTAATTGGCCTAAAAATTAGGTGTCAAAGTGGGCAAAAGTCACCGTTGTGTAAATATTGCTGAAACAGTAAAATTCACAAGAGTGTAATTTCGTAAATTTTCCATCAAATTTCATACTTTTTGTTTTATTATCTCAGTAAAGATTCTCTGCATTTCATAAGTAAATAAATTGAAATTTCTTGTACCCAGTGGGCAGGCATTATAACTTTGGCTTGGACCCTCAAGGGCGTTTAAAATACCATGCTTCACACCATACATGGGTGTTGGTACCATATACTCTGATGGGGTTGTAAGAGAAGTAAATGCGAGGGTCTTTGCAAGAGGCGTGGAGTTAAAAGATAAAGAATCGCCATAAAGTGGGAGTTGTTCACAGGTGCTCTTGGATGTATGACACTAGTTGCCTCTTGGAGGATTCTGAAGTGAAGTTGCAGAGGGTTGGTGGAGGAATTTAGGGTAGGGATGCAAAGAAGGTAATATTAATGTGATCAGAAAGAGTAAGGTTATGTGGATAACAAAAAAGATTAGGTGATGAAAGTGGATAATCAGATTGGAGGGAGAGTGTATGGAGGAGGTGAATTGTATTCAGATATTTGGGAGTGGACGTGTCGTCAAGCGGATGGGTTATTAAGTTGAGGCGAATCATAGGATTGGATTGATGGGGAAAAGGGTGAGTGGTTTCACTTAGGAGTCTGTGGAGACAAAGAACTTTTGTCATTGGAGGCTAAGAGGGGAATGTATGAGAGTATTGTTGTACCAACGATCTTATATGGGTGTGAAGCATGGGTGATGATTGTTGCAGTGAGGAGAAGGCTGGAGGCAGTGGAGAATGTTCATGTTCTGAGGGCAATGCTGTGGTGTGGAAATTGAATGCAGAGAATTCGTAGTTTGGAAAGTTAGGTGGAGGTGGTGGGATTACCAAAACTATTGTCCAGAGGGCTGAGGAAGGGTTGTGGAGGGTGGTTCGGACTTGTAGAGAGAATGGATGCGAAAACAGAAATGACTTCAAGAGTGTCTCAGTCTGTAGTGAAGGATTGCGGTCGGTAGGGGTCCAGACCTAGGAAAGTTGGTGGGAGGGGGGTTTTTGTAAAGGAGGTTTGTGTGCGAGGGGGCGTGACTTCACAGCAGGTTGCTGTGAGCGTGCTTTGATAGTGAAATGGAGAACAAATGGTTTTTTAATACTTGCGTGCTGTTGGAGTGTGGCAAGTAACATTTATGAAGGGATTCAGGGAAAACGGCATGCCGGACTTGAGTCATGGAGATGGGAAGTACCAAGTGCTGACACTCTGAAGGGAGGGGTGTTAATGTTGCAGTTTAATAAACTGTGTTGTAATGCACTACGGTTTTTAAACTGCAAGACAGTGATGGAGTGAATGATGATGAAAGTTTTTCTTTTTCGGGCCACCCTGCCTTGGTGGGAGTCGGCCAGTGTGTTAATAGAAAAATAAAAAAAAAAACCTTTTTGACTTCACAGAAGCGTCATTGCAAACTCTATGGTTGGTCCGACTCTGTGTATAACATATTGTCAATTCATAGACTCTTTTGCAGACAAGTCCACTCCTTTCAACCTGATATCTATTCTTTCATTATCTAAATTTTTTATTACTCTCATCACCTTTCTCTTTCCTATGTTCAATTTCGATTTCCTTCTTTTACGTACCCTCCCCAATTTGTCTACCAACCTTTGCAGTTTTTAGAACTCCCACTTTGCATTAAATTCTTTGTCTTTTAATCCCACACCTCTTCCCAACATCCTACCATTCATTCCTATTACAACACCTTCTATGAATATTAAACACAATGGTGATTTCACATTAATCCCTGTCTTAAGGGCCTCCTTTACCACAAATTAATCTCCCTCTCTTTACTACATACCCTAAATGAGTCTCAGTACCTCACCATAAAAAAAACTCCCTTTCAATTGCTTCTAAGCAACCTACCACTTATTCCTTCGCACTTAGCAATCATCCCTACAACATTGCTCTTCTATCCACCCTGTCATATGCCTTTTCTAAATCCATAAATGCAATGAAGGCTTCTTTATCTTTTCATTTTATACTGTTGTGATTGTGAAAATAAAAAAAAACACCTTTTTTTTATGCTGATGGATACTATCAGTGGGCCCTTCATAAATATGTACTAGACTTTGTTTACTTTCTCCATGGGAAAGTGGAAAAAGAATTATTTCCTCCAATAACCATGCATGTCATCAGTAGGTGACTAAAATTGTGGGAGCCAAAGGGCTAGTAACCCCTTCTCCTGTATAACATTACTAATTTTAAAAAGAAAAATTTTGTTTTTCCTTTTTTAACCGGAAATGGTCCAAGGCAGTATCTACCGTTCGCAGTGTAGTGCTTCGAATGTAGATCTAAGTTTTTTTTACATATTTTCAAATATAACAATATGGGTAAAGGTGTCTGTTGGTTAGAGTTATAATTGAAAGAATTAAAGAGTACGACGGAGGAATAGGTTAGCAGATGAAACAAGGAGGCTTTAGGAAAGGGTAGGGCGGTTGTGTGGACAGGTGTTTACAGTGTGAAACAATATAACCGTGAACAGTATTTAGATAAGGCTAAAGAGGTCTTTGTGGCATTATGGATTTGGAAAAGGCGTATGGGAAAGGGTGGATAGGGGGGGCAAGGGCAGATGTTGCAAGTGTATGGTGTAGGAGGCTAGGTTACTGAAAGCAGTTGAAGAGTTTTTAACGAGGATAGTGAGGCTATAGTTAGCAGTTGTAGGAAAGTGGGTAATTTTTTCCCAGTTAAAAGTAGGCCTTACGACAGGATGTGTGATGGTCACCGTGGCTTGTTTAATATATTTATAGTTGGGGTTGTAAGAGAATAAATGCAGAGGGTCTATGGCAAGGAGGCGTGGAGTTATAAAGAATAAAGAATCACACACAAAGTGGGAGTTGTCACAGCGCTCTCTTTGCTGATGACACTGTGCTTTTTGGGAAGATTATGAAGAGAAGCTGCAGAGATTGTGGATGAATTTGGTAGGGTGTGCACAAAGAAAGAAAATTAAAGGTGGAATACAGGAAAGAGTAAGGATTATGAGGATAACAAAAAGATTTGGTGATGAAAGATTGAATATCAGATTGGGAGGGAGAGAGTATGGAGAGGTGAACGTATTCAGATAATTGGGAGTGGACGTGTCAGCGGATGGGTCTATGAAAGTTGAGTGGAATCATGAATCTGATGAGGTAAGAAAAAGAGTGACGTGGTGCCACTTAGGAGTCTGTGGAGACAAAGAACTTGGTCCTTAGAGGCAAAGAGGGGGTATGTATGAGAGTATAGTTTTACCACGCTCTTATATGGGTGTGTAGCCGTGGGTGTGATGAATTGTTGCAGCGAGGAGAAGGCTGGAGGAAGTGGAGATGTCTTGTCTGAGGGCAAAAAAATTTTTGGTGTGGTGTGAATATAATGCAGAGAATTCGTAGTTTGGAAGTTAGGAAGAGGTGCGGGATTACCAAACACTGTGTCCAGAGGGCTGAGGAGGGACTTGTTGAGGTGGTGCGGACATGTAGAGAGAATGGAGCGAAACAGAATGGAATTCAAGAGGTGTATCGTCTGTAGTTGGAAGGAAGGCGGGGTAGGGTCGGCATAGGAAGCGGTTGGAGGGAGGGGGTAAAGGAGGTTTTGTAGTGCGAGGGGCCTTGGACTTCAAGCAGAGCATGCCGTGACGCGTGTTGATTGGAGTGAATAGAGACATATGGTTTTTTAATACTTGACGTGTGTTGGGGTGTGAGCGAAGTAAACATTTTCTGAAGGGATTCAGGATAACCGGCAGGCGGACTTGAGTCTGGAGATGGAGTAAGACAGTGCCTGCACTCTGATGGAGGGGTGTTAATGTTGCAGTTAAAACTGTAGTGTAAAGCACCCTTCTGGCAAGACTGTGATGGATAGTTGAATGCATGGTGAAAGTTTTTTCTTTTTTGCGGCCACCCTTGCCTTGTGGGAATCGGCAGTGTGATAATAAAAAAATAAAATACAAAAAAAAAAGTAGATCAAAGTTTTTTTTACAATATTTTCTAATATAACAAAAAAAAAAAAGTAGATCAAAGTTTTTTACACATTTTCAAATGTAGAAAAACAAAAAGAAGATCTACTTTTTTACATACTTTCAAATGTTGAACTAACGTATATATACGTTATTGGACCGTTTACGGGTTTAATAAAAAAAACTTCATTTTTTCTTTTAGGTCACCCTTGCCTTGGTAGGATACTGCCAGTTTATTGAAAAAAAAACTTTGTTTACTTATGTTTCCATTGATAGTCAAAATATAAATAGTTTACTATCTACATTTTCCCTACTCTGTGTACTGTATATACTGTATCACTATTCAATAATGTAATGTTTTTTCACTGTTAATGCAGATGTACAGACTTAACTGTGAACATTTTCTGTGGCCAATTTATGAACTTTTTTTCAGGTATACAATGTCCAAATCTACAGCTCTACTGTTTATTTTGATATTTGCAATTGTCCTCAAATTGGAAGAAATGGTGAGTAATTTGATCACTTGTTTATTTCAGCTTGAGTATGTATTTATTGCAACATTATTGTGTTGTCATGTGTAGGTTTCATAAGTTAAGAGTAGAGCCTGTTTTGTTATGTAATTTGAGGCTTAGATTTTGTATAGCATTTAGTTTTTGTGAATGCAATAAGGTGCTACCAAAAACAGTGAACAAAAGATGAGTAAGACAGATTGGCAACAGTTGAGTATCTTTATTGTTGAAGTGTTTCCCTTGCTCTGTAGGCTTCTTCAGTCAAATATGGAGGTGCCATATATACCAGAGATAGTAGAAGTAGCAGAGAGGTGGATATGAGATGATCATCCATTCATAGCTTCTTCAGTTGTATACAACTTAACTTTGATTGAGACTATTGAGCACTTCTCAGAACTGAGGGACTTAATACCTTGAAACTATAAGGATAAGGTACTGATCACCTCATCTTTACTCCTGCTTCTGCTGTCTCCAGTTTTTGTCATCTGTGTGTTTGAGTGAAGAAACCTGCAGAGCAGGTGAAATGTTTTAACAGTGAGGATACCCAACAGTTTCACATGTGTCTTACTCATCTACTTGTCAGTATTGTATACCATTAACATAATGAAAGAAAGACATGTTGTAAAACAAACTTTAACTGGGACAACATATTGCTCTGTAGAGCTTCATAAGAGTCATTATTCAACAAAGTAAAACAGTTCCAATAAAATCTTGCTCTGCAGTATGTTATTTTTCCCCATGTAGTCATCATTACATAGTCATCATATTGCTGTGTGTATAAGGGGCCAGACTGTCAATCTGTCAGAGTGCCAGACTGTCAATCTACAGACCTCGGTTCGCCTTCCCATCCACCATTCTGTTTATAATAGGTAGTAGGTTGGTAGACAGCAACCACCCAGGGAGGTACCACCATCCTGCCAAGTGAGTGTAAAACGAGAGCCTATAATTGTATTACGTGATGTTACGATTGCTGGAGTCTTTTGTCTGTCTCATAAATGTGCAAGATTACAGGTACGTCTTGCTACTTCTACTTACACTTAGGTCACACTACACATACATGTACATGTTCATTTATACACACTCTTCTGAGTTTTCTTTGATGTTATCTTAGTAGTTCTTGTTCTTATTAATTTTCCTTTTTATATCCATGGGAAAATGTGAAGAATGTGAATCTTTCATCCTTGTTTTAATAAGTCACTAAAATGCCCTGGGAACACGTAATAGTATAATAGTTTTCTGTAAAGATTACTAAAAAGAAGAAGAAAAATGTCAAAGTGGGATGTCTGAATGTGCATGGATGTTGTGAGAATGATAAGAAAAGAGTTGTTTGTGGATGCTATATGAATGAAAAGATGCTGGATGTCCTTTTTTTTTTGCTTTAGTGAAAAAAGCTGAAGGGGGTGGCGGCTGAGTGTTTCGTGGATCATTGAGAAGTAAAGGGATTAGGTTCTGAGGTTTCAGATAGAGTTAGGCTAAAAGAAGGAGTAGCAATAATTGATGAAGGGATAAGTTTTGGCAGGAAAAGAGGGAGTATAAATGTATTAACTCAAGGTAGTGTGAAAGTAAAGTTAAAGCGTTGGATGTGAAAAGTGGGTTATAGAAGCGTATATTGACCTGGAGAAGAGAGAGAAGAGAGAAGGTGTTGAGGAGAGGAGAGAAGAGGGGTTTGGAAATTGATGAGTGTGTGGGGAGTTTTGAACCCAAGTGTGAGAGTTACTTGTGGTTGGGGATTTCAATGCTAAGTGGGGTGTTAAATGTGTTGGTGGAGGGAGTAGTGGGTAAATTTTGGGGCGTGCCATGGGTAATGAAAATGGGGGCTTTATCAAGCTTGTGTGGATCAGAGGTTTGGTATTAAGTAATACATATTTATGAAAAAGATGTTAAATAAACATACATGGTATGATATAGCAATAATGAAAGTAGTTTGTTTGATATATATATTGGTGGATAAACATCCATCTTCTCCTACCTAGACTCTCCCATATAATAACCTCCCTCTCTATTTTTAAACTGACATATCCATTTGTTCTTAGGCCTTCCTCCAACTTTTTGATTTCAGCTCCAAAACGTTTTCTTATTTTCAACTAAATTTGTTGATATCATCTCACCCAACTCTATATAACTTAATTTTTATTTTATTGTTTACTTTCTGTAAAAAAACTTTATAGTTATTCTCTATAAATTTTTTTTTTTTTTTTTTTTTAATATTATTTGGGGTTCTTCTGCGCGGAATTACAGTACGTATAGATTTACATTATTCTCATGTAACTATCTGCTTTAGTTTTTGTACTTTTCGGTTTGTCATCAGACTTTCTGGAATGAATTAATGACAAAAAAACGAGGTTCAACTTTCGTATTCTGTTTGGGATTAAATTTTATTGATTCTTGTTTTGGAAGTTTGGGCAACATCAATATGTATATTATATTTTTTATTCTAATTTTAACAGAATTAAAGGATATTGATGTGCTCAGTCAACTTTGTATAATTCATGGTTTCTACCGAGTCATTTACTCTAAATGTTCTTCTTGGGCACACACTACCTTTTCAAAGGATGGGTTAAATGATATCTAAACAAAATCTTTCAATGGAAACGTTAAAGAACAGCAAAGGCACAATACCGTGACTGGAAACAATGCACAAATAACCCAATACATAGGAAAGTGGAGCTTTATGCAATTTACGAAGTCACACTGACAGAAAAGAATGAGTTAACCATATATGTCCTGGTTTCCTCACTCTTTTTTTTTGTCAGTGTGACTTTGTAGATGGTTCAAGTCAGATTGAAACATTGTTGTAAGCTCCTCTCTCCTATGTCGGGTTATTGAGCCATGGAAATGTTGGTGGTAATGGCTTTTACAACTGAAGGAGGGAAAAATGGTGCGAAGCAGTTGCATTACTGTCTCCAGCCTGTTGTTGTGATGACTTAATTCTGACATATTGCATCAGCTGTAGTGATTTTTATCACTGTCATTAAATTCTTATTAACTTTGCCCATAGCACAACAATTAAACAGAAAGAAGCGTTGAGTCTTGAACCTACAGCAAGTGAGAGTGCTAAAACTCAGTGTTCAAGCCACGCATGTTCCATGATTTGTTTGCAATTATGTTATGATTTCATGAACCATAGCACACATTTCTTAGAGTAAAGCCTTTTTATTCACCCTAGGTTAGCTTTATTTACCATTACATTCTTTTGGGACTTCATTTCATTTATATATTTCTTGAATATATGCTTTGGGCACTAGAATTAGAGTGGCTTATCAGCTCTTTATAAAATCGACTATATTTCCAATTTTGACAATTTAATCTCCACTCTGTCACTTTTTAATGTTTCTTAGTTATGTACCGTTAATTGATGACTTCTCCTCATTATAGTAAATAATAAGTATGGATGTGCATTATTATTAAATATTTTATTTTCAAATTAAATAGGATTTTCACTCATACAGCCTAGTTCAGCACACATTCTGAATCCATCGTTTATTATCTATTATTTTTCTCAGTCCAATCAGGGTCTTTGAACATGACGGGACTGCGAGGTGACAGAAGGGCCCGAATAACAACGGCGTCGTGGTGGACGAAAGGGACTTGGACAAGTATCGTTTCTACTTGCATACGAAAACTTTAATTCTCATTTTTAATGTATTATACTTGCTCCATCGGCCTTACGTTTTATTCAGAAAATGTATTTTGGTAAGTAGTAAATAAAGATTGTTTATTTATCCTTGCAATTGAATTCAAAGTCAAGATTCTAAATTATATGTTGAATGTGATGATAAATAGTATTTTCTTTTTGGGGGTTTTCTTTCTTTTTGGGTCACCCTGCCTCAGTGGGAAACGGCCGCTTGTTAACCCTTAAAAGTCCAAACGTATATACTGTTTAAGTTTCTACGCATATGCCCCAATATGTTATATACTACGTTTTTTTATTTTTCATTGTTAGAGTATGTAGGAAAGAGGTGATTATTTCGCAGTAGTAAAAGTAGGCTTAGACAAGAATGTGTGATGGTCTCCTTGGTTTGTTCATTATATTTATAGATGGGGTTGTAAGAGAAGTAAATGCGAGGGTCTTGGCAAGAGGCGTGGAGTTAAAAGATAAAGAATCACACACAAAGTGGGAGTTGTCACAGCTGCTCTTTGCTGCTGACACTGTGCTCTTGGGAGATTCTGAAGAGAAGTTGCAGAGATTGGTGGATGAATTTGGTAGGGTGTGCAAAAGAAGAAAATTAAAGGTGAATACAGGAAAGAGTAAGGTTATGAGGATAACAAAAAGATTAGGTGATGAAAGATTGAATATCAGATTGGAGGGAGAGAGTATGGAGGAGGTAAATGTATTCAGATATTTGGGAGTGGACGTGTCAGCGGATGGGTCTATGAAAGATGAGGTGAATCATAGAATTGATGAGGGGAAAAGAGTGAGTGGTGCACTTAGGAGTCTTTGGAGACAAAGAACTTTGTCCTTGGAGGCAAAGAGGGGAATGTATGAGAGTATAGTTTTACCAACGCTCTTATATGGGTGTGAAGAAATGGGTGATGAATGTTGCAGCGAGGAGAAGGCTGGAGGCAGTGGAGATGTCATGTCTGAGGGCAATGTGTGTGTGAATATAATGCAGAGAATTCGTAGTTTGGAAGTTAGGAGGAGGTGCGGGATTACCAAAACTGTTGTCTAGAGGCTGAGGAAGGGTTGTTGAGGTGGTTCGGACATGTAGAGAGAATGGAGCGAAACAGAATGACTTCAAGAGTGTATCAGTCTGTAGTGGAAGGAAGGCGGGGTAGGGGTCGGCCTAGGAAAGGTTGGAGAGAGGGGGGTAAAGGAGGTTTTGTGTGCGAGGGGCTTGGATTTCCCAGCAGGCATGCGTGAGCGTGTTTGATAGGAGTTAATGGAGACAAATGGTTTTTAATACTTGATGTGCTGTTGGAGTGTGAGCAAAGTAACATTTATGAAGGGGTTCAGGGAAACCGGCAGGCCGGACTTGAGTCCTGGAGATGGGAAGTACAGTGCCTGCACTCTGTAGGAGGAGTGTTAATGTTGCAGTTTAAAAACTGTAGTGTAAAGCACCCTTCTGGCAAGACAGTGATGGAGTGAATGATGGTGAAAGTTTTTCTTTTTCGGGCCACCCTGCCTTGGTGGGAATCGGCCAGTGTGATAAAAAAAAAAATCTTATTATTATACTATAAAGGATATATACTAAGAATAAGGTGAAAAGAGTTATTTACATTTGCATGTGTGTTAGCTAAAAAATAAAAATTAATTTTTCTCCCTTTCTGTCGTTACATTCATTAGGTACCTTTTGGCTCCCTTCTTGAACTGGCTCATGCTGTGACTGGCTTTGGCATATGCAGGCAGACTGTTCCATTCCTTTATTGCCATACAATAAAAGGTGTTTGAAGCATGGCCACTGACTGTGGGTACTACAAAGTTGTGCTCTCTCCTCCTAGTACTATGATTGCTTTGGTTTCCAGCCTTGACAAAATTGGCAGCAAGATATTCTGGACATTGTTTGTGAACAATTTTATAAACTTGATTTAACTTCAGTTGTTTTACTCTGTCTTCAACATTCAGCATATCCAGTTGTTGTAATTCATCCTGGCTTACATGTTCTCTTGCACCCAAGTCCAGGATGAATCTTACTATTTTGTTCTTGGTGATTTGCAGTTTGTTTTTCAGTGTTTTTTTAAGGCAGAGTACCATAAAGAGCAAGCGTAGTTCATATGACATTGTATAAGGGCCAGACATAGGGTCCTGCGAGCCTCAGTAGATAGATGCTGTGCTTGTCTGTAGAGGAACTTCAGTCTGGCATTCACTTTCCTTACTGCACTGTTCCCGATCAGTTCTCCTGACATGCATGGGTCAAAGGGGATTCCCAGATATTTTACTGAGGAAACAGAAGTGATGGGCTCCCCATTACACCGGACATTAAAATTATTTACCCTTCTCAGTTTATGTTTCGTACCAAAGAGTATGACTTTCGTTTTCCCGAGGTGTAATGATAGTTTGTTGTCTACTAACTATTTGCTGCAGGACTCCAGTTCCAGTGTTATTACATTATCTTGTGGGTCTTTACCTGACATTAACAGAGCACTGTCATCCGCATACAGTAGGAGTTTGCACTTGACACTGATAAGCATGTTGTTAACATAACATAGAAATAATAAGGGACCCTGAATACTACCTTAGGGAACTCCACATGCTGTCGGCAGGGGTTCTGATTATGTTTTGTTGATTTTGACAGCTTGTTTCCTATTGCTAAGATAGGACTTAAACCAGTCTATGGAACCTATGCTGATAGCTTGAAGTTTCTTACATAATATATTGTGATTGATAGTATCGAAGGCCTTTTGCAAGTCTAAGGTTACCATTCCTATGAGGTTCCCTATCGACATTTCACTTCTCACATAATCCATCATATTAATTAGGGAGATGTCAGTTGAGTAAGATCTAAAGCCTGATTGGTAGTTTATGAAGAATGCTGTTGTCATTAAGATGCTTAATTACTTGACAGTATACTGCCCTCTAGAATTTTGGATATTACACTGAGTATACTAATAGGCCTATAGTTGCTGACATCAGACCTGCTATTTTTCTTGAAGATAGTAATAACCTTGGCTTCCTTAAACCCCTCTGGTACGGTATTAGTGGTGATGGACAAATTTATTATATGAGCAATGGGGATTTACAGTTCAGAGGCACCATCTTTCAGGAACTTAGATGGGATGTTATCTGGGCCGGTGCTCTTAGTTGGATTTAACCTGCTTAGTTCTTTTTGCACGAAGTCATGAGATACACTTACTAGTTGACAACTGTTTAGGATTACCCCTTTATTGGTATAGTATGTTTTAAACTTATCAGAGTCTGTGTTAAAGGTATTTGGGGCAGCTGGTAGTTTGCTTACTAGTGTTGATGCTACAGTTGTGTAGCATGGATTAAAAATTAATTAAGGGTCACAATGTCTGAAGAGAGGTTGTCCGTGCTGAGCATTCTGTGCACCAAAAGTGACAGACTTAAACAAGCAAATTTTGATGAACTTTTGGATGATTTTGCTATGAGGAAGGCTAGAAAGGAAAAGCAGGCCTTAGACAGGGATGTGTGGTGTCACTTTTTGCTGATGATACTGTGCTTTTGGGAGATTCTAGAGAAAGTTGCAAAGGT
The DNA here is from genome assembly GCF_026875155.1 of Cherax quadricarinatus. NCBI lineage: Eukaryota > Metazoa > Arthropoda > Malacostraca > Decapoda > Parastacidae > Cherax > Cherax quadricarinatus. Next base: position 31,508,589 of record NC_069423.1, on the reverse strand, counting down.
TAGTGGACGAGTTTGGGGAGGAGATGGGGACGTAAGGGAAGCAAATTGAAAGTGTACATGGATAAGAGTAGGGTGACGAAGGTATCAAACAAGTTCGTTAAAGAAAGATTAGATATCACATTGGGAGGGAGTATGGAGGAAGTGAATGTGTTCAAATATTTGGGAGTGGATTTGTCAGCAGATGAGTTTACGAAGGACAAGGTGAGCCATAGAATTGATGAAGAAAAAAGGGTGGGTGGTGCATTGAGGTATCTGTGGAGACAGAAAATGTTATCCATAGGGGTAAAGAGGGGATTGTATCAGAGTATAGTGATACCAACACTCTTAAATGGGTGTGAAGCATGGGTTGTAAATGCTGTAGCAAGGGGGAGGCTGGAGGCAGGGGAGATGTCATGTCTAAGGGCATTGTGTGGTGTAAATAATGTAGAGAATTTGTAGTGTGGAAGTTAGGAGGAGGTGTGGTGTTGCTGAAAGTATTGTTCAGAGGGCTGAGGAGAGGGTTGTTGAGGAGGGTTTTTTATTTTTATTTATTTTTTTTAATCACTATGGTACATATTTAACAATAACATCATATGTCATTTAGAGGAGGAATTGTGAATTGCAGAATTTTAAACACCTGCCATCATCCTCAACTCAACTGAATTTTGTTTAAAACACTTCCATTTTCATCTAGTCATGAGGGTGGGGCATTGGGAAGACCTCACAAGTGGAATAGCCTATGGCCAATCTTCATCTAAATCCGGCGCTGATGACGGTGAATGTGTTTCTTCTTTTCTGGGTCCCCCTACCCTAGTGCAAGATGGTCAGTGTGTTAAAAAAAATTGCGCTGTAATCAGTTGGAATTTTTTTATTTTGCTTTTGACATGAGGCTAACATGACTCATACAACTAATTTTTCATATATTCTCAAAGCTAACATGTCTCATACAACCCAATACTCAGTTTTAGGCCAATACCGATAATTGTTCAATATTTTTTACTTTTTAAATTATGATAACTATGTTTGATCATTTCTAATGTGGCATTTAACCCTTAAACTGTCCAAACGTAGATCTACGTTTTTTCAACATTTGTAAGTATGTAAAAAAAAGTAGATTTTTTTTTTTTTTTTTTTTTTTTTTTTTTTTTTTTTTTTTTTACATTTGAAAACGTGTAAAAAACTTTGATCTAGGTTTTTTTTTTTTGTTATATTTGAAAATATGTAAAAAAAATGTAGATTTACTTTTGGAACACTACGCATGTGAACGTAGATCAGCTTGGACAGTTTAAGGGTTAATATAAGAGCCTTACTACTCCTCTAATTGTGTACAAGTTGTCTTGACTTTGATGCAGTAGAATATAAACAGCAACACTCCCATTCTCATGCAACACACTATTTTTAGAGTGAATGATGCTGTGAGTGAAGGCATATGAAAGGAATATTTTTTACAGTTACCCCTAGTAATGCTATACACAGCTTCTCTGGTGTTGAACTAGAGAAAATGGAATTCTTTCTGTCACTGACAAGCCACCTGGCAACCACATCTCATATTTATGTCAATTTGTTCTACTATGGCTCTATGTATTATGTTTATATGATACGTAACATGTTTCTTATATAATTTTGAAAAAATGTCATCTCTTTATTAACATATTATACAGCATTTAAAGCACCCCAGAGTGATGATTATTGTTATTATTATCATGCTTATTGCATCTTTCAACACTAGTGAGACACTCTTAGTGATTTTAACCCTTAAACGGTCCAAACGTATATATACGTTCACACGCGTAGCGCCCCAAACGTATACAGTATGTATGTTTTATTTTTCATTCGTTCAAAATTAGAGCGATAGGTCTGAGCCGCCTAGACATGAGAGAATGGGTGTGCGCACTCAGTGTGCGTAGTATACAAAAAATCTGGGACGCCTGGGTACCACATGGTAGGACCAGTTACATTCAGCTCCATCCTGGGTCAACATCATGGCACATCCTCGTGATTCACTCATGCCTCGTCGTACTAACACACTACTATTCGAGGAAAGTGATAGAGATCGTGAGTTTAGTGGATATAACACCAATGGGGCCAGTAATATTCAAGGAATTAGTGAAAATATCGACGATAACCCAGATGACCCCCAGCCCATCACCTCTGGGGTAGCAACACCTGTCCTAGGGCCAAGCACCTCTGGGGTAGCCAGTGTGGCCACACCAGACCCTAGGCCAAGCACTTCTGGGGTGGCCAGTGTGGCCACAGAAGACCCTGGGCCAAGCACCTCTGGAGTGGCAAGTGTTACCCATAGGCAATTTCGCAAGAGGAAACTATCATTTTCCCGGTGTTTTAGTAGTGATAGTGAAAGTGATGTAAGTGATGATGAGATTGATTTTATGCCAGTTGAGGATTCGTCTAGTGATAGTGACGTTCATTATTCACCAGAGAAACGTACTTTTAGGCGTCGTTATCTACGTTCAGGCAGTGTGCCATATGCAATCCCCAAGGGTCGTGGCAGGTCACGATCCAAAACCCTGGCCACTGATAGTGAAAGTGATCACGAAGGGGAGTATGCGGGGATGGAGGAAGTAGTGGTGGGTGGCATGGTGCCTGGACCACATGGCGCAGTGGGTGGACAGACAAAGGACCGCCCGGCACCCCTTCAACCATGTGCTGCCTCCACTCCTCTCCCTCCTCCTCCTGCCCCCCCCTCGCCCCATGCCAGAGGTCCACCCTGCACCATGTGATTGTGGGTGGAACTGGACACAAAGTATATTCGTGCCACAGCCTTGTGATTTTGATGCTAGTGGAAGTGGTATCCAGCCAAAATGTCCCATAACGAATGAGTCTACAGAGTTAGACTATTTCCAGTTGTACTTTGACGAGCCTATATTGAACTTGATAGTGACTCAGACAAACATTTATTACCAATATGTCCTGAACAACACAACAGAGGTTGGAGAATCATCACGGCTGCACAGGTGGAAAGACAACAGTGGCTGAAATGTATTTATTCCTTGCCACTGTCATGCTTATGCCACATATCTATAAGAACAATATACGTAATTACTGGTCTACAGACCACTTCATCAGTACTCCAGTTTTCCGTGATCTCCTTCCCTGCAACAGATTCACTCTGTTGCTACGAATGTTGCACTTCACAGACAGAAATACGCCAGACAGAAATGACCTTCTATACAAAATCCGGGAAGTGTTTATGTATTTGAAGCAGAAATTCAGTGTATACTTTTATTCCTTCAAGAACATTGTTGTTGATGAGTCCTTGATTCTGTTCAAGGGACGCCTGTCATTCAAGCAATATATACCGAGCAAACGTAATCGCTTTGGTATAAAACTTTTTGTTGTGTGACTGTGAGGGGTGGTCTTGTGTTGGATGTAATTGTATACACAGGGAAAAACACACTCGATGATGACAGAAGGATGTTGGGCATTTCCGGTGATGTTGTTCGCAGGATGATGGAACCATACCTTGGCAAGGGCCATACATTGTACACAGACAACTGGTATACAAGCCCTATGCTTGCTGATTTCCTACGTGTGAACAATACTGATATATGTGGAACAGTGAGAAGGAATAGGAAACATATGCCAAGGTTCACTGGAGGCAGTGTTGAAGGTGAAGTGCAAGAGTTTCATGCTAATGACATTATGGCACTGACGTGGCATGACAAACGAGATGTGACATTGCTATCAACCATCCACAGAAACGAGATGGTACAAACAGACAGACTGAGCAAGTTCAACAACGAACCTATTGTGAAGCCACTTGCTGTCGTGGACGATACGAACAACATGCGACTAGTTGACAAGTGTGACATGATGATAGGGTTTGTTGACTGTGTGCGTAGGAGTCGCAAGTGGTATATAAAACTGTTTTTTCACCTTGTAGACATTGCAGTGCTCAATGCATTCAGTATGTATGAAGTAAAGACTGGAAAACGACAACGTTTTGCAGATTTCTCTCTGAATCTCGTCAAACAGATAGCAAGAAAGTATGGTACCACACCTGTACCTTCCCCTCAACAGCGACCTGTCACACCACAACCTGTCCCCCAACCACAGCCAGTGGGGGAAGTGACAGACCGAATCACTCCTAACTGTCACTATCTGGTACCAATACCACCTACCCAAAAGAAGAAGAATGCCCAGAAAAAGTGTATTGTGTGTGCTACCACCAAAAAACGACCCCAACAGCGGAAGGACACACGATTCATGTGTCACCAGTGTGGGGTGGCACTCTGTATGAATCCATGCTTCATGGAGTATCATACAATTGTGGAGTTCTAGAAACATAAGCGGGACATGTAAATACTTGTATATAGTTGTAGATAATAATGTGTGATTCAGCCAGGTGTGCAAAATCACCTGTCAGTGTGTACATGTGTGTTTATGACAATATGATAAAAATTTCGTATGTAATATTGGTGTATAAACAAAAATTGGCATTGATATCAAATGACTTACTATGAAACATAATTATCATATCATGAAAACCAAGAAAATGAAAAAAAAAATGGAAGAAAACGGTAAATATGTTGAATTTCTGTAAGCAGCAGTGCTCCATGTTGCCGTCAGGTGATCGCCAAGTGCCAACTTCGCGGCCTCATACCTCGGTAAGTACTGACCCTAAACTTTTTTTTTATGTTAAAACACTTAAAAAATGTGCTGAAGGAGGGGTGTTAATGTTGCAGTTTAAAAACTGTAGTGTAAAGCACCCTTCTGGCAAGACAGTGATGGAGTGAATGATGGTGAAAGTTTTTCTTTTTCGGGCCACCCTGCCTTGGTGGGAATCGGCCAGTGTGATAATGAAAATAAAATAAAAAAAAAATAAAAAAAGACTTTTTTTTTTTTTCAAAATATTCGGGGTGCTGCGCGAGTGAACGTATATATACGTTTGGACCGTTTAAGGGTTAATGTATACCTGCATGCCAGCACAATGTGTAAGTTTATTTAGGTACAGGCACACGTAAGTACAATTATCAGAGCACATATAAAATATGCATTAACTTTAAAATGCTTGAAATTTTGGAAAGTTTCCAGCTATGATCGAGAGTTATTGAGCTCACGGAGAATGTCAACAGAGTGGTGCATGAGCACCATAATAACGAATCAGGGAGCTGTATAAATGAATTTTTGGTCATAATTTGAAATGTTCACATTATTGAGTTGCTGTAAAGCAAAGTGCTATAAAGCGGGGCCCACCTGTAATTAGAAATTAATTACAAAAATAAGTGACTAATTTCTAGCCATATTAAACGTGAGGCTCAAACATCCAACATTCATAATGCTGTTTATTTAAAGCTTTAAAAAAAAATTAAAAAAAACTGAAAAATTACATTATTGTAACGAGTGGAAATTAAAGTATCTAAAATTATAGTTTAAGATATTGGCTGTTTGGAGTGACATCAAACTGTCATATCTGGGCATCTCTGCAAAGGCAGTGATTATGTGTGAAAGATGGTGAAAGTATTGAATGATGGTGAAATTGTTGAATGATGGTGAAAGTATTTCTTTTTTGGGTCACCCAGCCTCAGTGGGAGACAGCCGACAATTTAAAAAATAAAATCCACTATAATCATAATTCAACTTTAAATAATTGTCTGCTTATGTGTTCTATTTGTAATGCCTAATTTTGTTGTTTGTTTGTAAACAATGCATTCTTAACCCTGAAATGGTGGAATGATGAGGTAAAAAGAGTGGTGAGTGAGAAAATGTTAGCATATGAGAGGTTATTACAAAAAAATGATGCATGGAAGGAGAAGTACATGGAAAGTAAAAGAGAGTTTTTTTTTTTACTCTGCACACTCCATGGTCCAGGGGCCCCTTAACCCTTTCAGGGTCGAGAGGCCCTCTCCTAAAATTGTTCTCAGGGTCGAAAATTTTTTGGAAAAAAATCTTTTTTTTATGAAAAGATAGAGAATCTTTACCCAATCATAATGACACCAAAAGTATGAAATTTGATGGAAAACTTATGGAATTATGCTCTTGCAAAGTTAGTGGTCTCAACGACATTTACGCATCAGTGATTTTGCCTGCTTTGAGCCCTATTTTTGGCCAATACCAGCATACTAGTCGACAAAAATCATAACTATTTCGCTAGAACTCCATTTTTTCTATCGAATGAGTACAAGAAACCATCCATTTACTGATTTTAATTATCCAATAAAGTGGTCAGAAATTAGCAATTTTGCCAGTTTCACACAAATTTCAAAAGATACCAATTTCCAAATAGGGTCCAAAATAAACAAGACAGACATTCCTGGCACTAAAATAACATTTCCTCTGTTCATTAGTCACATCCCCAGGCCCCTCTTACATTTCTTTTGCTTTCCACTTTGAATTTTTATTCTCAAAAAAAAAAAAAAATAGAAGATTTACTCTTATGCAGACTACTGCATTAGTGTAGAAATGGTATAAATAATATCAGTGTACTTGTGAAAGAATATTAGACTCACCAGTTGACGTATATTGGACGCTTGGCATGATTTGTTTACTTTTCAACTTGGGCAAAAATCGAACATTTCTGCTACTTTGAGCTCAGTTTCAAGGTACTTTTCATTGTGAATCCAATCAAAATCATCTCAATTTCTGTAATATGTCTTCCATTCTATAAAATGAGACCAGGAAAACTAGAATACCATCATAAATACCATACGAAAATACAGTGCAAAGTCGATGTTTTAAACCAAAGCCACTGACAATTTTTTTTTTTCTCATTACGCACTGTGTGCTGCAGGATTTTTTTTATACTGCACACACTGACCACATAGACCCATCTTTTCATATGTAGGCCTACCAGCTTTCTCTTGCTAGATTTGAAGGCGCTAGAATTTAGGCATACTAGTACGTAAGCTGTACTAGTATGTTGGAAACCCTGAAAGGGTTAATGGAGCAGGAAGGGAATGTAAAAGGAGAGCAAATGAGAGATGTCAACAAATTTTGATGAGAATAGGAAAAAGGTTTGGAGTGATATTAATAAGTTGAGAAAGCCTAGGAAATGAATGGATATGACAGTTAACCCTTTGACTGTCGAAGGGCCCAATCCTGAAGTGTCTCCTGGTGCCGCAAAATATTCAAAAAAAAAAATTATTTTTTCTTATGAAAATGTTAAGATTATTTTTCTGATTGTTTTAGTCCAAAAAAAAAAAATTCCCATCAGTACTTACCGAGATATAGAGTCCTGAAGTTTGCTGAAATTGATCTGCGAGCAGCAACAGCGGCGACTGCCGCTCACCCGGTAAACTTTGATTTACTTGTATTCGATGGTTTCTTGTTTTTTTCACTACTTTTTTTTTCACATAACTTTTGTGGCCTGTGAGACCAAATTATTGTGCAATGTTCAAATATACACTCGTTGAAAATCAACACATTTCAGTGGACCCCTCCATCGATAAGAGCATCACATAGCGATTTTCGCATACGCTTACTTTTATGTCAGAAGCAATTTTGCCGGCATACCGATTTAAAAACCCCTTCCGAATTTTCGTCCAGTAAACGCGTCATGTGCCCTCACATGTGCGCCCGTTCCCATTGTTACCACCAGCCCCCGGTAACATCCATGCATACACTTCGGAATTTTCGTATTATTAAAACAGGTTTTCGTTGCTGATTCTAGGAAAATAAAGTGACCATGGGCCCTAAGAAAGATTCTAGGCAACCCGTGGTAAAAGGGTGAGAATTAGTATGGAAATTAAGAAAGATTTTGAAGGTTTGGGCTAACCCTGAGAAGCCTATGCCATTGTGGAATCCATATGTGCCTACTTCAAAGATACAGGAAATGATGCACAGTGGGTTGAACTGCAAACTTTTAGATGAAATCACCGTGCACAGCTGTTTAAACCAGCTAGGTGACTATTTTCATGACATGTGTGCGCCGATTTTAGACAAATCGAAAGACCGAGTACAGAGCTCTATGGCACAGTTTGTTGCAGAGACAGGCCAGTTAGACTGTCAAGCTGTCCTAGTGGCAACTAAAAAGACAGAAGGGAAGTAACCCCGGACAAAGGACTTGTACCTCAAGTCGTAAATGGAAGGGGATTCCCTTATAAAGCCAGTAAGAAGATAATGCTTACCCTCTTCACCATCCATGCAAGTCATCTGGTCCGAAGATCTTCAATAAAAGATAATTCATGTATAATGTGATGCCTTTTTCAGTTTGTGTAGTCAAAAAAATTAACATTTCATGTGTAAAAAAAATTTTAATTTCTAACTTGTTGGGCGTCTTGCACGCGATTAAATTGATTATTGTATCATGGTTTTCTTATGGTAAAATTCATTTCCATAACGTTTTTGGCATGAACAATTATTCCATCTTGCACGGATATACAAATCGTTAACGGGTCCACTTTATAGCAAAAAACACTCGTATCATTATAATGTTGCTAAAACTTGTTTACACAAACAAACAATGTAAACAAATGTTTATTACGATTGTTTTATAATATATTTACATATGTACAATCACTGGACACTTTTCTAGAAGTGCTGCAGCTTGTGGAATTCTTTGAAACATGGGTATAAGCACAATGGTGTCTTACACTCCTCACACATAAAACGAGTGTCTGCGTTTTTGTGGGCGTTTTGTAGTATGTCCACAGACAAAACACCTCTTCTGAGCATTTTTCTTGGCAGTAGTAGCAGGCAGTGGTATGGGGTAGTGATCACCAGGCCTCAGACGAGAGGACGTGTATTGATAATTTTGTGGGCGCTGGTCTATTGCAGGTGTTGTTTCTTGGTACTTGAATATTATTTGTCTGATGACTGACAAACAAAATTCACCATATTTGGGCTTCTTCTTGGTCTTCAACTTATACATATTATAAGCATTCAGCATGGAAATGTCAAGAAGATGGAAAAACAGTTTTATGTACCACTTATAACTCTTGCGAACACAGTCAGCAAACCCAATCTGCATGTCACATTTGTCCACTAAGCGCATATTGAGGTTGTAATCCATCACAGCTGCAGGTTTTACAATGGGTTCATTGGTCTCTCTATTCTGCTTGCCAGTGTCTACCATTTCGTGTCGGTGAACTGATGTCAGCAGTGTGACATCACGTTTGTCATGCCACTGAAATGCCATGATGTCATTGGCAGCAAACACCTGCACTTCACCTCTACGACTGCCAGCATCGAACCTTGGCATATGTTTACGATTTCTACACACTGTGCCACACACATCTGTCATGTTCACTCGCAAGAAATCACTGAGTATAGGGCTTGTGTACCAGTTGTCAGTATATAAAATATGCCCCTTACCAAGATATGGCTCCAACATTGTTCTAACCACATCACCAGAGATACCCAGTAACTTCCTGGTATCTTCAATTGTTTTACCGCCAGTGTACAAAATTATATCCAAAACCAGACCAGTTTTGCAGTCACACACAACAAATAACTTTATACCAAAGTGTTTCCTCTTGCTTGGTATATACTGCTTGAATGAGAGTCTTCCTTTGAACAAAATCAAAGACTCGTCAATAACAAGCTTCCTGAAGGGATAAAAATACATACAGCACTTTTGTTTCAGGTACATAAACACACGTTTGATCTTATATAACCTGTCGCTTCTGTCAGGCCTGGTTTTGTCTGAAAAGTGTAACATACGTAACAGTAACACAAATCTATTCACTGGTATAATGTCACTGAAAGCAGGGGTTGAAATCAGGCGGTCTGTCGCCCAGTATGTGTTGACACTATGCTTATACACATGTGGCATAAGCATAAATAACAAAAAGGCACAATACCGTGACTGGAACGATACACAAATAACCCGCACATAAAAGACAGAAGCTTACGACGACGTTTCGGTCCGACTTGGACCATTGACATAAGCATTATTGTGACATAAGCATTATTGTGGCAAAGAACAGATACATCTCTGCCACAGTTGTGTCCTTCCACTGGTGTAGGCGTGATCTTGGTGACAGAATAGTGTTTGCCATGGTGTACTCATAGTATGTATTGCTTTCCCTGACAATAATGTCCATCAGGGGTTCATCGAAGAACAACCGAAAGCATTCCAGTTCAGTGGGATTGTTCCCAAGTGTACATGATGGCCGTATTCCACTTTGTCCTCCATCAAAGTCATGGGGATTGGGAACAAACTCGTCATCTTGCTGCCAATCCCAGATGCAGTCAGCTGGTGCGTTCTGGATATTGTAATGTGGTTGTGGTTGTGCAGGTTGTGGTTGTGGGAGTGTGGGGTCGGGCGAGGCTGGTTGTAGTTGTGCAGAGTCAGCAGCACGGGTAGTAGCATGGCCCGCTGCTGGTGTCACATGACTCATGCCACCATCACTATCACCACCACCGCCTGCTGCCTCACTCACATCATTTATACCCATCGTAACAATATCGTCATCTTCACTATCAGGACGTGGTGTAGAGCCACGGGATGTGCTCCGAGATGTACTCCTTCCTCTTGGAAGAGCATATGGCACACTACCAGACCGCATGCGACGTCGTATATACTGCCGCTTCACTGGGGAATATTCACCCTCACTGTCGCAGCTAGAACTGCGTTCAGTAACCTTGAAATCACTATTACTATCACTTGCACTGCTCACATCTGAGTCTTGTACACTGGCAAATAGTTTCCTCTTTCGTCCTGGTACAGGTGAACATGAACGAGCCGGCCCAGCACCAGAGGTGGAAGGTTGTGGGTCATCTGGGTTTTCATCACTAATTATGTTATCCTGGGTAATTTTCTCGGTCACACCTGCTTCAAAACCAGGGAATTCACTTTCACTGACACTATCATCACTGTTTGAGCTATCACTTGGAACAAAAGACCTCCAGTCCGCCGAGGAGTGAGGAACTTCTTACCGCGAGGCATTGTGAAAATGGACTACCAAGATGGCGTTCCCACAATGCACCGCTGAGTCCCAGATTTTTTTCACAGGGTGCACACCGACCACTGAGACCCATTCTCTCTCGTGTAGGCCTACCAGCCCTCTCCCGCTCGATTTGAAGCCGCTAGAATTTATGCGTATAGATACGTCAAACACGGTATCTCCCATGACGTATATATACGACCGCGACAGTCAAAGGGTTAAAAACAGAAGAGTTATTAGATGGGGAGTTGGAGATATTGGGATGATGGAGGGAATATTTTGAGCTGTTAAATGTTGATGAAGAGAGGGAAGCAGGGATTTCATGCACTGGCCAAGGAGGTATACTATCTTTGAGGAGTGAGGAAGAGCAAGATGTGACTGTGGGGGAGGTGCAACAATTCTACCATTGTGTAAAGCAATTACAGGTTTTCATTTTACACACATTTGGCAGGACGGAAGTACCTCCCTGGGTGGTTGCCGTCTACCAACCTATTTGTACACTTGTGTGATCAAGTCAAAATCAAAATCTTTATTTCCATAAAGTTCAGTATACGGTTGATAAAAGAATATGTCATTTTATGTAATGCCTTGATATAACATTTGTAGTACGTATTATGAAGTCATTTCTTATAATACATGTACTCCGTGTATAGTGAAATTTTTTGTAAATGCAATTGAAAAGTGCATGGAGAGTTGAATAGCACATACTATGAAGGCCTCTCTGGCATTACTCATCACTGCATATACTATTTGCTTAATCACATTTATAGAAAATTGTACTGTATTGAGGAGCTTTATATGAAAGCTGACTGTACTAGAGTTTCTAAGGCCTTAATTTTGCTGGTTTACAATACTTTTCCATTCAGATATTGACTTGAGGCGTTTTCAGAGTAGTTGTGTGATTTTGGTGCTACTCATCGCAGTGGATTGTTCTTTTAAACATGAGAGGAAGAACTAGCGTTCAACCTTTGGCTTCATCCTTGTTATTATCGCCTCTTTGCTCAGGTAACTGAATTATTGTCTTCATTTCATTATTCAACAATTTATGTTGTGCAGGTGATATTTGAATACAGTGGACCCCCGCATAATGATCACCTCCAAATGCGACCAATTATGTAAGTGTTTTATGTAAGTGCGTTGATGTCCTTGTTTGGGGCTGAAATTGACTAATTCTACTCACAATATTCCTTATGGGAATAAAATTCGTCAGTTCTGGCACCTGAACAATACTGGAATGATAAAAGTTCGTTAAATCGGGGGTCCACTGTACTTAGATCCTATCATACACACAATTTTATAAGCTAAACCCTTAGTATGTACTGTAGTAACTTACTGTATGTAAATACCAATGAAATCACATGCATGCACATGCATGTGATTTCATTGTTATTTACCTACAGTAACTAAGTTGCTACAGTACAGTGAATGTTAGTGTGTTGAGGGAAGGTTCTGGAATAATTGCCCAGAGTCCTGGGATCAACGTCCCCACGGCCTAGTCCACAACCAGGCCTCCTGGTGGATCAGGGTCTGATCAACCAGGCTGTTACTGCTGGCCGCACGTAGTCCAATGTACGAACCACAGCCCGGCTGATCTGGCACCGACAGTAAATATGATGACTGAGGAGTGGTTGTTGTGGTAGTTTGGGCAGTTAAATAGGGTTGGAGGGAGGGGGAGTAAAGGAAATTTTTGAGTGCTGGGAAGCTTGAGTATCTAGCAGGTTTATGTGAGTGTGTTTTATCAGTATTAGTGGACACAAGTGGTTTTTATGGCTAGACGTGTTGTTGGAGTGTAATGAGGCAGGTAACTTATGTATAGGGATTCAGGATAACTGGTTAGCTGGCAGTGTGTTCTGGAGGTTGGAAGTTTGGGGTCTGCTCTTGGAAGGAAGAGTGGGGATGTTGCAGTTTGAGAATCATTTGAATTATGATGTATGTGCACTTCTGGGATAAAAGCTGTGGGCTTATTGACACAAACCAGGCTAACCATTTTTCCCCAGAATCCCTCCATTTTTGTTAATCATGCTTATCACACCCCAACAGCACATCAAACCACAAAAAATCAGTTGTCTCCACTCCGATCAAGCCTTTAAGATACTCAAGACCATAGCACTCAAAACTTCCTCTACTCCCTCCCTCCAACTCTTCCTTGGATGAGCCTTGCATCTTGTTCCTTCCCATCACAGATGGTGAATGCAGAGGTGGATTGGCAATATGGGCATTTGGGCAATGGCCAGTGGACCACTGGGCTGGGTAAAAAAGAAAAAATCTGAAAAAAATGCCACGAAAAACTGAGTTAATAAAGGTTACACAGATTTACTTCAGTAGCAGGCAATTTTTTTTTCTTATGCAGCAGTATAGAAAAAAAGACAGTGCTTACAAACTAGAGTCATTAGAAGATGAGGTAATCAGTCCCTCAGTCTTGAAGGTGTTTGTTTCCTTAGTCTTAATTAATCAGAAGCTTAGGCAGAAACTTTCTTAACATGTCTAGGGAGAACAAGAAAATACACTTTCTAACTGAGAAAAAAGTGATGTTGAAAGAATACTAGATTTTCTTTACTAACAGAGTGGTAGAACAGTGGAATGACTCATGAGAAGCAACAGCTACTACAACCACTGGATAATAAATAATAATAATAATATTGGTATTGAGGACTTGAGATGGGGCACAACAAAAATAACTTCTGTACCTACATGTAGGTAGTCATACTGTATATATATAATGCCTGAAGTGCACTGCATGCTATTGACTTTCTTTTGTTCCTAACAATATTGTATTACACATAAACTACATTACCTGTATACTGCAGAAAAGAAATAAATTACTTTATTATTATTATTATTATCACACTGGCCGATTCCCACCAAGGCAGGGTGGCCCGAAAAAGAAAAACTTTCACCATCATTCACTTCATCACTGTCTTGCCAGAAGGGTGCTTTATACTACAGTTTTTAAACTGCAACATTAACACCCCTCCTTCAGAGTGCAGGCACTGTACTTCCCATCTCCAGGACTCAAGTCCGGCCTGCCGGTTTCCCTGAATCCCTTCATAAATGTTACTTTGCTCACACTCCAACAGCACGTCAAGTATTAAAAACCATTTGTCTCCATTCACTCCTATCAAACACGCTCACGCATGCCTGCTGGAAGTCCAAGCCCCTCGCACACAAAACCTCCTTTACCCCCTCCCTCCAACCTTTCCTAGGCCGACCCCTACCCCGCCTTCCTTCCACTACAGACTGATACACTCTTGAAGTCATTCTGTTTCGCTCCATTCTCTCTACATGTCCGAACCACCTCAACAACCCTTCCTCAGCCCTCTGGACAACAGTTTTGGTAATCCCGCACCTCCTCCTAACTTCCAAACTACGAATTCTCTGCATTATATTCACACCACACATTCCCCTCAGACATGACATCTCCACTGCCTCCAGCCTTCTCCTCGCTGCAACATTCATCACCCACGCTTCACACCCATATAAGAGCATTGGTAAAACTATACTCTCATACATTCCCCTCTTTGCCTCCAAGGACAAAGTTCTTTGTCTCCACAGACTCCTAAGTGCACCACTCACTCTTTTTCCCTCATCAATTCTATGATTCACCTCATCTTTCATAGACCCATCCGCTGACACGTCCACTCCCAAATATCTGAATACGTTCACCTCCTCCATACTCTCTCCCTCCAATCTGATATCCAATCTTTCATCACCTAATCTTTTTGTTATCCTCATAACCTTACTCTTTCCTGTATTCACCTTTAATTTTCTTCTTTTGCACACCCTACCAAATTCATCCACCAATCTCTGCAACTTCTCTTCAGAATCTCCCAAGAGCACAGTGTCATCAGCAAAGAGCAGCTGTGACAACAATTACTTGTGTTTGTAATTTGTTTGAGAGCGTATCAGATTTCAGTTGTTTTGTTTAGCAATAGATTTTAATGTTGAAATTTGTTATCAAATTATACTGCCAGTGTTATGAAGAGTTATGGCAGATAATAACAATAATTTTGCAACTGTTTTAATTCAGTGTTATTTCCTCAGTGGTCTTCGATGGACATTATCTCAGCTGGTGATGCAAAAATCTGAACTAGGACTGAGTAACCCCATTGATATGGTGTATCACATACAGCCCTGGATGACTGTATCCCTCCTTCCTCTGGCCATAATCATGGAAGGTGAGCATGTTGTTAGCCAGGTGATATATTGGTTGTAGTATGTTGAGTGCTTCTTGTTTGTTTTTTTTCAACAAACTAGCCATATCCCAATGAGGTGACCTAAAGAGAAAACCCAAAGTTTTTCTTTTTAAATTTAGTAATTCACACAGGAGAAGGGGTTACTAGCCCCTTGCTCCCAGCATTGTAGTCACCTCTTATGACACACATGGCTTACGGAGGAAGAATTCTTCTCCACTTACCCATGGATATTTTATGTATTTATGTTGACAAAGTACAAATTACAGTGAGATAAATAGGTTAAGAATAGGGGAGTAATAGTAAGAGAGTAAAGTCAGAGACAGCTATAGTGAAAAATTCTATTCCACAAGGCACAGTACTAGTTCCCAGCCTGTTCCTCATTCTCATATCCGACATAGAGAGATTTGTAAGCCACAGCACTATGTCCTCCTTTGTAGATGACACCTGAATTTGCTTGACATTGTCATCCATCGAAGGCACCACAAGTCTCCGAGCTGACATCAACCAAATATTTAAATGGGCTGCAAAAAACAATTTTAAGTTCAATGATGAGAAATTTTAATTACTCCTATATGCAAAACTCAAAGAAATTAAAACTGAATTGGAGTATAAAACAAATTCCAACCACACAATAGAGCATAAACTATTGTGATGGACCTAGGAGTGATAATGTCAGAAGATCTGACTTACAAAGATCACAACAATGTATCTACCACAGCTGCTAGGAAAATGATAAGGATAATGAGAACCTTCAAAACTAGGGATGCCAAACCCATGATGATTCTCTTCAAATTGCTTGTTCTCTCTAGGCTGGAATATTGCTGTATACTAATGGCTCCTTTCAAGGCAGGCGAAATTACAGAACTGCAGAATGTACAGAGAACTTTCATGGCATGTATAAGTACGATAAAGCACCTAAATTACTGGGAATGGTTGAAGTCCTTTGATTTGTACTCCTTGGAATGCAGGTGAGAAAAGTACATGATAATATACACTTGGAAAATCATAGAGGGATTAGTCCCATATCTACACACAAAAAAATCACTCCCTATGCAAGGAAAAGACTCAGCAGGCGATGCAACAAATCCTCCATGAAAAGCAAGGGCTCCACGATTATGCTAAAAGAAAACACAATATGTGTCATGGGCCCAAGACTGTTCAACTGCCTCCCACTTTCATAAGGGGGATTACCAATAGACCCCTGGCCTGGTCACAGACTGGGTCATGGGGGTGTCGACCCCCAAAACCCTCTCCAGATATATTACAATGCCAGTGCCTTGTTTTTAAGTGCTCACACTTGATCTGAAGGAAGCCATATTACAGAAGAGACAAAAATGGGCTGGAAAACATGCAGAGAAGAATGACAAAGTTGATCCAATGTATCAGAAATCTTTCCTATGAGGATAGACTTAGGGCACTGAATCTACACTCGCTAGAAAGGTGTAGATATAGGGGTATATGATTGAGATATATAAATGACAAAAAAGAAATAAAGGGGAGGTAAATAATATACTAAAAATATCTAACCAAGACAGGGCTTGCAGCAATTGGTTCATTTTGGAAAATATAAGATTTAGAAAGGACATAGGAAAGTATTGGTTTGGTAATAGAGTTGTAGATGAGTGGAACAAACTCCCACGTAGCATCATTGAAACTAAAACCTGAGTAGGTTTAAAAATAGGTTAGATAAGTACATGAGTGGGTGTGGATGGGTGTGAGTTGAACTTGCCTAGATTGGGCCAGTAGGCTTGCAGTAGTACTCCTTTCATGTTATGTTCTATACCAGGTTCAGGTCATAGCTAGGTCTGTTGTCACACAGGAGGAAGAGATGAGGGTGTTACAGTAGTAGGCTTGACAGTATAGATTCCAGAGTGAATTTTCTGTGATACAGAAACTAAAAAAAAAGTCCAGTGAGAGAAAATATAGATGAAATAAGGAAGAGTAACAGAATTGTTGTTCTAGATGAGTTAAATTTGAAAAAAAGGCTGAAGTATTTGAAGTGAGGGATTAAATAATATAATAATAGAATATAAATGTCAGGAGAGTTAAAAGTAAGATGTCAAAGAACAGTTTGCTTTGCTGAACATTTTCTGTCCCATCCGTTTGTCTAACATATTTTGTGAATAACTTTCTAAAACAAACAACTTCATTTTTATAAAGTGGAGTACTGTACAGTATACAGAGTAATTGACATGTATAAACTACTTCACGAAAAGCCTCTTGTCATTCAAGGCATTTCATCAGCCTTAAAACTAACTTAAAATTACTATCAGATATGTATAGCACTTGAGAATAAGAATACTTAGTTTATGATGTGCTGAGGTATTTAGTAATTCAGTAAAAAATTGTAATTTGAGATACATTAATGATGAAGCTAGGTACCTGAGTTGATACAATAAATGCCTTTATAGTAATAAATGAGAGTTGAAGGAAGGATGGAACAAAAATGGAGGTAATGTTGGATGAAAGACAGTTCCAGGATTTGTTTGGCATGATAAATTGTTGTCAGGATCACATTAAGATAAGGTGGTGTTTTTTAACAGTACCTTTGAAGTGGTTGTCAGATATGGAACTTCAGGAGTTTTCAGACAAAGAGTTCCAGATTTTTTCTTTTAGCATTACTATATCCATATATCTGATGTTTACTTTGGTGTGGCATATGGGTTTCTTACAATTTTCTTCATGTAATCTTGAAGTGATAGTAATTTTTTTCTAGTTACTCGTAGCTTCCTCTCTACATCTGATACTTTCAGTATTTAACCACAGTCTGTATTAGTCATGTGGCCTTATATCAATTTCTTCAATTTCCATTCTTAGGCACTTATATTAAACCAGTTGTCACACTATTTGTTCATATTATGCAGTTCTTCCTTTTGAGATTTAGTCATTTTATTAGCTGATTTATCGGCTGTTTCCTATCAAGACAGAGTGACCCTAAGAAGAAAACACAGTCACCATCACTCGCTTCCTAGCTGTCTTTCTAGAAGTGCACATACATCATGATCTTATGACCCTCCAGAATGCAACATCTCCAGTCAACTTTCAAATGGAAGGTACTGTACTTCCCACTAACTTAAAGTGTGGTTGACCAGTTACCTTGAATTCCTTCATAAATAATACCACACTCATACTCCAACAGCATATGTTTTAAAAACCACTTACCTTCATTCAGTGTGATCTAAAACATTTGAATATACCTCCTGGATATTCGCACTCCTACCTCTTGAAATTTTTATTTGTAAATCCACTGAGTACTGTTTCCTTGTATTCTTCAGTAAAGACTTGATGCGAGTCATTCCTTCTTAAATCCACATTCTTTCTCAGCAGTCATACTTTATCTTTTCTATCATATTCAGTAATTCTGCCTTTTTTCTTTAACACACTGATTGTTTCCTATTGAGGTAGGGCAACCCAAAAAAGAAACACTTTCACCATCATTCACACTAGCCCTGTCTTGCCAGGGGCATGCAGATACGACAGTTCAGAAGCCCCTCTAAACAGTAAATATCCTAAAACTCTCCTTTAGAATGCAGGCATTGTGCTTCTAACCTCCAGGATTCAAGTCTGGCTACCCAGTTTCCCTGAATCCTTTCACAAAATGTTACTTTGCTTATACTCCAACAGCTCGTCAGGCCCCCAAAATCCATTTGCCTCCACTCCTATCTAACACATTCGCACCATGTAATACATACTTTATGTGGTGTACTCGGAGGATTTATTTCCCTTCAATTTTTGCACAGCCTTTCTTGTTTCATTTCTACTTATACAAAGGAGCTTTGCATATATTAGACAATCTTTAGGTATCTTCACATAAGAAATCTCTCAACAAGGTAGGATGACCCAAAAAAGAGGAAACAGTATATCGAATTCCTAAAACCACTTAGTCTCCACTCACCCCAATCTGACAAGTTCACACACTCATATTTATTGCTCAAACCCCTACCACCCTACTTCCTTCACACCCTCCCTCCAACCCTTCCTGGAATAACAATTTACCCTCCTTCCTTCCACTCCAGATGTATACCTGTTGGTCATCCTATTCTGCTCTATAATCTAAATGATCAAATCACCTCAACAACCCCTGCTCTATCCTCTGTATAATATCATTCATAACCCCACATTATCTTCTAATTTATTCACTCCAGTTTGTTTGCATAATATTCACACCTCACATTGCTCTCACACACGATAGCTCCTCTGCTTCCAGCCTCCAGCCTCCTCCTCACTGCAGTGTTTAAGCCATGTGCTCCTAACACTGATATAAAAGGATTATTATCACTATTCTCTGGTACATTCTGCCCCTCAAGGGAGGTTCATTGGTTCAGGGGTTCTTGATCCAACAAATTAGCCCTGCTTTTCCCCTCCATGTATCAAATCTGAATGTCTTCCATTCATCCCAGGTACTGTATAACCCTTATGGGGTTAGCACTACCCAGTGGATGTAATAATAATAATAATAATCTGTTATTTCTTTTTTTTTATTCTTGCCTCTATATCTAAATTGCTTTCTCTCCACATATACTTCAGCACTCCACCTACTGTTTTTCAAAATATACAAACACTGTTCATTTGTTTCCTTTCATTCATCCACCCTGCTCTTTTCTGTATTCACTTATTTTCCTTCTTTTACACACCTAAATTTCTCCATCAACTTTGAAACTTATCTTAGGAACCTTCCAAAAGAACTGTCAATGGCAAAAGCAATAATGACTGTTTCCATCTGGTATGAGATTCAGTGTTGCCAAGACAGGGTAACCCAAAGAAGGAAATACACAAACCAGCCATATCCCACCAAGGCAGGGTGGCTCAAGAGGAAAAACGAAAGTTTCTCCTTTTAAATTTAGTAATATGTACAGAATGGGTTACTAACTCCTTGCTCCCGGCATTTTAATCGCCTTTAGGACACGCATGCCTTACAGAGCAGAATTCTGTTCCACTTCCCCATGGAGACTATTTATAAATACTATATGGTGAAGTGGAGTAAGAATCTTTCCTCCTTAAGCTGTGCATGTTGTAAAAGTCAACTAAAATGCCGGGAACAGTGAGCTAGTAACCCCTTTTTCCTTATAGCCTGCTAAAAGGAAAAAGAAGAAAACCATCAGAGTGGGATATTTGAATTTGTGTGGATGTTGTGCAAATGATAAGAAAGACATGATTGTGGATGTTATGAATGAGAAGAAGCTGGATGTCCTGGCTTTAAGTGAAACAAAGCTGAAGGGGGTGGAAGAGTTTCAGTGGGGAGAAATAAATGGGATTAGGTCAGGAGTTTCAAATAGAGTTAGAGCCAAAGAAGGAGTAGCAATAATGTTGAAGGATAAGTTATAGCAGGAAAAGATAGAATGTAAATGTATAAATTCAAGGATTATGTGGGGTAAAGTAAGGGTTGGATGTGAAAAGTGGGTTATAGTAAGTGTTTATTCACCTGGAGAAGAAAGAAGTATCGAGGAGAGAGAGAGAGATTTTGAGAAATGTTGAGTGAGTGCGTGGCGAGTTTTGAACCAAGTGAGAGAGTACTTGTGGTTGGAGATCTCAATGCTAAAGTGGGTAAAAGTGTTGTGAGGGAGTAGTAGATAAATTTGGGGTGCCATTGGTATATGAAAATGGGGAGCCTTTAATTGAGCTTTGTGTAGAAAGAGGTTTGCTAATAAGTAATACATTTTTTTTTTCAATAAGTTGGCCGTCTCCCACCTAGGCAGGGCGACCCAAAAAGAAAAAAAATCCTCAGAATGAAAATACTTTCATCATCATTCAACACTTTCACCTCACTCATACATCATCACTATTTTTGCAGAGGCACCCAGATACAACAGTTTAAAAGCATGTATAAAGATACAATATAAAAAGTGACCTGAAATAATATAATAAACTCCATATAGAATATAATATCAGGGCTCCAATTATATATTCTTCTTTCAACATACCAGCCGTATCCCACCGAGGTGGGGGTGGCCCAAAAGAAAAAACTAAAGTTTCTCCTTTTAAATTTAGTAATATATACAGGAGAAGGGGTTACTAGCCCCTTGCTCCCGGCATTTTAGTCGCCTCTTACGACACGCATGGCTTACAGAGGAAGAATTCTGTTCCACTTTCCCATGGAGATAAGGAAATAAACAAGAACAAGAATTAGAAAGAAAATAGAAGAAAACCCAGAGGGGTGTGTATATATATGCTTGTACATGTATGTGTAGTGTGACCTAAGTGTAAGTAGAAGTAGCAAGACTTACCTGTAATCTTGCATATTTATGAGACAGACAAAAGACACCAGCAATCCTACCATCATGTAAAACAATTACAGGCTTTCGTTTTACACTAACTTGGCAGGACGGTAGTACCTCCCTGGACGGTTGCTGTCTACCAACCTACTACCTACACCAATTATATATATACAGTCCTGTTACACATCCCTTCAAACTTCCAGTATCCCAAACCCCTCCTTTAAAGTGCAGGCATTGTACTTCCCATTTCCAGAACTCAAGTCCAGCTATATAAAAATAACCGGTTTCCCTGAATCCCTTCACTAAATATTACCCTGCTCACACTCCAACAGCTCATCAGGTCCCAAAAACCATTCGTCTCCATTCACCTCTATCTAACACGCTCATGCACGCTTGCTGGAAGTCCAAACCCCTCGCCCACAAAACCTCCTTTACCCCCTCCCTCCAACCTTTTCGAGGATGACCTCTACCACACCTTCCTTACCCTACAGATTTATACGCTCTCCATGTCATTCTACTTTGATCCATTCTCTCTAAATGACCAAACCACTTCAACAACCCATATTTTATGAAAAAGAGGATAAATAAGTATGCAAGATATGATATAGCACGTAATGAAAATAGTTTGTTAGATTATGTATTGGTGGATAAAAGGTTGATGGGTAGGCTTCAGGATGTACATGTTTATAGAGGGGCAACTGATATATCAGGTCATTATTTAGTTGTAGCTACAGTTAGAGTAAGAGGTAGATGGGACAAGAGGAAAACTGGCAACAGTAAGTAAGAGAGAGGTGAAAATGTATAAACTAAGGGAGCAGAAAGTTAGGGTGAGATATAAGCAACTATTGGCAGAAAGGTGGGCTAGTGCAAGTATGAGTAGTGGGGGGTTTAAAGAGGGTTGGAATAGTTTTAAAAATGCAGTATTAGAATGTGGGGCAGAAGTTTGTGATTATAAGAGGGTGGATGCAGGAGGAAAGAGGAGTGATTGGTGGAATGATGAAGTAAAGGGTGTGATAAAAGAGAAAAAGGTAGCTTTTGAGAGGTTTTTACAAAGCAGAAGTGTTATAAGAAGAGCAGAGTATATGGAAAGTAAAAGAAAGGTGAAGAGAGTGCAAAAGGAGAGCAGATGATAGAGTGGGAGAGACACTGACAAGAAATTTTGATGAAAATAAGAAAAAATATTGGAGTGAGATAAACAAGTTAAGAAAGCCTAGGAAATGAATGGATTTGTGAGTTTAAAACAGAGTAGGGGAGTTAGTAGATGGGGAGCTGGAGATATTGGGTAGATGGTGGGAATATTTTGAGGAACTTTTAAATGTCGATGAAGAAAGGGAGGCGGCAATTTCATGCTCTGGCTGGGAGGTATACCATCTTTTAGGAGTGAAGAAGAGCAGGATGTGAGTGTGGGGAAGGTGCGTGAGGCATTATGTAGAATGAAAGGGGGTAAAGTAGCTGGAACTGACAGGATCATGACAGAAATGTTAAGAGCAGGGGAAGATATTGTTGTTGTAAGTATATGGAATAGGAAGTAAGTTACTAAATGCTGTAAAGAGTTTTTATGAAGATAGTGAGGCTCAGGTTAGGGTGTGTAGGAGAGAGGGAGATTACATCCTGGTAAAAGTAGGTCTTAGACGGATGTGTAATGTCACCATGGTTGTTTAATATATTTATAGATGGGGTTGTAAAAGAAGTGCATAAAGGTAGAAAGTTGAAAGTGAACATAGATAAGAATAAGGTGATGAGGGTATCAAATGATTTAGATAAAGAAAAATTGGATATCACATTGGAGAGAGGGAGTATGGAAGAAGTGAATGTTTTCAGATACAGTGGACCCTTCCCTTTCGTCGATCTCTGTTATCGGCGATTTCCATTTTCGCCGACTTTTTTTGTCAATATTTTGGTTCCATTTTCATCGATTTCCTCCATTTTCATTGATGGTGCAGAACCTGTCCAGTGCCCAGCGCGCAGAGAAAGCTGCCTCCCACACACATTCTCAGGCAGTGTTGCATTGTTTCTCAGTGAATGAACATATCCTGTGAGATCATAAGAAACATTTTGTAATAATCCATTGTTTTATGGCACTTGTTTATTGTGCAGTGACTGCTAAATAAGCCACCATGGCCCCCCAAAAAGCTCCTAGTGCCAGTCCTTTGGTAAAGAAAGTGAGGAACACCGTAGAAATGAAAAAAGAAATCGTTCAAAAATATGATAGTGGCATATGCATTGCTGAACTCGGCAGGATGTACGGGAAGGCGCCATCAACCATCAGCTCCATTGTGGCAGAGAGAAAAGAAATTATGGAAGCTGATGTTGCAAAAGGGGTGAATGCAATAACCAAACAGAGATCCCAAACAATTGAAGAAGTGGAGAAATTGTTGGTGTGGATCAGAGAGAAAGAGTTAGCAGGAGATAGTGTTGTGCAATCGATAATTTGTGAAAAGGCAAGGCACTTGCATGACGATCTCATAAAGAAGCTGCTTGAAACAAGTGCTTATGTTGGTGAATTTAAGGCCAGCAAAGGCTGGTTCGAAAAATTCAAGAAGCGAAGTGACATACACAGTGTTGTAAGGCATGGTGAGGGGTGCCAGTTCAGACAAACAAGTGGCTGAAAAATTTCTGTGAGAATTTAAAGATAATGTAGAGGCTGAAAAATTCCAACCCCAACAAGTGTTCACTTGTGACAAAACAGGCTATGAAAGACAGACTAACTCTCTTGTTGAGTGGTAATGCTAGTGGGGATTTCAAAGTGAAGCCTTTACTGGTGTATCACTGAAAATCCCAGAGTGTTCAAGAAAAACAATGTTGTCAGGAGTAAATTGTGTGTGATGTGGAAGGCTAACAGTAGGGCATGGGTCACGAGGGAAATTTTCCTGGAATGGTTAAATGAAATGTTTTGCCTGAGTGTAAAGAAATACCTCCTGGATAATGTATTGCCACTCCAGTGCCTCCTGTTAATGGACAATGCTCCTGCTCATCCTCCATACTTGGAAGACCAATTTCTAAGGAATTCAGTTTTGTAACAGTGAAGTTCTTGCCTCCTAACACCACTCCTCTTATCCAGCCCATGGACCAGCAGATCATTGCAAACTTCAGAGAACTATACACCAAAGCAATGTTTCAGAGGTGCTTTGACATAACCTCGAACTCTGAATTGACTCTAAGAGAGTTCTGGAGGAGTCACTTCTATATCTTCCACTGCATAAGCCTTATAGATAAGGCTTGGCAGGGAATGACTTCCAGGACGATGAACTCTGCTTGGAGAAAATTGTGTCCAAAAGAAGGATTTTGAAGGGTTTGAGGCTGACCCTGTCAACCTTATACCTGTTGTGCAATCAATTGCAGCATTGGGAAATTCCATGGGGTTGGATGTGAGTGGCAAGGATGTGGAAGAGTTGGTGGAGAACCACAATGAAGAGCTAGCCACTGATGAGCTGCAAGAACTTCATCTGCAACAGCAACAGACCAAGGCTCAGGTATTTGCTTCAGAGGAGGAGGAAGAGAGATGGAAGAAGGTGCTTTTCAAAGATTAAGGAGATTTGTGCAGTTTGGACTAAAGTGCATTCATTTGTGGAGGAACATCACCCTGAGAAAACTGTTGCAATCTGTGCTGGCAACTTTTACAATGACAGTGCCATGTCCCATTTTAGGCAAATCTTAAAGAGATGCCAGAAACAGACCTATCTGGACAGATATTTTGTGCACCAGGGATTCAGTGACTCTCAAGCTGTCTTAGTGGCATTAGAAAACAAAGGAGGGAAGTGGCCCTGCATGTAAATCTATCTTTAAGGCTAAAGACAATTTTTTTTGTTAATACTTCTGGGTGTCTGGAATGGAGTAATTGGATTTACATTATTTCTTATGGGAAAAATGGTTTCCGTTTTCGCCAATTTCCATTTTCGCCAATTACTCTGGAACAGATTAAACACGAAAACTGAGGGTCCACTGTATTTGGGAGTTGACTTGTCAATGGATAGGTTTATGAAGGATGAAGTTAACCATAGAATTGATGAAGGAAACAAGGTGAGGGGTGCGTTGAGGTATCTGTGGAGACAAAAAACGTTATCCATGGAGGCAAAGAAGGGAATGTACGAAAGTGTAGTGGTACCAACACTTATGTGGATGTGAAGCTTGGGTTGCAAATGCTGCAGCGAGGAGGTGGCTGGAGGCAGTGGAGATGTCCTGTCTAAGGGCAGTGTGTGGTGTAAATATTATGCAGAGAATTTGGAGTGTGGAAATTAGGAGAAGGTGTGGAGTTAATAAAAGTATTAGTCAGAGGGCTGAAGAGGGGTTGTTGAGGTGGTTTGGTCATTTAGAGAAAATGGATCAAAGTAGAATGACATGGAGAGCGTATAAATCTGTAGGGGAAGGAAGGCGGGGTAGGGGTTGCCCTCGAAGAGGTTGGAGGGAGGGGGTAAATGAGGTTTTGTGGGCAAGGGGCTTGGACTTCCAGCAAGCATGTGTGAGTGTGTTAGATAGGAGTGAATGGAGATGAATGGTTTTTGAGACCTGACGACCTGTTGGAGTGTGAGCAGGGTAATATTTTGTGAAGGGATTCAGGGAAACCAGTTATTTTTATATAGCCACACTTGAGTACTGGAAATGGGAAGTACAATGCCTGCACTTTAAAGGAGGGGTTTGGGATATTGGCAGTTTGGAGGGATATGTTATACATCTTTATATATGCTTCTAAACTGTTGTATCTGGGCACCTCTGCAAGGACAGTGATTATGTATGAGTGAGGTGAAAGTGTTGAATGATGATGAAAGTATTTTCTTTTTGGGATTTTCTTTCTTTTTGGGTCACCCTGCCTCAGTGGGATATGGCCAGTTTGTTGAAAGAAGAAGATATGTAAAGTAGCCATAGCCACTCCACACATTCTTGTCTAAGTCCTACTTTTACTAGAAAATAGTCCTCCTGCTCTCCTACAGTTCTTTCATGCAGACTTAACAAATGTGCCTGCCATTCTAAAACTTTTTTCCCACTTTCAACTTTCAGCCCTAATCCTGTTTATCCATGAAGCTCTTCCCACTTTCAGCCTACTTCATCACTTGCTTCTTCCATACTTGCTTCTGGTTCTCCCCTTCTAATAAATCCCATTCCTGTCTACCACATGTATGAAATTTTTGCCTCCATCTCATCATATACATTCGATAAGTTCTCAAATCTTCTCTTTGTCTCTCTGTTACCTTTCCCTTGTTGTTCATCACCTCACCACATTACACAAGGTCATTTGCTTCCTAGTTTTCCTTACCATATTCCTGTCTCTAAATCTTTCATTATTATTGGCTATATTTTTTTAATAATGGGTTACCTATATTTTTGCACTTGTTTCAATTCCTGTATTTTTTTCAGGTACAGAAATAGCAGCAAGTGAATATGGATTCCGGTTTACAGATACTAATGACACTTTGTATATGTGGGGTAGAGTTATGTTTGGAGCTGTGCTTGCATTCTTTATGGAGGTAGGTCAGCTGCTTATTAAGGTCTGTATTTGAAAACTTTTCAGTATGATTTCTTGGATATGCCAATAGGGCAGGACTGACTTTTTTTTTTTTTTTTTTTATAAACAGCTACCGCCTACCAATTTTACCTTCCAACTACAACATCCCAACCCATCCAGTGTAGGCACTGCCCTTTTGACCTGCTAACTAGTTATCCTGAACCCTTTATAAAAGTTCCCTTATCACACCCCAGTGCCACATTCATTAATCCTTTCACTGTCCAAACCTCTAAATTAATATTGTTCTCAGTGTCCACTTTAAAAAAAAAAAAAATTGATTTTTTTTTTTTTTTTTTTTTTTTTTTTTAGGATAATGATGTCAGAAGTACAGAATTTGTTGGAAAAATTACAGAATTACTCAGGTGCAGAGTTTGCAATCTCAGCTCAATTTGTGCATTGGCAATTTTTCCCTATTTTATGCCAATTTGCCCTGTTTTATGCCAGTTCACCCTATTTTATATCAGTTCCTTGGCTTCATTCCACCAGATTCTTCGATATTTCACTATGAACATTAAAATGGTATAAAATACCGACAGGTTGTTAGGTAAGACACATATGCAACAGTTAGGTATCTTTATTTTGAAACGTTTCGCCTACACAGTAGGCTTCTTCAGTCGAGTACAGAAAAGTTGATAGAAGCAGAAGAGACTTGAAGACGATGTAATCAGTCCATCACCCTTAAAGTTTTGAGGTGGTCAGTCCCTCAGTCTGGAGAAGAGCATTGTTCCGTAGTCTGAAACAATATGGAGTTGAAGTGACAGGATGGAGCCTTATATAGCGCCAGGAGGCGAGACGTAGGTCACTTTGGGAGATCAGGTCCCTCTCCAATCCAGCCATTCTCACTAGTAGAGATTGTCGAAGTTGATTTCAGGTCTGTCAGACACTGCAACACAAGGGTATCTTGGTACAGACCTGAAATCAACTTCGACAACCTCTACTAGTGAGAACGGCTGGATTTGAGAGGGACCTGACCTCCCAAAGTGACCTACGTCTCACCTCCTGGCGCTATATAAGGCTCCATCCTGTCACTTCAACTCCATATTGTTTCAGACTACGGAACAATGCTCTTCTCCAGACTGAGGGACTGACCACCTCAAAACTTTAAGGGTGATGGACTGATTACATCGTCTTCAAGTCTCTTCTGCTTCTATCAACTTTTCTGTACTCGACTGAAGAAGCCTACTGTGTAGGCGAAACGTTTCGAAATAAAGATACCTAACTGTTGCATATGTGTCTTACCTAACAACCTGTCGGTATTTTATACCATTTTAATGTTACTTCTACTTACACTTAGGTCACACTACACATGCATGTAATACAAGAATATTTATACACACCCCACTGGGTTTTCTTCTGTTTTCTTACTAGTTCTTGTTCTTGTTAATTTCATCTTATCCTCCATAAGCCATGCGTGTCGTAAGAGGTGACTAACATACCGGGAGCAAGGGCCTAATAACCCCTTCTCCTGTATACACTACTAAAGTTAAAGAGAAACTTTTGTTTTTCTTTTTGGGCCACTCTTCTTCAGTGGGATACAGCCAGTTTGTTGAAAGAAGATGACGACTCTTTTTATGTTCTTATAAGTGCTGCTTATATTCTTATTAATGCACTTTGACTATGCTGTATAGTTATAACATTTGCACATTATTGAACAGTTGCAAGCTCTAGTTATACTGTAAACATTTGGCAGACTGAAGAACATATACTGTACTAATAAAGTGATGGACGTAGCTGGGTACATAGTCCACTTCATTCACCTGCTGCACCTTGTGTGCTCTTTTCTCTCTTTTCCTCACAATTCCTCACCTCTCTTTCGACCATCCAGTCTTACTCTCAGTCCCTCAGCCTAGTGCCCACCCCTGGAACCACAGCAGACCAACCAGTTATCACATTTGATCCAAAATTGCTCAAATTTAGGGACATGGATAAGAGAGGTTTTGGGTTTAAATACAATTGGTTATGAAAGGTTTTATTGTAAGTAAAATGTATGGTAAAAAAACAAAAAAATTGAGTAAATGCTGAAGGCATTTGGAATATGTGGGAAAAAAGGATATATGCACATCCACATTGAATAGAGAAGTGAGAAGTTGGCAGTTGCTCCCATAGATCAGCCCTGTGCCGAGAGATAGGAACATTTTGACTGCTTGCATATCCTTGGATTGAACATTATAAACCTGGTATAAGATACCAGCAGGTAGAAAAGGAAAAGGCACACAAGTAAAAACTCAGGATATTTATTAGAGAATGCTTATGTTCTGAGACCTCATTCATTCCTTCTATAAACTGAGGACAAGTATCACAGTTAATATAGTCAAGGTGCATGTTAGAAAAGTGATGTCAAGTAAAGTTTAAGTGATGATCAGGTTGTGTAGTGCAGAAGTGAGGTCTCATGACTGTTGTGTCATGATATGGCTGGGGTGAAGTGTGGTCATGAATCATGTGGGCCAAAGTAGTGGAGATGTTACTTCATGCTTTCTGTTCTGCCTTGTTTGTAGCTGTGATTAAAGGCACTTCAAGGCACAGCCACCTCTGAAGCTCAGATTCAGTGATAAGCTGGGCTTTGCTCCAGTTCATCTGATGACCCTAGGTGTTTTTATGGGTCATGCAAGCAGTGCTTTGGTTTTGCTTGTTTCATGCATGCTTTCATTTAATATAACTGACTCCTTCCAGTTTCCTTTCACATAATTATTGCAGTATCCATGAGGTATTTTGTAGATTCAATCTTTGGAAACTGTGGGAGAGGTGGAGAGTCACTCTTGGTGAGGTCTTTTATGGATGTATTGTTTGTTATTCTTGGTGAGAGTGTGAGTGTGTTGTTGATTACATTGTCATGTGAGGGTATTCCTTAGTGGTGTGTTTGGTACAAGTAATATTCAAGATGAACTGTGCCCTGTGTATACAGTCCTGAATGAAAAGGGAGGGTAAATGGAAATATGTGAACACTTATGTAATGTAAATATGCTCTTCCTCAAGAAATATGTTAAATTTATTAAATTTTTCTTTCATTAAATTGATTACATATGAATTAGAAAATATTAAACTGATATTACCAGACCCTCCAGATTTATGTCATTATTAAACTTTATGAGTTAGTGGTAATAATTTTTCTTGTTTCAGGTTTCAGAATACCTAGTTGTGTGTTACACTTCATCACTTACGTTCTCTATTGCTGGTGTGGCCAAAGAAATCATGACACTCTCACTGGCAGTCTATGTCTACAATGAACATCTTTCTACTATCAATTTAGTAAGTTCAGTTATTTTTACATTGCTTAACTAAAAAAAGAAGAATTTGCAAACTACTCGTTAAATTATGTGACATAATAAGGCAAAATGATTTTAAGTGGAATTATGTGACATGATAGCACAAAATAGTTTTAAGTGGAATTATGTGACATGATAGCACAAATAATTTTAAGTGAAGTTCTTGAAGTACTTTCTCTCCATGAAGTTTTGTTTTCCTAAGGTCAGCCTAAGAAGAAAACTGTTATAGCCTGTACTCTTCATTTTTCTATAAAGATTTAAATATAAAATTACACTTGATCTGTATTACTCGAGACAGTTTTAAGGGTTATGTGTAAATACACTTGACTGCTGATTAACACTATACATAGTTAGCTTCTTGAAAATTTCATCTAAGACAAAACTGTGTAAAACAAGCTAAAGAACTTATGGGAAAAATAGGGTCAGTTGATCAAATGAAAATGCTGGCCCACAGATGGCTCCAACTTCATCCTGTTCCCTACTTGTATGTATCATAACAATAAAAATGCTTTCAAATGAGCTGATGTAGGTAACAGCTCTTAGCTTGTCAATAAAGTTAGGAATCATAACCTGCAAATAGCTTGTCAATAAAACTAGGGATCCTCAATCTAACCTTGTCAAATCCTGTGTAAAAAAAAAAAAGGCAAATTTTTTTTTTTAGGTCTCCATATTGTAAAGAAATGCAAATGATAATGTAATTGTAGCTGGTTGTTGTGATGTTTAATGTTTAATGCATTAGTTAAGGCTACAAATGTTACAGAAATAATATTTCTTACCTTAAATTGTGGTTGCTTTTGTATGTCGATGATTCTGAATAGAATGCAGAGGGATGCTGTGGCCCTACTGGGCTGAGATGGATGGTTGTGGATTGTCATCTGAGGTGGGTGGTTGTGGCTCTGGCACTAAAGTCGATGGTTTTACTGGAGAACAGAGAAATTCTGTAATGTATTTTTGGTCCCTTTTTTACCCTACTTCACTTTTTACAGCTGATGGCAAGGCATTATCAGCTGATCTAGACCCCGTCTCAGAGTAGTGATTCTAGATTTGTCAGGGTCCTCTTTAGTGGAAAAATCTGCTAGTTTAACAGCAACATGGAACTACTCGCATAACTGTTGCAATGTTAACTTTTTTCTTCACGTTTTTCCTCATCTTCCTCTGTTATTTGCCTCCCTTATATCTGTGCATTGATCTCTGCCAACATTTCCTCTGGACTTCCATCATCTTCTAAGAGCTCATTCACATCATCTTCCAGCATATCTTCAAAGCCTTCACCGGTAATCTCCTTGCTATCTGAACTATTTCCTGCACCTAACTATTAAGGGAGGAAAAACCTGTGAAAGAATTCACCACACTAGGCCATAACTTTCCCCAGGCTGCACTTAATGTTGTTGCTTGGGGCACTTCATTCCATGCACTTCTAGTATAGCTGATGGCATCTGCAATGTTAAATTTCTGCCAAAAGTTTGGTACTGCCAGGTTGGGGCCTGTGTCCTTTGATGCAACTAGTTTTTCATCGCTTTTCATGTGTAGTTGCACCTGAATGACCAGATAACTCCATGATCTAGTGGTTGTATTAAAGATGTATATGGAGGTAAAAATACAACTTTTACATGTGGGTACACATTGAACACAGCTTCTGGATGAGTATGGGAATTATCAAGAGTGAAGAAAACTTTGAATGCAAGGTTTTTGTTGCACAGGTAAAACATGACTTCAGGAATGAAGTGATGCTTAAATCAGTCAATAAATAATTCCTCTGTCATCCATGCTGTCTGGTTTGACTTCCAAATTACTGGTAAGGTAGCTTTATCTACACCTTTCAAAGAATGAGGAGTCTTAGAGCAATAAATAGCCATGGGCTTACACTTGAAATCACATGATGCATTACTGCAAAGGAGCAAGAAGCAATCCTTTGCTACCTTGAATCCTGGAGCACTTTTCTCTTGCTGACTGATATAAGTTCTTGTTAGCATTTTCTTCCAAAACACACTCATCTCGGCATTAAACTCTTTCTGTGGTTCATAGCCACCCTCAGAAATAATTTCTTGCAACTCAGCAGGGAAATTACCTGCTGCTGCATGATCAGTTGAAGCACTTTCACCAGAAAACTTAATATTATGCAACTTATATGTCACTTGAACTTGTGAAACAAGCCAGTGGTAAACACACACTCTTGTTTGGGTTTCCTTTCCTTACAACACTTTTTAAAAAATTTTAAAGGTTTTTAAATTTGGAAATTTAAAAATTTTCACTTTTTTTTTTGTTGTTGTTTTGTTGTTTTTTTGTTCAGCCAGGAAAAGCAAATTTTTTTACCCTTTGTGATTTGGGGTTCTTGGGGGACAAAATAAGCCCAATTTTTGCCTCTTTTTCCCATTAATTTTTAAAAAACTAAAATATGAACCCATATTTTGCCCCCCAAAATTACAATTTAAAACCCCTTTTGTGTATTTTCTTCAGAAAAGTTCCAACATTTTCATGAATAAATTTTTTTTTTTCCTAGATATGGGAATTTTCGAGGGGGTTTTGGGAAAAAAAACCCCCAAATGCATTTCAAAGGGGCCCCCTGTTTTGGTTTAAAACAAAAATTTTTTATTTTAATTTTTTTTTAAGATTTTTTTTTTTTTTTTAAATATTACAAAAAATGTTTTTTATTTTTTCTTCAAATTTCCAAATTGAAAATTTTTAATTTTTCCCCTTGCTTAGAAAAAATCACTCCCCCATACCATTGGTGGGTTATATTCAGAATCCCGAAATGGAAAATTTTTAATTTTTGGAAAACCAATTATTTTAACACTTTGGGTATTGAAAATTTGAGGGTGACGGTAGAAAAAAAAGGAAAACCTATTGCTGCAAAAATTTTGGCTGGGAACAATAAGGAAAAAAGCCATAAAAAAAAAACCTTTGTAAAATTTCATAAAAATTTTGGGTAAAATTTTCATTTCCATTTTTGTAATTTTTTTCAAAATTTCTCTTTTGTTTAATTTTTTCCCCCAAAAAATTTTTTTTTCCAAAAATTTCTAGAAAATTTTTTTTTTACCAACCCCTGGGGGAAAGAGGGGTTCCCCCAAACCAAAAAACCCTTAGGGGCCTGGATTATTGGGCAGACAAAAAGGAAATTAAATACATCTAAAGCCAATTTTTTAAAACAAAAAATTTGAACAAGTTTTTCTTGATTTTAAGTATACTAATATTGGGGGGTGGGGATTCAGAACGTATAAATAAGCAAAACAGTATGGAAATGGGAACTTTTGGGGCCACTAAGGGAGGGGTGGGAGGGGAGGGGAGGAAGTGGCCCCCCCAAGAAATGCTCCCAACTGGGGGAGGGGGGCCAAAAATAACCAAAAAAACCAAATTTTATTCACCAAATTTTCACCCTTTCCCAAACCTTTTAGAAATTTATTTCCCTTTCACATCTTTAAATTTTAACAAAGGGGGCATGTTGCCCAAAATTTTAAAAACCTTTAAAAGGGCCATCTTACGGGAAAAAGGGATTCTTCCCACCCCAAAAAAAAGGCCCATTTATCTTAAAAAACCAAAAAACACCTTTTGAATAAGCATTTTACTTTGAAAAAAAAGACATTGTTCACCATTTTAAAAAAAGGCCTTTTTTTTGGTAAAAATTTTTTTCCTTCTGTTTTTAATTTTGTTTCCTTTTTTTTTTTCCGCTTCTGGTTCTCTCCTTTGGGGGTTTTTCATTTATTTTTTTTTTTTTTTTCTTCTTTTTTTCTGGAAAAAAAAATTTTTTAACCCCCTTTTTTTTTTCCCCATTTTTCCCCCCCTTCTAAATCTTTTCTTTTTCCCCCTTAAATATTTAACCTTGCTTTCCTTTGTAAAACCAAAATTTTTTCCAAATTTTTTTTCCCCCCAAAACTCCCCCTTTTTCCCTGTCTTTCCAAATTTTAAAATTAACTTTCCTTAATTTCCAAATTACTTTTTTTCCCATTTTTTTTTCCCTTTAATCCATAAATGCAATAAAAATTTCCCCTACCTTTATCTAAATACTGTTACATATTCTTAATGAAAAAACACTTGATCTACACATCCCCTACCCATCTGAACCCCCCTGCTCATCCGCAATCCACATTCTGTCTTCTGCAATTCTTTCAATTATAACCCTACCGTATATTTTTTCCGGGTATACCAAAACTTACCTCTATAATTTTTACAACTCTTAGCCCCCTTTCCCTTTAATAAAGGGATATACATGCTCTTGCCAATCCCAGGTCCCTTTCCCCCCCTTTTTCAAAATTTATTAAAAAAAAGTACCAACCCTCCAACACATATCCCCCCCCGCTTTTAACATTTCTGTCATGCCCCCATCAGTTCAGCTGCTTTCCCCCCCTTTCATTCACAAAAAATGCCTCACGTATCTCCCCCAAACCCCTTACATTCTGCTCTTTTTCACTCCAAAAAGAGGTATACCTCCCCCTGCCAGTGCATGAAATTTCCGCCCCCCCTTTCTTCCTCAACATTAAAAATTTCCCTAAAAATATTCTCCCATCTCCCTAAACCTCCATCTTCCCCCATTACAACCCCCTCTGTTTAACTGAAAAACCAAAATTCCCTGGGCTTTCTTAACTTTTTAAAACTCACCCCCAAAAATTTTTTTTCTTATTTTCTTTAAAATTTCTTGACAGTGCCCTCCCCCACTCTGTCATCTGCTCTCCTTTTGCACTCTTCTCCACTCCCTTTACCTTTTTTTCTCCATATACTCTGCTCTTCTTATAACACTTCTGCTTTGTTTTTTATCTCCACATATACATGTACCTCAAGCCCCCACTCACCTTTTTTTTCCTTCATCAATTCAGGGTTAGCCTCAACCTTTCAAAAACCCCCACTGACTGCCAACCCCAAATATCTGAAGATATTCACTTTTCCTTACTCTCCTCCTCCAAATGTGAAAATCACGGGGGATTGAAAATCCACTTTTGTTTGAGTGAGGAAGTTCTCTTTCAGTCACTCACCGAGGGAAAGGTAATGCAGGAAAAAAAAAATTCTGCTTTCCCTATCTATCGGGTGTAAATCAAAAGTTGCCCCCCCCCCCTTTTATGATGTGAAAAACCCTACAGGTTCAAGTCAGTATGAGTACTTGAAAACTGTCATTGCAAACTAGCTTGACCTGTGCCTTGTGTTATTTGTTTTGTTTCAATTTGGCCATTCCCCCCAAGGGCAGGTAATTTATACATGAAAAAGGGCTACTACCCCTTGTTTTTTGGCATTTTATTTCCCTTATGAAACAAGGGCCTTATTTTTCTGTTCCTTTAAATTTTTATAGGAAAAAAGGCCGTATTACTGTGTTTTCCTGAAAAAGTGTACTGTCAGTTGTACAAGAATGTATAGGATTCATAAAACCCCTTGAATTTTTTATATAGGTAGCATCAATGGTGTTACAACAATAATTGTATTTGGCTTTGTGTATGTCTTTTTGGGTTTGACCAGGCAGTCTTTATGAAACTGTTTCAGTGCACTTTGAGAAAAACTATAAAAAACCTGTATGTTATAATGTGATGCCGGGGTTGCATAGATCTAGATGAAAATTGAAGCAAAAGGTTTAGTAAGTTTTAAATCTTAATTTAGTAAAATTTCCAACATTTAACTACAAAAAATTTTATTTTCAAAATAGAATGTAAAACAAATCTTTTTTCTTTAAAGAGGGGGGCTTGTGCTTTGTATCTCGGCATCACGTTTATGTTTTCAAAACCCAAAGCATCCGCCCAAACCATTTTCACAGCCCATATTTTTGTTCCACAGAAGGTTACCAAAAGGCCCTTTGCCTCAGATATGGAGGGTGAAGACAGGAAATTTTTTAAAGGGGTAGCCCTTGGTCAGAATGTTTTTTAAAACTGGTTAAAAGGTTTTGATCCACTCCCCCTCATACAGGGCATGCACCAATCCAGTATCATCAGGCTATCAAAACCTTGAACCAGTGGCAGAGGCATTTCACCACAACTAAAAGGTTTTGGGGGTTAAACCCCAGCCGGGCGACATAGTCAAGTCTCCTTACTCCTGGTATAAATACAGGGTTGTAGTTGACTTTTTTGATCTCCTTATGGGCGGCAGTCATAGAGCCAGGGTTGAATGTAATTAAGATATCCCTCTTAAACCCGTAAAAATGAAGGGAATAACACTTATGCAACACTTTTGGGTATCTTTATTTAATACTCCATTATAATGATGCCCCAAATAATTACAGTATTCAATTCACTACTTGTTGGGTTTTTTTGTACCATTTTAAAATAACACCCATAAAAATTTTAATTTTCAAAAATAACGATGTTAAGTAACGAATTGGAGAACTATATCTTAATCATGTTCACAGAAAAAGGATGCCTTCTTTCCAATACTTATAAAGCAATGAGAAAAAATAAAAATTTAAAATAAAAGAGGAAGGGGGATGACCCCCCCTACCTACAAAAAAAATGAGCATTAATGAAATATACTCCCAAGTTAGAGAATAAAAATTACAGGTAAAGGTCTTAATGAGGTGGGCCAGGAGCTGAGACTCTACCCCTCAACCACAAAAATTTTCAACTACATATACGTTATATTTATGTCAAACACATACACCTGTGTGCAAAAAGTGTACAAACCACACGACATACAAAAACAAAACTATAAACAAATACACAATATACAAATCAAAATACAAATATTCACAAACAAAAAAAAAAAACACACACATACAAAAATACACAAAAATACAAAAGCAAGAATAAAAACACACATACACATACAAAAGACACAAAAAACATACAAATGTTCACAAACATGCAAAAGGGCATAAACATTCAAAACATAAACTCATAAAACATACACAGCAAACTACACACAGTATACACACAAGCATACACACAAAAAAAAACCCAAACATAAATTGCAGAGAGTGAGTGAGTGGTTTTGAAGCAGGGACTGGAGGTCAGAATAAAACCCCTTTAAAAACGATTTCAAAAGGCTCTCCTTGTCATTCTCAGTTTTTAATTTAAATTACAGTATAATATTGTAGACTTTAAAATTTGAATACAGTTTACAACTGTTTTTTCCTTTCATGATGAATTTCCAACACTAGTTTGACAGATATTTTAATTTTAAACAAAAATTTTAATTTACCCAGAATTAGTTTTTTAGTTTTTGCCCCCCCCTTAAAAAATTTCTTAAATTTTTTGAACTTTGTTTAGGAAGCAAGTTACGTGACTTTTAGTTTGTTACAGGTCCCAAAATTGGAGTCTTTAAGGGGTGCACAAAAAAATGTTCTTTATTGTACTGGCTTACTAAAAATAATTTATTTAAAAGTGACTAAACAAATGTGGAAACACTGGTGCTTAAAAGCAGTTCTGTCACTTTGTTTTAAACTGTTTTAGGTTAGGTAGTTTTTTAAGAAATTTGTTTGCATTTTAAATCTGTATTGGTTTTTTTACTGTATAAAGTTTGCAACAGGGGTTGTTTATATGAGGGAAAAGAATTTGTAAAAAAAATGTTTCCTCCCCCTACATGCACAAAAAAAAAAGAGGTAATACAGAGAAGAGGTAAGTTGAATAAAAAGTCAAAACCATGGCTATTTTTTTCAAAAATCTTATTAGGGGAGCTTTTCCACTTTGCCCGGACAATGGGTTCCAATGAGGGCAAAAAAGGTAGAGAAGCCCTTCTCACTTTACAGTGGTCCGGGTGGCCCCAAAATGTTGCCATAAGGTTCCTTCCTAAGTGCAGGTTTCAGTGAATTGCTTAGTTGTTACAAAAAGAAATAGAAGTGAAGTTATGCAAAGTTATATTAAATCGATGATGCTAGGGTTTTAAAATTTCAGTTGTCAGAGTGTCGTACCACTCAACTCTAAAGAGATTTGAGTGTTTTTTTGGGGGTTTTTTCCCTTTTTTGAAGGGGTTCTAAAGATATTTTATATGCCTTCAAATGTTGAAGACATGAAGAAATAAATGAAACTTTTGTTTGGGTTTGCAAGTTTTGTTTGGCTTGTATAGGATGGGGCTTGACACCTCTTTTTACGAGAAGAAAATAATGTAAAAAAAAGGATTACCTCAGCATTACCAAATGACCCTACTGGGAAAAAGGGCTTTTAAAAGATTTTGGGTCTGACTAAGCCATATACAAATTTTCCCTTTTTCCCTTGTAAATTGACCAAAAAACATCATGACTCCTCTCTCCCATTGTGGGGTTTTTTGTGTATGTTCCAGTCACAGTATTTTGGGCCCCTTTTCTTCATTACCTCAGCAAATATATATTTCATTTTGGCATTATGAGTAGAATATTTTGCAAATGAAAGGAATGATAATTTAAGAAACTCAGGAAAAAATAAGAATTATTTGGGTCACTGTTTACTCCATTTTTTTCCTCTAAAGTTTATAAGGACAGCAGTAATGTTTATTTTTGATTATTCATGGGATAGCACTACACCAGTAGGGGCTACACAGCACTGGGGAATGGGAGGTAATGTTTGAGAAAGAAAAAGGGGAGGTAGTTCCCAATTCCTTGATCAAGAGCCCTTCATGCATATCAAAGGGGAAAAGTAATAACTCATGCCTTTTAGTACAGTTTTTGAAAAGCTCAGAAATTGTTATTTTAAAGTTATTGCTGAAAGGGGGCCCTTTAAAGGTGCCTGAATTTTTTTTTATCTTCCTGCAACTTTTTAATTTTTTTCAGTATAATAAGAAATCCATTGAATCAGCATAAAAAATTTTTAAAAACCACATACAGAATAGGACCCAAAAATTTGGGAAAAGCTGACATGTTCATGTGCCCTGTGACCAAGGTTGTTCCCAGGTCCGGAAAGGGGGTAAATCAAAAAAATCAGTGGCAGAGCCTCAAGTGTTCGAAAGGTTCTCCAACTTGACAATGAGGGGAAAATGAAATTTAGGTGTGCAAGTGAGTTTTAGCCATTGGTAAAAAAATGTAAAAGTTTTGTTTTTTTTGAATCATATTAAATAATTTTAGTTTTTCTTCTGAATGGGTTCAATATTTAAACCCTTTAAAAATGTGGATAAGTGAAAAAAAAATCTGGGTTTTTGTGGGAAGATTTTGGAAAAAAAAAAATATTTTTCTTACGACAACAAGGGGTTTTTTTTTTGAACGAAAAAGATTAAAATGAGGGAAATCTGATAAAAACACAATTTTTGGTGGTTGAAGTTGGTGAAAAATGATCAGCAAAAGTGAATTAAAACACTAGTGAGTTTACATTTTACAAATTGAACCTATTATATGACGTTTTTCTTTTTTTTCTTAATTGCTTTTTTAAGTTTGCTATATACACTATTTTTATAAAAAGGTCAGCCATCACAATCCAAAATCATAAAACCCGGTTTGCATCACTAACCCGGGACAATTTTGGGTAGCATAATTTTTAAATTTTTGGGGTTGCCACACCAACCCACTGCTGCTTGCGCATTCCCTTCCAATTTTTTTTTCTCTTTTATTTTCATAACCCGCTTGCTTTTTGCCCCTTTCCATGGTTCCCAAGAATAAAAATGCTTCTCCTTGTTTTTAAAACACATAACCCAAAATTGAAGATAAATGTAGTGGCTTTGAAGCCCTTGTTGATTGCCTGACTCACCTCACTCAGAAAACTGTGACTGTAAATTTGGGCCCACATACAAAGAATAGGCTTGTGGTAAGTGGCATTACATAAAAAAAATCCTGCACACG
The DNA here is from genome assembly GCF_026875155.1 of Cherax quadricarinatus. Taxonomy (NCBI): domain Eukaryota; kingdom Metazoa; phylum Arthropoda; class Malacostraca; order Decapoda; family Parastacidae; genus Cherax; species Cherax quadricarinatus. The sequence goes on along the minus strand of NC_069423.1, from coordinate 31,468,946 downwards.
CAGTGCATGAGAAAAAATTGCGACCATGTTTTTTGGGGTAAAAGGCAATTTTTTTAGTGTATTTTCGTATGGGTTTTTATGGGTTTATTCTCGTTTTTTTGGTCTCATTTGATAGAATGGGTTTTTACGCAGAAAAAGTTGATTTTTGATCGGTTTCAAAACAAAAAGTACCTTTAAATCAAGTTTAAACAACAGAAGTTCATTCTTTGCCCATGACAAGAGTGACAAATGATCACCATCCAATACATGTCCAACTGCCAGTCTGATACTAGTCTGAATGGTTACATTATTTATACAAAAATAAAAATAATGCAGTAGTCTGATAACAGTATATCTTCTATTTTTGTGTGAAAAAAAATTTAAAAATTTAAAACGGCGTAAAAATAAGAGGGGGGTGGGACATGACTAATGAACAGAAAAATGTTATTTTAAGTGCCGCTTGTCGGGATTTTTTATTCTAGACCCTATTTTGAAACTGGCATCTTTGAAATTTGTGTGAAATTGCTAAAGGGCCCACTTCTGACCACTTTATTGACATTGAAATGGTAAAAGGGCATTTTTGTACTCGATCGACAGAATAGAAAGAATGCTAGGGAAATAGATATGAGTTTGGTAGACTGGAACATAGATGGGCCAAAAAAAAGGGCATAAAAAGGGGGAAATAGTGACGAAATATCGCTGTGGGTTAATTGTATTTAACTAACCACTGTAATCCGCAAAAAAATACCTGGTACCCTACAGATCCCAAGAGCCCGTATTAAAGTGTTTCAAAGTGTTTTTTCACTCAAAAATTGTTTCACTTAGAATAATCATTTTGTATAGATATATTAGGTGTAGGTTTGGAGACACAACCCCCAGGGGGGTATACGTCCGCCAATGGTGTAAAACAAAACCTGTAATTGTTTTACAAGATGGTAGGATTGTGGTGTCCTTTTTTCTCTCTGAACATGCTAGATTTCAGGTACGTCTTGCTACTTCTACTTACACTTAGGTCACACTACACATACATGTACAAGCATATATATATGTACATACCCCTCTGGGTTTTCTTCTATTTTCTTTCTAGTTCTTGTTTATTTTTTCTTATCTCCATGGGAAAGTGGAACAGAATTCTTCCTCCGTAAGACATGCATGTCATAAGAGGCGACTAAATTGCCGGGAGCAAGGGGCTAGTGACCCCTTCTCCTGTATAAATTACTAAATTTGAAAAGAGAAGCTTTGTTTTTCTTTTTGGGCCACCCTGCCTTGGTGGGATACGGCCGGTTTGTTGAAAGAAGAAGAATATATGGTATATACGGTATGACTGGTTTTTACTATTTTGGTCTTCTAAGGCTGTGTACAAGGAATACTTATAACATTTACAATTGTATCAAGAGTGTAATACGTACTCCTCAAACATGGAAGTAAATAATATTGATTGACTTTACCGGGTTACAATTACGGTATATATACTTTATGATTGTTATTTATTTATTTTTTTTTTACTATTTTGGTCTTCTAAGGCTGTGTATAATGAATACTTAAAACATTACAATTATTTCAGAGTGTATTACTCATCAAAACATGGAAATTATTCACATTGTTTGACTTTACTGGGTTATCCTGGGCTATACCTAGTGTGCTTTGTAGCTGAATTCCACTGTTAGTATCATGAAATTGTAATAAATTTGGAATGAATAAGTCATCTCTCATAAACTTGCACACCTTGTTTGCTGGTAGGGAAACTGGTAGTGGAACAACAGCTCCTGGTTTCTTTGTTTACTTTTGCTAGTGAGGTGTGCTAGTATGTAGAGCATAGTCACTCCCTGAGTAGTTAATTCTGATACATTGTGTGGATTCTGTTGGCCTTTAGATTTTTTTCAAATGCGTGAATAACTGCAAGAAGAACCGAAAAGTTGCTCCGAGGTAAAAAAAAATATTGGCAGGTGGCAGATTTGTGGGTACAAAAAATGGTGCGTACTACTACGTCACATACAGTACCAGTGCCTGGGTACTAGTATGTTGGTCACAGTACCTGCATATTCTTACTAGTATGTTGGACACAGTTAAAGGGTTAATGGCTGATGCATCTTAGGGCCAGGATAGTACCTATTAAGTTTCATTTGTGTGCTAGCAAATTTGTAGATGTAAAATAGTAAAGAAAACTTGTAATTGTTGGAATCCATACCATAACTGGAGAATTGCTCATCTGATCACCTTCAAATTTTCACCACTGTTATTGGTGTGGTGTGACTCGCATTGTCATTGTATGCCGTAAGTCCAAATTTGGCAGTTTCATTGAATAAATAGTGATATTATTTTTTATTTAGTAACTAAATAATGCTTCTGCTTAACTTCAAAATATTCTTGATTCATTCTATAAGAAAAATGATAATCCGCAAGTTTAGTCCGAGTAGATGGGAGACGGCCGACTTGTTGAAAAAAAAAAAAAAAAAAAAAATTAAAAAATTTGGAATCGTTGGAATCAGATCAATTACTGGAGAATGCCTTTTGTGATCATCTCCAAACTTTACCATTGGTGGGCTTTATTAAAACAGCTCATCAGTCTGAGCTGTGTAAATTTCAATTTTTGTATTTTATTAAGTAAATTGTTTCTGTTGTAATATTTAGAGAATGCTGCTTCTGATCAGCTTCAAGGCCTAAATTTTGTTGTATCTTAACCCTTAAACTGTCCAAACGTAGATCTAAGTTTGTGAGCGTAGCACGCCGACCTTGATTTTCTCCATAAGAAACATGTAAAAAAAAAAGTAGATTTACGTTCGGAGTGCTACGCGAGCAAACATAGATCTACATTTGGACAGCTTAAGGGTTAATATGAAGCATTTTTGTATTAATTTTGAATAGTGTGGGTGCCAGTTTGCCTTAATTTTTTTTTCCCCAGTTTTATCAAATTAGATCCTTTAAAAATATTGAAATCAAATATGTCAAAACATCAAAATCAAATGGGATTGTAGAGAATTTTAAATAGAATATAAATGAAAAAAAGTAGAATGTTAAAAATAAAAATTCAGTTTTACTGTGTTTTTAATTTTAATGAGGAGAGACTTTCCTATCTTTTGGAATGTTCTGGAGAGTTTGCTTGCTTCGCAAATTTCCGTTTATTATACGAGTACACCTTATTCAGTTGGCTTAAAATTTTCAGTACTTGTGTATAACGTATCTTAGGCAAGATTCATGGGACTATTGACATGCATGGCTGCCATATGCACAATTCTACATAAGCCATTCCCAAATTTTGTTTCCTTATGATAGATGGAGACAGGCTCCTCCAACCAGCTTCAAAATTTTAACGGGTGTATCCTGCTTAGGAGGATTGTCAGCATCGACAACTTTTGCCTTGATGCTGGTGAGGGGCTCGTGATCTAAGGACCTAGACTTATCTTCTCCTTGCTTGGATTGAATTTCAATGCCTCTTACTCCACAGGCACTATATAACCCCAGTGGGTTTAACACTTTCCTCTGATTAAAATATAACAATTGTGAATGGCATCAATCTTCAATGGCTGATGTATCATATGAAACTTTTCATGGGTTTAGGCTCTGTAGATGTGAATTTTGTTGGATTCTATGCAATAACTGGATAATGCATCTTTTGGTCACCTTTAAACTTTTAGTGTTGATGTGTTTTCCTCAAAGGAAACAGCTTCTTGATGTTAGCTTGTGTAAGTTATTATGGGTTAATCTTATTAATTTGATTGGTTTCTGTGAAATAATTGGAAAATGTCTCTTTTTATCAGAAATAAGTCACAGTGCTTGACTTTATTTGGTTATCCTAGGTTGAATCAACTTAATATTCTTTTATGGGTCTACAACAACTGTGTATCCTCAAGATCATTGTTAAAAATTGGTATATTATGTACTCTAGGCTTATATAAAACTAGTCTGCATTGTTACCATATTTTCCTTCTGGAAACAATGTATCAAACTCAAAAGTTGCTCTCTTTGTTCATGATTTATTATTATTATTATGATTAATAATAATAATAATAATAATAATAATATTTTTTCTACAATGTACACATGTACAAGGTATACAGGCCTAGCTGACATCAGTGACATATTACTATATAGAAAGCCGCTTGTTATGCAGAGCATTTCAGGCAAATTAGGTCTGTTTTGTCCCAGGATGTGACCCACACCACTCGACTAACACCCAGGTACCCATTTTATACTGATGGGTGAACATGGACTGCAGGTGTCATATGGAAACATGTCCTAATGTTTTTCAACTGTACTGGAGATTTGAATTCCAGACCTCGGTGTGTGAGCTGAGTGTGCTAGCAATCAAGCTACAAGACTACTAACTTAACACTCCTACAGAACTTGAAGCTCTTCTATATTGTACATGTTTTTGCAATTGCAATTGAAAAAGTACATCTAAAATGGAATAGATGTACTCTGAAGGCCTTTTCACTTTCTGTTCAATTCTAGCTGCACTTTTCCAGTTGAAATTACAAAAATCATGTTGTAAAGAAGGGCTTTATAAGAGAGCTTGCATATAATTATCTATTAACAGTTTTATAGAGCTTGAAAGAAATCATTATTCTTTTTGTAGTTTCAGTTTAATGCTTTCTTGAACAGCATATATCCAAAGTCATTTTGAGGGCTTGTGATAAACAGAAAAAAGAAAAGCCTCTCACTGAGTGATGGACATGTACATCAAAGAAAGGAAGCTCACAAGAGTACTAGCCTATCTTTCATGGGCTTGTGTCCTGGTAATGATTTTTCTTCTTGTTTGATGTAGGTTCTCTTAGGCATTCTTTTCCAAAATAGGCCTGTTGCATCGCAGTTAAAAACTTGTTGAGGAATAAATCTCTGTATCTACATAGGTTTTAATCCCTCAATGTCCACATATGTTTTAAATTCCATAACAAACTTTTTGGCCTCATCTCGGTTAGCACTGGCAGCCTCCCCATGCCTTGCTACGGTATGAATCCCACTCCTCTTTTTAAACCTATCAAACTAGCCTCTACTTGCCTTAAATTCATCATTTTCAGAATTGTTTCCCAGGGTGCCTCGCCTAAGATCACTACATAACTGCTTTGCTTTTTCACAAATAATTGTTTCAGAAACACTTTCACTGGCCAATTGTGTTTCATTAATCCACACTAACAAAAGTTTTTCCATTTCTTCAATTATCTGTGACCTTATCACAGCAAGAATTTTCACTCCTTTTGCCACATCAGCCCATTTTATTGCCTCTGTTTTTCAATATGGATGATATATTGGATTTCGCCAAACCACATTAAGTGGCCATGCCCAACACATGTGTTCCACTTTCCCACTTCACAATAAGTTCATTTTTCACTTGAAATGTTGTTCTCACAGCTTTCCTTTTAGGCTTGTTTGGATCACTACTCTCTTTAGGAGCCATGATTACTTATTTTCAATGAAAATATTTAAAAAAACCACAGAATAGCAATGAAATGCCACAAAGTTTCACAGAGCTTGTAAGAACAATGCTTAACTAACGAAAGCTGATGAGCGACTGAGCGTGTGATGCTTTGTTTTCATCAGACTTCATCCAGATGGACTGTTTTGTTTAGGTCAAGTACCAGGGCAACATCTGAATACTGAGTCAAATTTTTCTCAAAAAAGTTGGGCAAATACTGAGTTGTATGAATATAAGGATGTATGGATATTGAGATTCCACTGTACATGTACCCTACTTATGACCTGCTCGACATACAACCACTCATATTTACGACCGTACATCTGGCAGCAGGGCTGGGCAGGCTGATGCATACCGCCATATGACAGTTGACCACTGCTCACAGCAACGCACCATCTCGGGAGAGCTCTCACATCACTCGGGCAGCATCACTTTGAGTTACCCTGCCCTATCAGCAGCATCATACTGTATTAACTATTTTGTGCTGTATATATGTACCTGGACAGTAAATTTCACCATGGCCCCTAAGAGGACTAACTGTGATGTTGATGTGCAGTAGTAAAATATTTAGTATAAAGTAACATATGATACTAAGTAGGTACTTTATATAGCAAAGATTTTATATTATGCCCTACCCAGTAAGTCGGCAATTTTCTAAGGTTCGACTTGCGTCCATTTTGACTTAAGGCCAGTTGGTCGGAACCAAGTTTGATTGTAAGTCGGATGGTACTTGTATTTGGCTTAAAAAAACACCTTTGAGGTTTTTGTTTAGGGTAGTTTTTCTGGTTTTATTGAATATTTTTCTTGGTAGCAGGGGATAGAATGTAAGGCATACTGGTGAAGTAATGATGATTTTGGTCAATTTCAGACCAAAATTTAAATTAGGCTGAAAGTGGCAGAAATATTTGATGTTTGGCAATTTTCTCGAGGAACATTATGCTTAGTTATGATTATAATAATAACTGAGGAAGGTTACACTTAGTTATGGTTATAATAATAATTGAAGAAGGTTATGCTTAGTTATGATTATAGTAATAATAATTGAGGAAGGTTAGCCTTATGATTATAATAATAATTGAGGAAGGTTAGAGTTGCCCAATCTGTTTTGTGGGTTTTTACCAGGCGTGTTTAAGTTATTGCGATGGCCTAAACCATAACAAATCATTCTTGTTTGTATTTTATTAATCTGAGGGTAAAACTTCCATTTTTTTTTATGATGATGGAGTCAAAATAGAGGGTAAGTTATGTAGGAGAGGCCTGGGGACATGGGTAACACACAGAGGAGTGGTTGGAGTGCCTACACTGCTTATTTTGAACCCTTGTTTTTAAATTGGATATTTTTTTAATTTTGTGTAAAATTAGTCTGTGCACATTATTGGGTAGCTCTGATAGTTGTATTGGTAGTTTCTTGTGCTCAATTAATAGAAAAGAAGGCATATTACAGAAATAGCTAGGAATTAGATTGAATCGAGCAGTGGAATTGGCTTAATTCAATCCAATCACCAGCATGTAAATTGCACCCAGTCCACCAACTTTTCGCCTGTATAATTCCATAAGCTTTCCATGAATAATTTTGTTTTAAATCGCAACACTGTCAGCACTTAATTTTGAGGATGGTGACAGTGAAAGGGTTACGTGCCCTGGTTCAGCAGCAGTGTGCTCTACCCATCTTCTATCTGCTGACCTTTCATCAGCCACATAATTTCTCCCTCTTTCCTTTATTGCATTCATAATTGTGAAGTATTGGTTTTGTATATAGTGTACATTATATATAGCAGTATATTATACACCTGTACACTTCATGAATATATACACATATATGTACACATACTCATATACAGTACTGTATATAAAGTGCAGTAAATAGTTGAACTAGATAAAAGTCTTTGTTTAATATTTCTGTCTACTTTTACTTTAAAGAAGGAAATTTGTTGTCATAATTTATCATCATATTCTTGTAATAGTCTGAATGGGGTACTTGTAATAATCTGCATGGGATGCTTGTAATAATCTGCTTGGGGTACTTGTGATAGTCTGCAAGGGGTACTTGTAATAGTCTGCATGAAGCACTTGTAATAGTCTGAATAGGGTACTTGTCACTTTCTCCAGGATAATCTTGAACTGTGATGAGAGAACCAAGTTTATTTGAACCTAATCTGTTTCTTACATTCCACTCATCTGCAGAGATGTGCTGTCATTATACAGTAGGACCCCTGTATCCACGGCAGATGCATTCCAAAGACCTGCAATATTATTATTATAATCAAAAAGAAGCGCTAAGCCACAAGGGCTATACAGCGAGACCTGCAATAGATATCGAAACCATGGATAGTAGCAAACCCTATATATTAGACTATACATACCTATTATAAAGTTTAATTGGTAAATTATGCACAATAAGTGGAGAATTATCACTTTTTTACTGATAAGCACTTCGCAGCTTCTCCTAGGCTCTGAAGAACTGCCAGTTTTTCTACTTTTGTGCTTTGGGGCCATTACTATACAAAATTAAGAGGTATTTTTGAGTCAGAGTATAGAGTGGATAACTGAAACTGCAGATACTGAATCAGTGGATACAGCGGTTCTACTGTATTAATGTTTACTCTTTTGTCATTTCCTTTATTTGCTAATCCTCTCATAAGTATTCCTCCATACATTATCATGCCTCTACTGAACACTGCCCTCATCCTTTATATAACACCCTTATCTGATCATTAATAATTCTTTTGAAATTTTGTTTAAACAAATTATTATTTCCATTATGATGTAATACAGATGATACTTTTTAAGTGTTAATTTCCAATGTGATGAACTCTGTTCTACATATATTGTATTCTGAACTATAGTCAGATGTGTAAAGTAAAAGGACACAAGTGCAACTAATGTGACATTTTAATGTGGCAACGTTTCGCTCTCCAGGGGCTTTATCAAGCCATTACAAACAATACATGGACACAGAGGGTATATATATATAGGCTCAGAGTGAGGTGCAATACTAGTGGTAGTAGTAGTAGTAGTGACATAAGTTGTAGTAGTAATAGTAATACAATATGGTAGAGCAATTAATTCGTACATGAGTAAAAGGATTAAAAGCTTTACTGTACTCATGACAAAAATTTTGCTAATTTTGTATTACTACTACTCTACTCAACTTTTGTCACTATACTACTCTACCACTGTATTGCCCCTCACTCTGAGCCTTATAACCCCTCTGTGCCCCTGTTTTTGTAATGGCTTGTAAAGCCCTGGGAGTGAAAGTTGCCATTTTTAAAAATGTCACATTAGTTGCACTTGTTTCCTTTTATTTACTATTGTCAGTAATTTACCAACTTTTTACATAGCAGTGTCCTTTTATTTTATAGCTAACAAATTACAGTGTTAATTCTTTTATATGCCGCTAGATAAAATATATCCTGTCATTAAATTTTGGGTTAAAAGCAGTTTTTTTCATTTACGGGAAAAGGGTTTATAGAAAATGCATATTTTTGGTTTTCATCGTCTTCGGGCTCGTTTTTTTATATTTTTTCCAACCTATTTTTTTATTTTTTTGTTATTGTTATTATAATCGTATACAGGGGAGCATTGTAAACCTTCTTGGGTCATACAGTCCCCCAGTTCTTTACTGTCTTTGAATGTGGCTTTCCTTAGGAACGATTCCCATGCCTCATCAGGGTTACCCTTGACGAGGGTGAGGTGTTGTCCACAGGGTCATCTGCTAAGTTACCTGCCAACCTCACTGCCCAAAGGGTTTTGGGCAATCAATGGGCCAGTGTGCTGTCACTAAGTTTTCCCCTTCAAAAAAAAAAAAAATGTGTCCCAAAGATACAAGCATTTTGTTTCATCTTATATTTTTTTCATGAGAACCCGAAGTTTTCAGTCCCTTTAATTTATTTCTACTGGATGTTTATATTCCAGAGTTTTTTTGTAAAATAATTTAAAATTTTTATATGCGTATACGGGTTTTTTAAAAATCCCAAAAAGAATTTTCAGCTTTATTTCTACATAGGTATTATTATTAACTTTTGAATTTTATAATGATTCCCCTTTTTCACTAAAAAATTTAACGCCTCTCCCCACTTAGGCATACTCATTTACCCAATGCCTCAATTACGATGGGCTCTCTGACCGTATTTATCCTAAATAAAGATATTAGAGTGATTTCTCTATCTGTTTATTCAGTATACAGTACATATGTAAAGCATTAAAAATATACCAAAAAATGTGAAAAAGGTCAAAGGGATTAAAACAAAATTTAAAAATGGTTGACACAAACCCATACCATTTTAGTATGCTCCCTTTTCGCGCGAATTCGTATAACCATGGTCTTGGAAAAGAACTCCCTCGTTAGTGAGGAGAGGCTTTTTATTATAAAAATGGAAATGGTCTTCCTTTTTTAGTGAAGCCGGGAGCATTTTGGGGCATGGGTGTTTAAAAATAAAGTCTGGCTTTCATTGGTTTAAAATTTTCCCAAAAAATACCATAGTTTATAATTAAAATTTTCATATCAGGGTGTGTGTAAATGTGTTTCCTGCCATTTAGTAAAAAGAAAAAATGGAAAAGTTTCTCTATTAGTAAGGGGCTTGACACCTTGTTGATAGGGACTTGATCATGGAGCACTGAATATAGTGCCTGTGCTCTGAAGGGGGTGATATGCTTGTTGAAAGGTTTTGAGTCCTGGAGCCCGGAGTACAGTGTGCATCTGAAGGAGAGGGGTTGGTTGCAATCTAGAGCGTCCTCTGAACTGTGAGTCTATGCTTTTTAACAAGGCAGGATGAACAAAAAAAATTTCATGTTTTTCAAGTCACCCCACCTGATGGGGAATGGCCAGTTGGTTTAAAAAAACAAATTTTAGAAATATAAAAAAAAGGTTGGGGCATCTGCTGGGTCCCACGACTGCCACTTGGAAATGAGAAATTGACAAGTTTATAGGAGGGCCCGGTGTTAAAAAAAGAAATTGGGGGCATCTTGGTGAGTTTTTTTACACACGCTTTGTGAAAAAGCAATTTTATAGATTTACAGAAAAGAACCTGAACCCTTTTAAAGGGTGCCCTCATAAAACGGTGGAACCCCGTTTTCTTATGCCCCCGTTTTGTAGAATTTGGTTTTCAATTTTTTTCGCAAAATTTTGTCCCCGTTTTCATACATCCGCTCGTTTTTTGTTGAGTTAAAAAGGTCCTTTCCAAACATGTCCACCTGACTAAGCCAATAATCCATTGTTTTTTGTGCTTGTTTATTGAGTGAGACTGCTAAATAAGCCACCATGGGGCCAAAGAAAGTTCCGAGTGCCAGCCCTTTGATGAAGAAGGCGAGAAACACACAAAGTGGCGTATGCATGTTTATATGCTGTGTAATGTGTTATATAATTTTGAAGGAAATATCATAGATGGATTAATGAAAATGTCTACATTAACGTAAAATAAGACATTTAATGTGCCCAAGAGTGATTATTATACGTATTAGTATTTCGTAATGTTTTCCCTCCACCTGGCAACCACACCTCCATAGCATATAAACATGGCATGTTTATGTGCCAGGCAGAAGGAAAACATTGTTTTCTCTGATCTAGCACCAAAGAAAACGTGTATGAATCTGTGTTTGGCCTAGTCACTCCTGCTTTCGTTTACAATTCTCGGCATGAATTACTCATGACTTCTCCCTTCGTTTATGATGGCATCTAAAGGTAGGTAGTTGTTAGAAACGATTAAATTCAGTGAACAAGGTATATCGATGGTAATAATATGGCTCTGGGCCATATTATATGTCTGACTTTTTTGGGTTATCCTAGGCTCTACACATATACTGCTATGTATGATAATCTCTGTATCTGTATTTGTGTATACCTGAATAAACTTACTTACAATGTAGGTTGCCGGTAGGTGTAGCCCAGGCAGGCTACACCTACTGGCTACCTGGGAGGCAATTGAATAGTCTTAGGCCCCTGATACTTATTGTGTTGTCTCTCAGTGTACTCGTGGCGCCCCTGCTTTTCATTGAGGGATGTTGCATCTCCTGATGAGTCTTGCCTATGTAGGGCGTGATCTTCGTGCAGATTTGGGACTAGTTCCTCTAGGATTTTCCTACACCCATCCTGTACTCTCCCACACCCATCATGTACTCGCCCACACCCATCCTATACTCTCCCACACCCATCTTGTACTCTCCCACGCCCATCTTGTACTCTCCCACACCCATCCTGTAAGATAAGATAAAATTTCGTTCGGATTTTTAACCCCGGAGGGTTAGCCACCCAGGATAACCCAAGAAAGTCAGTGCGTCATCGAGGACTGTCTAACTTATTTCCATTGGGGTCCTTGATCTTGTCCCCCAGGATGCGACCCACACCAGTCGACTAACACCCAGGTACCTATTTGCTGCTAGGTGAACAGGACAGCAGGTGTAAGGAAACGTGTCGAAATGTTTCCACTCGCCGAGAATCGAACCCGGGCCCTCCGTGTGTGAAGCGGGAGCTTTAGCCACCAGGCCTCTCTCACATCCATCCTGTACTCTCCCACACCCATCTTGTACTCTCCCACACCCATCTTGTACTCTCCCACACCCATCCTGTACTCTCACATCCATCCTGTACTCCCACACCTATCTTGTACTCTCCCACGCCCATCTTGTACTCTCCCACACCCATCTTGTACTCTCCCACACCCATCCTGTACTCTCTCACATCCATCCTGTACTCTCCCACACCCATCTTGTACTCTCCCACGCCCATCTTGTACTCTCCCACACCCATCTTGTACTCTCCCACACCCATCTTGTACTCTCCCACACCCATCTTGTACTCTCCCACACCCATCCTGTACTCTCTCACATCCATCCTGTACTCTCCCACACTCATCTTGTACACTCCCACGCCCATCTTGTACACTCCCACAGCACTCCAACGCCCATTTTGAAGAAAAAAATGTTTGGCTTCACTAGAAACACAAACCTGAATTTCATATAAATTTTAATATTTATTATTAGTTAGGTTAAAGTATATTAAATGAGGTGAAGCTTGGGTCAGATTAAGTTAGGTTACATTTACATTACATTAGGCAAGATTAAGTTTGGTTACATTTACATTACATTAGGTTAGATTAAGTTAGGTTACATTTACATTACATTAGGTTAGATTAAGTTAGGTTACATTTACATTACATTAGGTTAGATTAAGTTAGGTTACATTTACATTACATTAGGTTAAATTAAGTTAGGTTACATTTACATTACATTAGGTTAGATTAAGTTAGGTTACATTTACATTACATTAGGTTAGATTAAGTTATGTTACATTTACATTACATTAGGTTAAAGTTAGGTTACATTTACATTAGGTTAAAGTTAGGTTATATTTACATTAGGTTAAAGTTAGGTTACGTTTACATTAGGTTAAAGTTAGGTTACATTTACATTAGGTTAAAGTTAGGTTACATTTACATTAGGTTAAAATTAGGTTACATTTACATTAGGTTAAAGTTAGGTTACATTTACATTAGGTTAAAGTTAGGTTACATTTACATTAGGTTAAAGTTAGGCTACATTTACATTAGGTTAAAGTTAGGCTACATTTACATTACCTGGAGTTTACCTGGAGAGAGTTCCGGGGGTCAACGCCCCCGCGGCCCGGTCTGTGACCAGGCCTCCTGGTGGATCAGCCTGATCAACCAGGCTGTTACTGTTGGCTGCACGCAAACCAACGTACGAGCCACAGCCCGGCTGGTCAGGAACCGACTTAGGTGCTTGTCCAGTGCCAGCTTGAAGACTGCCAGGGGTCTGTTGGTAATCTCCCTTATGTATGCTGGGAGGCAGTTGAACAGTCTTGGGCCCCTGACACTAATTGTATGGTCTCTTAACATGCTAGTGACACCCCTGCTTTTCATTGGGGGGATGTTGCATCGTCTGCCAAGTCTTTTGCTTTCGTAGTGAGTGATTTTCGTGTGCAAGTTCGGTACTAGTCCTTCTAGGATTTTCCAGGTGTATATAATGTATCTCTCCCGCCTGCGTTCCAGGGAATACAGGTTCAGGAACCTCAAGCGCTCCCAGTAGTTGAGGTGTTTTATCTCCGTTATGCGCGCCGTGAAGGTTCTCTGTACATTTTCTAGGTCAGCAATTTCACCTGCCTTGAAAGGTGCTGTTAGTGTGCAGCAATATTCCAGCCTAGATAGAACAAGTGACCTGAAGAGTGTCATCATGGGCTTGGCATCCCTCGTTTTGAAGGTTCTCATTATCCATCCTGTCATTTTTCTAGCAGATGCGATTGATACAATGTTATGGTTCTTGAAGGTGAGATCCTCCGACATGATCACTCCCAGGTCTTTGACGTTGGTGTTACGCTCTATTTTGTGGCCAGAATTTGTTTTGTACTCTGATGAAGATTTAATTTCCTCGTGTTTACCATATCTGAGTAATTGAAATTTCTCATCGTTGAACTTCATATTGTTTTCTGCAGCCCACTGAAAGATTTGGTTGATGTCCGCCTGGAGCCTTGCAGTGTCTGCAATGGAAGACACTGTCATGCAGATTCGGGTGTCATCTGCAAAGGAAGACACGGTGCTGTGGCTGACATCCTTGTCTATGTCGGATATGAGGATGAGGAACAAGATGGGAGCTAGTACTGTGCCTTGTGGAACAGAGCTTTTCACCGTAGCTGCCTCGGACTTTACTCTGTTGACTACTACTATTTGTGTTCTGTTAGTGAGGAAATTAGGTTAAAGTTAGGCTACATTTACATTACATTAGGTTAGATTAAGTTAGGTTAATCTACATTTACAAATACTTGACTTCTTTTTTGGAGTATACAGATAATGTAGTTCATATGTAGTTAGGTACAAAATGTAGCTCACAAGTAGTCAGGTACAAAATGTACTTCACATGTAGTTAGGTACAAAAAGAAGTCACTAGTAAGCAGTTCATTTCAGGCAAACTAATCTTAATCCTTAAAAACTTCTTAATTAAGAACTGGACATAGATTATTAAGAGTTGTTAACAGTACAAAAATGAGGAGCAGCTAAATGAACACTAGTAGTTTTAAATTATTCATTAATGCTTCAATCTGATTCGGTGATCATTTAGCAGTCTCATAAATTTATATTTTATTACTATTAAATAATTAAGAAAACGCTGGTCATGACTGGGTTACAATCTCTATAAAGACAGTAAGATTTCTTAAGCAGTTACCCCTCAAGGAAGGTTCCTTGATGTTGGTGAGGGGCTCTTGATTTAGAGAATTTGATCTGTGCTCCAGTTCCCCGAATTAAGCCTGAATGCCTTCCACATCCCCCCCCCAGGCGCTGTATAATCCTCCGGGTTTAGCGCTTCCCCCTTGATTATAATAATAATAATCTTAAGCAGTTAACTAATCTTATAATCACAATGAGAAAAGGTAGAGAATGTAAGAAACGAACAGTTTTTAAGATATGATTTGTTGTTTTAAATTGATTCGATGTCTTCATTTTAATGGAATGATTGACGGTGAAGATACAGGAAGTTACTTAATTTTAGTAGAAATATAATGGAATAAGATGAGCAATTAATTTTCCGTGGGAGTTGGAGGAAGACTGGAAGAACAAGAACAGTTTAATGAGCTGGTTTTGTCTGACATAGTATTGCTGGTTAAGTTACATTAGGAAGATGAGGCGCTTTTTAACAATCGATTGGCAGACAGGTGACCTCTTGATGATTCGGGTAATGAATTCCAGATCTTAGGGCCTTTTACATCTAGGTTGAGTCGGACACTGGAGATGTCAAAGAGGGTTTTGTGTTGTACCTGTGTTCTGTTGCAGCTAACGAGGAAATATTTCAGAGGGTTTATGATGGAGTTCATGTTCTGTATATACAGCAGGCACAGTAATATGAATGCATATATTGTATATTAAGTTCAGACTCTTGTAGAGTGATGGGGGCGAACGTTGTCTAGCACAGAAATGGGTGATAATCCACAAAGCAGCTTTTTGTTGGGTTATTAATGGTTTAAGGTGATTTGGCGTAGTAGATCCCCAGGCACAAATACCATAGATGAGGTAAGGGTATATTAGAGAATGTAAGTAGTGTTGTCTGGGGTACATAGTACCATATTATGGAGAGGATGCCTACTGTTTTAGAGACCTTTGTTATGTGTTGGATGTGGGTATTAAATTTCATGTTGCAGTCAGGGTGTAGACCTAAAACATTGCCCTCAGTGTGTCTTGTAATTGGAAAACCGTTGATTAATATGTTTAGTTGAATATGTGAAGCACCGTTTTCGAACAGCATGTAGTAGGTTTGTAAATAGTATTAAGGGTGAGTTTGTTGATAATCATCCACGTAACTATTTTTTAGGAGCTCATTGTTAACAGTGTAACAGAGCATAGTTGGATTTGAGATGAAGACGTAAGTCGTGTCATCTACGAAAAGAACAGGTTCAAGGAGACGAGATGTTGTGGGGAGAGCGTTGATGTGAATGAGAGAAAGAGCAAAGACATTATCGTGCCTGGTGATACTCCTATGTCTACAGACCGAGTTGTCAACGTTACACCGTTTATGGAGACATACTAGTGTCTATTGCTAAGATTAAACTTGAGATATGCAAGGGTATGTTCTCTGATCCCTTAAAATTCTAGTTTAAGGTGCAGGGTCTTGTGTTCACTTGAGCGAATGCTTTCCGCAGGTCTATGACGAGTCTCAGATGATATTCATTTTTTCTAGTGCTCTATAAACTAGTTCAGTCATTTGTATAATTGCATCATTCGTGCTTTTATCGGTCTATGTAATGGTGTGACTGCACGAGCCGTATCATATCTCGAGCGTGCATTTTCACAAGCATGCTAAAAAATGTTGAGGACGTTGGTTGACGTGGGTAGGCACCAAATGCCAGGTGCCAGGTAAGTCAGTGGAAAAGTTGGTACGTTATCTGGAAAGTTCGTGTGGCACTACTGAAGGTGTTGTCTCTTGTCTTCCTCTTGAATCTTGGTTATTGTGGTTGTCGACCAAGTGGTTGATGATGTTGGTTGTTGGTCAGAATGTGCTTGATGTTAATGGTTGCTGATGTTGTTGGTTTTGTTCTTGATTGTGTTGTTGGTGCTTACTAATGTTGTTGATGGAGTTGGTGTTTGTTGTTTATTGATCTTATTTGTTGCTGCTGATGGTGATGTTGGTGTTGTCGGTGTTAACGTAATTGTTTTTTTGCTGCGTCCCCTGTGTGAGACCCAAGGTTTATAATTATTGTATGTATATAATTTCTTTTTTCACTTAATATTATATTGCTGATATCCTCATTAGTAGCTAAAACGAAGTTATCTTACCTTATATTATTATCTGACCCTGGAGTTTACCTGGAGAGAGTTCCGGGGGTCACCGCCCCCGCGGCCCGGTCTGTGACCAGGCCGCCTGGTGGATCAGAGCCTGATCAACCAGGCTGTTACTGTTGGCTGCACGCAAACCAACGTACGAGCCACAGCCCGGCTGGTCAGGAACCGACTTTAGGTGCTTGTCCAGTGCCAGCTTGAGGACTGCCAGGGGTCTGTTGGTAATCCCCCTTATGTATGCTGGGAGGCAGTTGAACAGTCTCGGGCCCCTGACACTTATTGTATGGTCTCTTAACGTGCTAGTGACACCTCTGCTTTTCATTGGGGGGATGTTGCATCGTCTGCCAAGTCTTTTGCTTTCGTAGTGAGTGATTTTCGTGTGCAAGTTCGGTACTAGTCCCTCTAGGATTTTCCAGGTGTATATAATCATGTATCTCTCCCGCCTGCGTTCCAGGGAATACAGGTTCAGGAACCTCAAGCGCTCCCAGTAATTGAGGTGTTTTATCTCCGTTATGCGCGCCGTGAAGGTTCTCTGTACATTTTCTAGGTCAGCAATTTCACCTGCCTTGAAAGGTGCTGATAGTGTGCAGCAATATTCCAGCCTAGATAGAACAAGTGACCTGAAGAGTGTCATCATGGGCTTGGCATCCCTAGTTTTGAAGGTTCGCATTATCCATCCTGTCATTTTTCTAGCAGATGCGATTGATACAATGTTATGGTCCTTGAAGGTGAGATCCTATATTATTAGCTATGTAAATAGGTAGGATTTTTTTGTTGTTGTTGAATTATGTTGGAAACAGCCTTTACTAACTACCGTAAGACTGTTTAGGGTCAATCGGTCTCTCAGGGGTGTTCCATGACCCGACTTGATGTAAGGCTCGAAGGCGTTACCTGGGTCAGTCCCTGCCTGCCACTAGCCCAGGAAACATCTCCCTCTCCTCTGAATGCTTGTTTAGACTCGAGTTTTGGGAAGGAGAAGGTTTCATTGGTGAGCCAGAACCTGTTTCTCGCTACTCTGAGTATCGGTGAAGAACAGAGTTATTCCCAAGCATAGTGATTTTGATACTGACTAAGGTTGTGGTTCTTTGTGACATTCTAAAGTAAAGCTTTGGATTTAACTGTAAGGTTTCTAGGTATTACCGTAGACCAGAATTGCGTTGGGCCGAACTTACATTCGGCATGAAGGGAGTTGTACGACTTCTATAGAGATTCTGTTGAAGATCTCTGTTGGGTTTGATAAATTTATCTGTTTCTGCTCCATTGTGATTGTTATATTCTGATGTTTCGACGTATGTCTTTACCATTGTGTCAGCTCTTGTTTTTTGGGTAACTATGGTTGAAACGATATATTATTCGAAGAATTATGACTAATTTTTTTTTTGGCTTGATTACGAATCTAGCCACGCAAGGCATTACCTGTACTTCAAAATTACTGTAACTTTCATATATTCTTTCTTTCAACGTACCAGCCGTATCCCACTGAGGTGGGGTGGCCCAAAAGAAAAAACTAAAGTTTCTCTTTTTAAATTTAGTAATATATACAGGAGAAGGGGTTACTAGCCCCTTGCTCCCGGCATTTTAGTCGCCTCTTACAACACGCATGGCTTACGGAGGAAGAATTCTGTTCCACTTCCCCATGGAGGAACTTTCATATATATATAAATATATATAAATTATGTAAGACTTGTATCTATGAGAATATCACTGTAGTAAAATATTCTCGAAGTTGTACTGAAAGTACCGAGAGTACTATTCTGTATTACTCAACGAGATAGAGAAAAGCTTTGTATCACACTCCATGCAATATTAATTTTTTTAGAGATTCATCCAAGAACTCCCCGGAGTTATTTGCACTCTTTAATTGTGTAACCCAGCAACACATAAAATTTCTCTTTTTGTAACATTATTGTTGTTGTTGGTGGTAGTGGTGTAGTAGTAACAGAGTAACTGGCTTTAACAACAAGTACAGTAAAATTGCTTCCTATTACCATTTATAATTAAACCTACAAGAATTTCTGAGACGATTGCATCCACACTTGACCATTTCTGGACCAATATATAAGCTCCTCTCAGAGTGGGAATAATCACAGACAATATTACAGATGACTACCCCCACCTTCCTCGTAACCAGTATCTGTATATTACGTACTGCTCGAAACTATTAATGTCATTCCTTTTTCTTGTTGAGACATTAGTAAAGGACTTCACTACAGCGGTGACTGACACTGGCACAGAGAGTTTACCGACTAGCTTAATATTGACTTGTAGGTCAGTGTTGTCCTACAAAAAAAATCAAAGCTTCTATAATAGATATTGTCTTATACAAGCCAAGCAAGTCATAGCAAGCAAAGAGACTAAACAAACAGTATTTTCAGATCAATTGACAAAAGATAATTATATAAAATAACGTAGATTAGGATTAATAACCCCCTTGTGGCTTAGCGCTTCTTTTTGATTATAATAATAATAATAATAGGATTAATAACCAAAATAGTGAAAAACTGCATTAATATTCACAAAACTAAAAGTCTAAACAGCTGTGCTATTGGCTACCATTAATGTGTTGAATCTTACCTCTCATTCATACGCCCGATTTCCTCGTCGCTTCCGTTGGCTTTATTTATGCCATACTTCTTTTCATGATGCTCCTCATCTGCCGCCCTTTTCAGACGACTTATTACAATCTTTTATCTCTGTTGTAACCACAGCCTCGACTGAAGTCCCTCAAACTTCTAATAGACATCCTCGACATCGGCAGACGGTCTATGATTCTTTGCAACCGCTTTACTAACACCTTTGTAGAGTGGGGCTATAACCTTTGTTTATAGTGTCTATGAGATGACAGTGTCTATGCTCCTTCTCCATAGAATATTTAAGGCACATGAAAGGAGTTTCTGAAGTTCCTGGTGAACACAGTTCGACTAGTCTAGGCCTGGGGCAGAGTAAGTTTATTCAGATATATACAAATACAGTTACATAGATCATACATAGCAGCATATGTGTAGAGAACCCAGGATAACCCAAAAAAATCAGTGACTTATTTCGGTTGAGGTACTCTCATGGGCATATCATTTATTGCCTTTTCAAAGTTCTGTGTTGTTAGGATTATATCAGAAATTCTTGAATTAACCAAATTTTGAGTCTCGGTCACAAAAAAATGTCGACTCTTAGTCTGATTAACGGCTCACTAAATGCTGAGTCTAGTACTCATGCATTTCTTTGCTGTCATCTATGTAAGTCTGATCTCTTTTAAGTTGGGGTTCAATATTGGATGAAGTTTTTATCCTAGATTTGATATAAGAATAGAAATATTTTGTATTTCTTTCAATTTCAATTATTGCTTTAAGTTCTTCCTGTGATTCTACTGCACAAGTACCTAACATCTACATAACCATCTGACATCTACATAACTACCTAACATTACACAAATAACCCGCACATAGAAGAGAGGAGCTTACGGCGACGTTTCGGTCCGACTTGGACCGAAACGTCGTCGTAAGCTCCTCTCTTCTATGACTCACGAAATCGTAATGACACGATTGCAAACAATCCATATTTTAGCTGTAAATTTCTACCATAGTTCATAAACTCACATTTGTTAAGACAATTAAGGTGCTATTAGATGCTTAAGTGTATAACTGAATTATCTATTCTGTAATAATCCCTTTTTCTTTTAAATTTTTACAAGTTTTAGAATAATTACAGAGTCTTATTCATAAGCCTAGTTGCAGATTCAATATAACTCTTATATTATTTTACTCAGAAAATCTAGTTTGTAAAATTACTCTCATCTTATGATTACAGGCATAGATCCTGCTGTAAACGTTTTACTAAATGAATTACACGAATCAAACAGCAACTGTAATTACTATACGGCAGGCCAAGCAAAGACATTACTCAGTGCAAACAATAACATAACCATCTTTAACTACAATGTCAGATCCTTAAGCAAACATTATGATGACCTCACAGCATTACTCAATTCCCTTCATTCCAATATATCAATCATCACACTCACAGAAACCTGGCTTAAGGCTGATATTACAGATGTCTATACCATTCCTGGCTACATGGCCATACACAACTGTAGAACGGATCTATTCCTACCTCGTTTCACACAACATATTAAACCCTTGTCAGTTTAGATTCAGGAATAATAAAAGCACAAATGATGCTTTCATACACATGCTAGAACTAATATATACCGCACTGAAAACAGGAAAATTATCCCGACTGGCATATTCATTGATTTACTAAACTTCGATACAGTCGACCATGAACTACTGTAACTCCAAATAACGCACTAAGGTATCAGGCCACATCTCAACAACCTAAACATCTAACCTTAGTAAGAAACCATATGATGATCAAATGATGCAAACTCTTCCCCCAACCAATCACATAAGTCCCACAAAGATCCTGGCTACCTATTATTACAGATGTCTAACCATTCGGCTACATGGCCATACACACTAAACACATTACTCAGTCACACAAATATCTGCAGTTAGATGGATAATAAACCGAAAAAATGCTTTCATCACAGCTAAGACAATACATACGCCTAAAGAACAGACCCTATTTTCATTGTTTACGAAGAATGAAGCGACCTGACATATGATCAAATTATACATAGATCAGAGGCACTCTCAAACCAAAATCATACCTTAGTAAAGATATTGAGAAAGGCACTCTTCAAAAGAATGCGACAGTGAAGTGGCAAAAAGTAGTCTTGGACTATTTTTCATTACATCAATAACTACCGATGATACAGCTATCAAAACCTATTATTTGCAGTGACATGACAATTGAGTTTCACCAAACTGATCAGATATACAAACCAGCTAATGCCGATTGCATGAAAATTCTGCTGGATATACAAAGACTTCCTGAGTGGATAAAATTCCTAGTATCTTCATTGGAACACTCATGAAGCTACATTCATACAAGACACAGGAAATTCCTAGGATCCCTACAGTAGCCTTAAGTTCCAGACACACATACAACAAATCACCAAGAAAATCTCCAAGACTGTTAGCATACTATCAAAGATAAGGTACTATGTTCCACAATCAGCTCTCCTGGCACTGTACCATTCACTCATATACCCTTATCTTACATATGGAATTTGTGCATGGGGGTCAACAACATCCAATGACCTAAAACCCCTAATAACCCAGCAAAAGGCAGCAGTAAGAATGGTAACATATTCCCACTCCCGCCAGCATACTCCACCAATTTTCAAAAGTCTGAATCTGCTCACCATTAAGAACATCCATACTTATTCATGTGCCTACTACATACACAGAACAATACACGCAAGTATAAACCCTCCACTCAAACTTCTCCTCGCCAACCTAAACAGGACACATGACCACAACACAAGACACAGATCTCTTTTTGATATACCTTGTGTCCATATCACACTGTGTAAAAACTCTATGCACATAAAGGGCCCAAAAATATGGAATTAATTACCAGAAGATATTAAAGTAACCCAGTCTGAAAATCAATTTAAGACTCTTCTCAAAAGCCAGTTAATCACCCTAGACTAAACGCTAAATACTCAGTACACACATACTCACCTATGTACTCCCACATCATAACTTCAACAATCACTTTGAACCTTTCATCCATTGTTGACAGGAATATAATTGAACCATTGTTTTCCACAAAAAGCATTTTCGAATATATGAATATATCTTTTGTCTTATACAAATTTTGATTCATTTATAATTAATAATCTACTGTACAACAATGAAATAATTACTGTCCTACTGTACAACTATGATATACTCCTTAGTGTTAAGTAGACTGTAAGCCAATAATGTTAAGTTGGCCCATAATGCCTAGGCATAATAGAGGCTCTCTTTGTATTGCAACCCACTATTGTAAATACAAAATCTCAAATGTACTGTTTGCAAAGACATAAATAAATAAATAAAAAAATAAATAACGGGTGGGGATAGAACCCGCGTTCAGAGAGTCTATTGTGGCTAGCTGGTCCAGTGCCTAACGCGACGGTCTGGAGTTTTGAGACTCTCTGATCGCGGGTTCTAACCCCAGCAGTAACAGCCTGGTTGATCAGGGCCTGATCCACCATGAGGCCTGGTCACAGACCGGGCCGCGGGGGCGTTGACCCCCCAAACTCTCTCCAGGTAAACTCCAGGTAAATCTAGGACAAAAACCACATCCAGCTTAGAGCGCCTGACTGCAAGATGGGACTTACACAGATGACAGCAAAGAAATGAGTGAGATACTAAAGTTCCAATATGACACAGCATTTAGTGAGCCGTTAATCAGACTAAGAGTCGACAATCTAAATTAATTTTTTATGACCGAGACTCGAAATCTGGTCAATTCAAGAATTCTGATATAATCCTAACACCTCAGAAGGTTGAGAAAGCAATATACGACATGCCCATGCACTCTGCCCCAGGCCCAGGCTCGTGAAACTCCATGTTCATCAAGAGCTACAAAAGAAAACCCTTCCATGTGCATTAACTATTCTGTGGAGAAGGAGCATGGACACGAGTCATCCCACAGTCACTAAAAACAACAGATATAGCACCACTTCACAAAGGTAGCAGTAAAGCAATTGCAAAGAATTACAGACCGATTGCACTAACGTCCCAAAACATATAACTCTTTGAAAGGGTTCTAAAAAGCAAGATCGCCAACCACTTGCATACCCATCAGTTTCACAACCCAGAGCAACAACCTGATATACCCGGTCAACTAATTACACGAATACCACCTGGTGGTTCACACTTACACTCACTCACCCATTTGACCATAAACAGAAATATCAATCTCAATCTTAAAATAATGAATCTTAACTAGTCATAAGTTGGCCTGTAATACTCCAATACTGAAACTATGTATTGTGCCAAAACAAAAGCATTCACATTGCTAAACTTACAAACTAGTATTTAGTCACTTAGCCATAATACCAACTTACCTCATAATTTGTAATATTTTAAATTTAAGAATTAATCTAAGTCTGCCCGAAATGCCTAGCCATGCTAGGTGTTCTAGTGGTACACTCTGTAATTATTATTTTACTACATGTAAACCACACAATAACCAAATTCTGTAAACTCAGCATTGTAATCCTTATAGAGAATAAACTTTGAATTGAATTGAATATGTTTATTATACACCCCATACCCATCCTGTGGGTGGTAGTCAAAAGATTACAGAGGTACATAATTGGTCCAGGGACTGGACCCCAAAGTTTTGAGAGCTGAGCAAGTTACAAAGGTAATGAACTCCAGGTAGATATGGTCACTATCATGGCAAGTTACAAAGGTATTTACAGACTACAGAGGTACATAATGGGTCCAGGGACTGGGCCCCAAGGTTTTGATAGCTGAATAAGGTACAAAGGTAATGAACTCACAAGTTACAAAGATAATGAATCATGTAAGTAAATTTACTTACATTTATACATGGCTGCAATCATGAACAAATTATAGTGTAATGAGCAATTCACACGTCCACACCCGGTCACAACTGTAATGAGTTATTGGTGCAAATATTAATTGTTGGGTCACACACACACACACACACACACACACACACACACACACACAAAATGAGGAGAATTAAATCAGACGAGGATCAGGCAGGACTTCAAAGAGATCTGGACAGATTGGACACCTGGTCCAGAAATGGCTTCTCGAATTTAACCCCGCCTAATGCAAAGTCATGACGATCGGGGAAGGGCAAAGAAGACCGCAGACAGAGTATAGGCTAAGTGGCCAATGACTGCAAACTTCGCTCAAGGAGAAAGATCTTTGGGTGAGTATAACACCGAGCACGTCTCCGGAAGCACACATCAACCAGATAACTGCTGCAGCATATGGGCGCCTGGAAAACCTGAGAATAGCGTTCCGATACCTCAGTAAGGAATCGTTCAAGACACTGTACACCGTGTACGTCAGGTCCATACTGGAGTATGCAGCACCAGTTTGGAACCCACACCAGGTCAAGCACGTCAAGAAATTATAGAAAGTGCAAAGGTTTGCGACAAGGTTAGTTCCAGAGCTAAGGGCAATGTCCTACGAAGAAAGGTTAAGGGAAATCGGCCTGACGATACTGGAGGACAGGAGGGTTAGGGGAGACATGATAACGACATACAAAATACTGCATGTAATAGAGAAGGTGGACAGAGACAGGATGTTCCAGAGAGGGGACACAGCAACAAGGGGTCACGCTTGAAGACCCAGATGAGTCAAAGGGATGTTAGGAAGTATTTCTTCAGTCAGAGAGTAGTCAGGAACTGGAATAGTCTGGCGAGTGATGTAGTGGAGGCAGGAACAATACATAGCTTTAAGACTTGGTATGATAAAGCTCATGGAGCAGGGAGAGAGAGCACCTTAGTAGCGTTCAGTGAAGAGGCGGGGTCAGGAGCTGAGTCTCGACCCTTGCAACCACAATTACGTCAGTACACACACACACGCGCGCGCGTGGGAGGGATTCCAGGTGGTGTGACTTTACCCCCGCAACCACAAATAGGTGAGTACAACTTGGTGAGTAGACACACACACCAGGAGCTGAGTATCGACCCCTGCAACCACAATTAGGTGAGTACACACACGAGTATACATACACACACGAGCACAAGCACTCACACATGTATAAGTACGCAAATATGCATGTAAACACACACACACACACACACACACACACACACACACACACACACACACACACACACACACACACACACACACACACATGGTGGGTGCAGACGTGGGTGCACAAGGCTCCGAGAACCTTCGTGTTTTTGAGGCATGCAATAACCGCTAGCAGTAATCAGTGGTAGTGACAAAGTCAGTGAACAAACCTACGAGTGATAACTATAGTTATTAGTTGAAAAAATTCGAGAGGAAACCTGAATTCAGTGTTTTCTTTTAAAAGTGCCAAACCGTTGTGGATCTACTAGGCACTGTTGCCACAGATACAAACATAAAAAGATCAAAGTGAGTGTGGAAACGGGTGATCAAGAATTACCAGCGTTTGGGTAACAAGTGAAATGTGGGGCACCGTAATGTGAGAGTGAAAAAGTTAATAAGCAAAAGGAGAAAGAAAAAATAAAATATACAACAAGGGAAGGTGGCAGTAGGCCTACTGAAGCAGTGACGTCACAATAGTTTGTATGCCATTATACATATAAAGTGTAACACCGAATGTGAAGTGTATTCTGTAATAAGTGAAAAGTGAAATCACTTGAGGAACGCGGGATGCATGAGCATATATGGTTATAAACATCACGGGTGAAGGAGTTACAAAATAGTGATAGAAGGCCTATGTACGACGACTACGTCATCAGCATCTGGCAACTTGTCATCACACCGCTGTCAGTGCAAGTATTTCACCTGCTGAGGTTGCATTTTGCAAGATTGAGTTCTGGTCCTGCATCACTGTTAGATACTGGTCACTCACTCCTGCAAGCCATTACCAGAATTAGAGTAGAAATAGCATAGACGAGAGTGCAAGGAGTAAAGCGGTAGTGAGGGATAACGTCAGACACTTAAGCTGTGACAAGCTAAATTTTACAACCTAGCTACTTTCTGAATTTTAGAAGTAGAATCGATAAGTGTTACAAGTATTGGTAAGCTTAGAATTACTGGTACCTACCAGTATTTATTAGCAGCATGAATACTTAGAAGTGGGGGCACACACACACACACACACACACACACACACACACACACACACACACACACACCACACCACACACACACACACACACACACACACACACATATACACACACACACACACACACACACACACATACACACATACACAGGATTTCACACCGTCCTGTGAACTGACCATCTGAACCTTGCTCCTCTCTCTCTCTCCCTCTCTTCCTATCCTAATCTCTCTCTCTACCTATCTCACTCTCTACCTATATCTTTCTCTCTACCTATCTCTCTCTCTTCCCTCTCCCATCTCTCCCCTCTAACATCTCTTCCCTCTAACACCTCCCCCTCTAACATCTCTCCCCCTCTAACATCTCTCCCCTCCCATTATCTCTCCCTCTCCCTTTTCCCATCTCTCTCCCCTCCTCCCCTCTCTTTCCCCCTAGCCTCTCTCTCCCCCTAGCCTCTCTCTCCCCTCTCGCTCTTCCATCTCCCCCCTCTTTCCCCCTCCTCTCCCCCTCTCTTTGCCTTCTCTCTCCCCTCTCCACTCTTCCATCTCCCCCCTCTTTCCTCCTCTCTCCCCCCTCTCTCTCCCCTCTCTTTGCCTTCTCTCTCTCTCCCTCTCTCCTCTCTCTCTCTCCCTCCCTCCCTCTCTCTCTCTCTTCTCTCTCTCTCTCTCTCTCTCTCTCTCTCTCTCTCTCTCTCTCTCTCTCTCTCTCTTGCTCTCTCTCTTCCCCATTTTCCCTTCTCAATCTCCCCCTCTCCTACCCTTCCCTTCACTCTCTCTCCCCCCTCTCTCTCTCACTCTCACTCTCTCTTCCCCCTTTTCCTTCTCACTATTCCCCTCTCTCTTTCTACCTTCCCTTCTCTCTCTCTCTCTCTCTCCATCTCTTCCCCATTTTTCCCTTCTCACTCTCCCCCCTCCTTCCCTTCCCTTCTCTCTCTTTCCCCTCTCACACTCTCCCCTTTCCCTTCTCACTCTTCCCCTCTCTCTCCTTCTACCTTTCCCTTCTCTCTTCTCTCACAAAAAAAAGAAAAAAAAAAAATGGTGGGGACTCGCAGGAACCAAGGATCAGATGAGAATGGTTCTGGTAGGGAGGAGTGGATGGAGGAGCAGTGGAAAAGGATGGAACAAGAGTGCGAGAGAAAATTAGGAGAGCTTTCTGAAAAAATGGGGGAAAGAACTCTCTGTGAAATTGGGAAAAAAAGAGGCTGGAGAAGGAGACAAAGAATTGGGAGGCACAAGTCGAAACTGCAGTAGACAAGATAAGGGCCCTAGAAGTTGAGATAAATAGGCTGAAGCGAGTTACGGGGCATTTGACCAGAGAAGACACAGCATATGAAGCTGCGAGGCCGAACAGGAAGGAAGGAATTATAAAATTATGCTAAGGTCATATCAACCTGCCAAAAAGAGCCAAGGAGTGAAAGAGAAGAACAGCTGGTTGCAGATGGAGAGGGTGATAGGTCGAATGCTGAGGTACAACCATACTATCAAGAGCCACTGGAAAAATAAAGGGGGAGAAACTGACCACATACAGGCAGGATCCAGAGTCACAGAGGGGTGAGGCAATGGGAGGAGGAAAGGGCAAAATCAGTGTTTATCCATGGGCTTCAGGAGAGAGAGGAAAGGACACACACTGAAAGGCAGCAGGAAGAAAGTAAGGAGATTGAGAAAAATCATCACGGAAATAGGTGAAGAGATGGACGAGATTGTAAATTTTCAGAGAATAGGGGGGTACTCGAAGGGGAGAAACCGACCAATCAAGCTGATTCTCAGGACGGAAACAGTGCAGAACAGGACCCTCCAAGAGAAACCACGATTGAAATACTCGGAAGAGTACAAGAGGGTGTTCCTAGACAGAGACAGAACAAAATCAGAACGACAGCAGCTGAGGGAGAGGACAAAAAAGCGAAAGGAGCTGGGAAAAAGAGACAAGGAGGGAAACCCAGCAGAGGTCAGTCAGAGCAGAACAGAACAGCAAGGGCAAGCACACACATAACTATTCTCAGAACCATACAACCTATCACACCATCCAACACACACTACAATCCATCCCCACAGCCTCCACCCAACACCGAGCTATAGAATCCCACAGTATGCCACCAGGTCTCCCACCCCACAGGCCCCACATACCACAGTGTTGGAAAGGAAAAACTGAAGGTAATGGTCCACAAACGCTGATGGTATAACAAATAAGTGGGGGGAGTGCATGAAAGAGTCAAAGAGGCATCACGGACATCATAGCTCTCACAGAAACCAAGCTTACAGGTATGAAAAACAGAGGGCCATCTTTCCAATGGGATACTAAATCCTGAGGAAAGACAGAGGGAACAGGGGGGGTGGAGGAGTGGCATTGCTGATCAAAAATCGCTGGAATTTTGATGAGCTGGAGAGAGGAGACAGTGGAGAAGAAAGTGATTACATAGCGGGAATGCTTCACTCTGGAGGTCCCAAGGTGGTAATAGCAGTGATGTATAACCCACCAACAGAACAGCAGGAGCCAAGGCAAGAGTACGACGAGAGCAATAGAGCGATGATTGACACACTGGCTAGAGTGGGGCCAGAAGAGCTCATGCATGCAGGGCAAAGCTCTGATCATGGGTGACTTTAACCCCAAGGAGATCGATTGGGAGAACTTGGACCCGCATGGGGGCCAAGATACATGGAGGCTAAGATGATGGAGGTGGTACTGGGAAAACTTCATGTACCAACACGTAAGGGACACTACAAGAGAGAGAGGAGAGGATGAACCAGCAAGGCTAGACTTAGTAAATTTACCTTTAGTAGTGCAGATATCGAGGACATCACATATGAAAGACCCCTTGGGGCCAGTGACCATGTGGTTTTAAGCTTCGAATACAGAGTAGGGGCTACAAGTGGAGGGAGAAGCAGGAAGGCCAGGACGAATGAAGCCAAACTACAAGAAAGGGGACTTTCACAGGTATGAGGAACTCCTGAATGGGTTCAGTGGGAAAAGAGAACTGGCAGGGAAGCCAGTTAATGAGATATGGAATATGTAGCAACAAAATGCAAGGAGGCTGAGGAGAGGTTTTTACCCAAGGGTAACGGAATAATGAAAAGCCAGGATGAGCCCATGGTTTACCCAAAGGTGCAGGGAGCAAAAACCCAAGTGTGCTAGGGAATGGAAGAAATATAGAAGGCAAAGGACCCATTGAGAATAAGGGGAGCAGTCATAGAACCTGAAAAGAATATGCACAGATAAGAAAGGAGGCCCAAAGACAAAATGAAAATGACATAGCAAACGAAAGCCAAATTTGACCCGAAACTGTTGTACAGCCACATCAGGAGGAAAACAACAGTCAAGGACCAGGTAATCAGGCTAAGGAAGGAAGGAGGGGAGACAACAAGAAATGACCGTGAAGTATGTGAGGACTCAACAAGAGATTCAAAAAAGTGTTCACAGAGGAGACAGAAGGGGCTCCAGAAGACGGAGAGGTGGGGCACACCACCAGTGCTGGACACAGTTTCACACAACCGAGGAAAAAAAGTGAAGAGGCTTCTGAGTGAGCTAGATACCTCAAAGGCAATGGGGCCAGATAAAAATCTCCCCCTGGGTATTGAGAGAGGGAGCAGAAGGCGCTATGTGTACCCCTAACAATAATATTCAATACATCTATCGAAACAGGGAGATTGCCTGAGGCATTTGGGAAGACAGCAAATGTAGTTCCAATCTTTAAAAAAAGGGGACAGACATGAAGCATTAAACTACAGACCAGTGTACTGACATATATAGTATGCAAAATTTATGGAGAAGATTATCAGGAGAAGAGTGGTGGAACACCTAGAAAGGAATGATCTCATCAACAGCAGCCAACATGGTTTCAGGGATGGGAAATCCTTGTCACAAAACCTACTGGATTCTATGGCATGGTGACAGCAGTAAGACAAGAGAGAGAGGGGTGGGTTTGGGTTTCATATTCTTGGACTGCAAGAAGGCGTTTTTTACACAGTTCCACACAAGAGATTGGGGGCAAAAGCTGGAGGACCAAGCAGGGATAACAAGGCAATACAATGGATCAGGGAATACTTGTCAGGAAGACAGCAGCGAGTCATGGTACGTGGCGAGGTGTCAGAGTGGGCACCTGTGACCAGCGGGGTCCCACAGTGGTCAGTCCTAGGACCAGTGCTGTTTCTGGTATTTGTGAACGAAATGATGGAAGGAATAGACTCTGAGGTGTCCCTGTTTGCAGATGACGTGAAGTTGATGAGAAGAATTCACTCGATCGAAGACCAGGCAGAACTACAAAGGGATCTGGACAGGCTGCAGACCTGGTCCAGCAATTGGCTCCTGGAGTTCAATCCCACCAAGTGCAAAGTCATGAAGATTGGGGAAGGGCAAAGAAGACCGCAGACGGAGTACAGTCTAGGGGGCCATAGACTACAAACCTCACTCGGCAACTGGGCAGGACTCCAGCCCAGCGACAGTACCAGTCGAGAAGTGTCCTCCTGAGTCGCTTGCCAGGAGTCCTGCCCAGTTGCCGAGTTTTGTCGACGCCTCACTCTAGGGCACCAGCATGTCGTGCCCCAGGTTGAGTGAAAACCTGCAGCGACTCCTACGATGTCTGCTTCACCGTTCCAGAGGAGACCGTACCCTGTTACGTCACAGCTCAGCCGCAGCGATGTCTCCCGTGTTGCAGTATCTGTCAAGACGCAGGAAGTCGTGCAGTGATGCCCATCGACGCTCATTGCCTTTGACCACGATGTTTAGCACACCCCTTGTTTTTTTCTTCCCTCCCTGTAGGAAGTTTTTTTTTCCATGTCCATATGTATATGTTTTTATTTTGTGTTCTGTGCCCTGTTCCTACGAGAGAGAGAGACCGAGTTTCTTTTACTACCAGTATTGTCGCGTCGGGACGACGCGCGGTAGGTGGCCGAGCGTATGTAGACAGCCTGTACTGTGTGCACAGACAGCCCATGCTGTCTGCCAGCTTAGTTCATATTTCGCGCTATGCTGGTGCTGCCATCTATAGGCCTTGCCACTTCAGTATGCCCAGACTTGCCTCACCCTCACTCACACAGCGGCCTGGCATCAACACACAAGTACTCCCAGCTCTCTCTCGTGGGCATGGCCCTGCCCGGGCCATGGGCACAAACACACAAGCCTGTGTAACCCAACACTAGTTATCAATAAACAAAGAAGCCTCCGAAGAAGACGTATCATTTATCCACCGCGTACAGCACCTACCAAAATAACTCCATTATAGTTTGCAACAAGACTAGTCCCAGAGCTAAGAGGTATGTCCTACGAGGAGAGGTTAAGGGAAATCAACCTGACGACACTGGAGGACAGGAGAGATAGGGGGGACATGATAACGACATACAAAATACTGAGAGGAATTGACAAGGTGGACAAAGACAGGATGTTCCAGAGATTGGACACAGTAACAAGGGGACACAGTTGGAAGTTGAAGACACAGATGAATCACAGGGATGTTAGGAAGTATTTCTTCAGCCACAGAGTAGTCAGTAAGTGGAATAGTTTGGGAAGCGATGTAGTGGAGGCAGGATCCATACATAGCTTTAAGCAGAGGTATGATAAAGCTCACGGTTCAGAGAGAGTGACCTAGTAGCGATCAGTGAAGAGGCGGGGCCAGGAGCTCGGACTCGACCCCCGCAACCTCAACTAGGTGAGTACAACTAGGTGAGTACATACACACACACAGGACCCTGTACACCGTGTACGTTAGGCCCATATTGGAGTATGCGGCACCAGTTTGGAACCCACACCTAGCCAAGCATGTAAAGAAACTAGAGAAAGTGCAAAGGTTTGCCACAAGACTAGTCCCAGAGCTAAGAGGTATGTCCTACGAGGAGAGGTTAAGGGAAATCAACCTGACGACACTGGAGGACAGGAGAGATAGGGGGGACATGATAACGACTTACAAAATACTGAGAGAAATTGACAAGGTGGACAAAGACAGGATGTTCCAGAGACTGGACACAGCAACAAGGGGACACAGTTGGAAGCTGAAGACACAGATGAATCACAGGGATGTTAGGAAGTATTTCTTCAGCCACAGAGTAGTCAGGAAGTGGAATAGTTTGGGAAGAGATGTAGTGGAGGCAGGATCCATACATAGCTTTAAGCAGAGGTACGATAAAGCTCATATTTCAGGGAGAGTGACCTAGTGGCGACCAGTGAAGAGGCGGGGCCAGGAGCTTGGACTCGACCCCTGCAACCTCAACTAGGTGAGTAACTAGGTGAGTACACACACACACACACACACACACACACACCTGTCAGGAAGACAACAACGTGTCATGGTGCGTGGCGAGGTGTCAAAGTGGGCGCCTGTAACGAGCGGAGTGCCGCAGGAATCAGTCCTAGGACCGGTGCTATTCCTGGTATTTGTGAACGACATGACGGGAGAAATAGACTCCGATGTGTCCCTGTTTGCAGATGATGTGAAGTTGATGAGAAGAATTCAATCGGACGAAGACCAGGCAGACCTACAGAGGGATCTGGACAGACTGCAGGCCTGGTCCAGAAACTGGCTCCTGGAGTTCAACCCCACCAAGTGCAAAGTCATGAAGATCG
Organism: Cherax quadricarinatus; assembly: GCF_026875155.1. NCBI lineage: Eukaryota > Metazoa > Arthropoda > Malacostraca > Decapoda > Parastacidae > Cherax > Cherax quadricarinatus. The sequence goes on along the minus strand of NC_069423.1, from coordinate 31,436,062 downwards.
GGAAAGAGCAAAGAAGATCACAGGCGGAGTACAGTCTAGGGGGGCCAGAGCCTACAAACCTCACTCAAGGAAAAGGATTTTTGTGTGATTATAACACCGGAAACATCGCCTGAGGCACATCAGTCAAATAACTACTGCAGCATACGAGCACCTGGCAAACCTAAGAACACCATTCAGACATCTAAATAAGGAGTAATTCAGGACCCTGTACACTGTGTATGTTAGGCCCATATTGGAGTATGCAGCGCCAGTTTGGAACCCTCACCTAGCCAAGCATGTAAGGAAACTAGAGAAAGTGCAAAGGTTTGCAACAAGTTTAGTCCCGGAGCTAAGGGGTATGTCCTACGAGGAGAGGTTAAGGGAAATGGACCTGATGACACTGGAAGACAGGAGAGTTAGGGGTATATGATAACGACATAAAATACTGAGAGGTATAGACAAGGTTGACAGAGACAGAATGTTCCAGAGATGGGACACAGCAACGAGGGGTCACAGTTGGAAGCTGAAGACTCAGATGAATCACAGGGATGTTAGGAAGTATTTCTTCAGTCACAGAGTTGTCAGGAAGTGGAATACCCTGCGTAGTGATGTAGCGGAGGCAGGATCCATACATAGCTTTAAGAAGAGGTGTGATTAAGCTCACGGAGCGGGAAGAGTGGCCGGGTAGCGGCCAGGTGAAGAGGCGGGACCAAGAGCTGTGAATCGACCCCCGCAACCACAACTAGGTGAATACAACTAGGTGAGTAGACGTGGTTATGCTTTATTTACAACTAGCAAAGTCAGGGTATTTTTCCAGAATGGTTTGTAATATACCACTGTGGATAAAATACTTTGACATATTTTGAACATTTCTGAGTGAGTTGTCTCTAAATTCATTAATTTTATCGCACTCCAGTACATAATGACGCAAGGTGTGACAATAGTTGGATGCACCATAGACATGTGGCTCCTCCTGCTTGATAGAATGATGATAGATAGAATGATGATAGATGGACTGGCTGGTGTCAGTCTCCCTGAGTCTTAAGTCAATAAAGTTCAGTTGAAGTTCTTTTCGTATTATTGTTCTCAAACTGCTAACTGACAACCCAAGATTGTAATCTACTCGCTCTTTGAAAGCATACAACTTAGCCAATTTATCAGGTCTATCATGCATTTGAAGGTCAATGTGAGATGGAATCCACAGTATGTGGACTCTGACTCCACTGTCCACACTCCTACCTTACCTGTGTCTGGCTTCTGACACAAGCATGCCACAGTTTATACTTAATGAGTTGAGAGCATTTATGGATGACAGAGAATCAGTTACAATTAAAGTATCAACCTTAGATACATGGACGCATTTGAGTGCAAGGAGTATGGCAAACAGTTCTGACTGAAGAGTAGAGCCCCAGTTATTGATGCGTGCTCTAATTTCTTTAAGAGAGCCATCACTCTGTATGACAACAACTTGCTCTAAACACGGGTTTAGAGCAGGTCGCTCCTGCCTCTCATAGCTACTGGATCACTATGACATGATCTTGGATGCACTGGAGAACGATCAGAATGCAGATGTAGTGTACACAAACTTTGCGAAGGCCTTCGACAAGTGCGATAATGGAGTAATAGCACACAAAATGGGTGATAAAGGAATAACAAGAAAAGTAGGTAGATGGATCTATAACTTCGTAACAAATAAAACACAATGAGTAATAGTAAACAGAGTATGGTCACAGGAGGCAACAGTGAAAAACTCTGATACACAAGGTACAGAACTCGCTCCCATCATGTTCCTCATCCTCATACCTGACATAGAAATGTAAACCACAGCACAGTGTCGTTTGCTGACGATACCAAAATTTGTTTGACAGTGTCATTCATTGAAGACACTACAAATCTCCAAGCGGACATTAATCAAGTCTTTAAATGGGCGTCAGAAAACAACATGAAGTTCAATGAAGACAAATTTAAATTACTCCGCTATGGAAAACTCGAGGAAATAAAGACTGTATCGGAGTATATAAAGGAAATTCCAATCATACGATAGAGCGGAAAACTAATGTGAAGGACTTGGGATTGGAAATGTCAGAGAATTTCATTTTCAAAAATCACAACAAAAATGGATAGGATGGGTAATGAGAACATTCAAAACTAGGGATGCCAAGCCAATGATGATTCTCTTCAAATCGCTTGTTCTCTCTAGGCTTGAATACTGCGGTACATTAACGGCCCCTTGCAAGGCAGACCTGGAGAATATACAGAGAACCTTTACTGCACGTATAAGTACTATAAATCTTCAAAATTATTAGGAACGGTTGAAGGCCCTTGCCATGTACGCCTTGGAAAGCAGGAGAGAAAAATACATGATAATATACACCTGAAAAATCATAGAGGGACTAGTCCCAAATCTACACACCGAAATCATAAGGAAAACACTCGGCAGGCGGTGCAACATCCTCCCAATGAAAAGCAGGGGTTCCATGAGTACGCTAAGAGAAAACACAGTAAGTGTCAGGGGCCCAAGACTGTTCAACTGCCTCCCAGGATACATAAGGGGGATTACCAATAGACCCCTGGCTGTAATCACTGACTGTTACATCACTGACCGTTACTGCTAACCTAGTATGATTTGAATGCCTTTCGTCCTCCAGGCACTCAGCAGGACAGTTCAAGTTGAGTCATAGGAGAGTAAACAGATCAGGCCTGGCGTCCCCATATATTCCATCTAATATACTTACTAGAACATCCGACGTGAGTGTTTATTATCCAATCCATGTTTCGAACCCCCATATGACAGATGGAGCAGGTGTTATCATATGTAACAATAGATGGAGCAGGTGTTATATGTAACAGTAGATGGAGCAGGAATTATCATTAATAACAGTAGTGGGAGCAGGTATTATCAGATGGAGCAGTCATTAAGTTTAACAATAGATATAGCAGTTATCATTAGTAACAATATGTGGAATAGTAACACTGACAGGTTGTAGTTATTTAAGATACAAAGCAGTTACCGAAATTTCTTATTTTATCAGATTACGTCTAATGGGCAGGCAGAAAGTTATTTTTATTTACTGTAAAATTAAAGTTGCTGCTTTTGTGTTTTTATTCTTGTTTCATGAAACTTGGCCGACGTTTCGACCGTCGTGAACTATCAAGTCACTCGTTTCTTTACAATAGTCTTGGACGAACCGAAACGCCGCCACGTTTTCATGTTATATGTTAGTAACTTGTGTGTATGCCAGCCATGACAAACTTGAGTCTGGAAGCCTGTTAGTTGTTGTGGCCAGCATCCCGAGGGAGGACCTGACAACCACTTGGAAATGGGCTTTCTTGGATATCCTACGGAGTTAATATTCTGAATATAATCCTCTTCAGTGGTGTTGATGCTAGTGTTGGCCTCAGTGGAGGTGGGGAAGAGGGGCTTCAGTCCTGCCAGGTGAAGAGCAGAGGTAGAGTAAGCAGTGGGTCACTAGTTCGTGGGTTCCTCATCCAAATGCTCCAGGTCTTCTCCACTAGATCGAAGATACCTGCGGGCAGGTACCTATGTCTTAGTTATGTGTTGCTGAGTGAGAACTAGAGTTTCCTGCGCATAGAAATAGTCTGATTACTTTTGGACGAAATATTTAAAACTAGAGAAGTCAGAGCATGAAATTAATTTAATATACTTGTAATTCATTTCGACAACGCATTGTGTTTTTGTAAAGTAAGAGAAGCTAATGCTGTTTCTTCCACTCTTTTTTCCTCATAAAAATAAATTCCTAAATTCTGTCTTTCTTGGTCTGACTGTCTTTTCAATATCACAAGAATATATGAGGACAAGAATGGAGGAATATTGCTGTAGGGCTACTGGACTATACTAGGTTGGTACAGATCACACACTCTCATACCCCTGTTCAACCTTGTTTTAAGGATGTCCACCCCTCAGGGAAGGTTCCTTGATGTTGGTGAGGGGCTGTTGATTTAGGGAATTGGATCTGTGCTCCAGTTCCCCGAATTAAGCCTGAATGCCTTCCACATCCCCCATCCCCAGGCGCTGTATAATCCTATGGGTTTAGCGCTTCCCCCTTGTTAATAAAAAGAAAAAAAAGGATGTCCAAGATTCTCGGTTTAGTGACTCTACTTGGAAGTTTGTTCCACCCATCTACAACTCTGTCACTGAACCAGTACTTTCCTTTATCCTTCTCAATGTAAATTTCTGTCTTGGTTGGATTTTTTCAGCACATTTTATATATGTATCCCTCCTTATTTATTAATGTGTTCCATATGTACATTCCAACACATAATCCTTAATTCTACGTATGATGCTTGTCTGTCACTCATTCCCTGTCATCTCTTGTTCCCCCGTCTTCTCTTACAGGCCAGCTCGGCGTCACACTCACCCAAGGTCACCGTCTTGATGAAGTCTGGGTTGCCACCTTCCCTGAAGAAAGGGTAGAGTGGGTCATGGGTGTCCGAGAGGAGAGCCAGGAGAGCAGCGCGGGTGTCAGGCACACAGCAGGCGCTGGCGCGGGCGTGACGGTGGTTACTGCTGACTGAACACAGTCCATCGTCCTCAGCCACTGCCAGACGCAAGTACCTGCAATTAAGGGAAATTCATGTTTAAAGTTCCCTGTAGTTAAAAACAATCAAAAGTTTTCGTTAATTAATGTTCGTAAATGACTCTTAACGTATAAGAGACTTCTTCTGCAGCTTTCTCTGCAGCTTCCTCCGCAGCTTCCTCTGCAGCTTCCCACCGCCTGGGAGGTGTCCCGAGATATATCTCAGAATTATTTGTTAATGTGACAGTCGCTATTTGTGAGTTAATGAGGCTGGATTTGAGACTTAGAAAGTTATTACAGATTTTGTAGGATCTAAGTATAAATCAGTGTTGAAAACTAACTCTATTGAGCATCTGGGACATTATATCAGGGTAAATCACAGAATCTTTGCTTAAGAAAGTAGAGGCACTTCTCAAACTGCCAACTCATGAGTCGGGAGGGGGGGCGGGCATATTCAGTAACATCTTGGAATGGTTACTTACTATTGCAAATCCAAAATTTCTACATGACTTGATGAAACAAACAGGAATTAGCTTTAAATGATCTTCCATGGCCGTTCAGGGAGTAACAAAAAATACTGAATTCTTCTGTTATTTGAATTTACAAGAGAATGTCCGCTGATATTTACAGTTGATGCTTCACTTGGAAGGTTAAGGTGCACTCTGGTCTAGTGAGGTGTGTGTTGATGTAGTGAGGTGTGTGTCGATGCTGTGAGGTGTGTTGATGCTGTGAGATGTGTGTGTTGATGCAGTGAGGTGTGTGTTGATTCAGCAAGGTGTGTGTTGCTGCTGTGAGCTGTGCGCTAATGTTAAGATTTTCGTTCAGATTTTTAACCCCGGAGGGTTAGCCACCCAGGATAACCCAAGAAAGTCAGTGCGTCATCGAGGACTGTCTAACTTATTTCCATTGGGGTCCTTAATCTTGTGCCCCAGGATGCGACCCACACCAGTCGACTAACACCCAGGTACCTATTTGCTGCTAGGTGAACAGGACAACAGGTGTAAGGAAACGTGTCGAATGTTTCCACCCGCCGGGAATCGAACCCGGGCCCTCCGTGTGTGAAGCGGGAGCTTTAGCCACCAGGCCACCGGGTTGTAAGGTGAGTGTTCATGTAGTGAGGTATGTGTTGATGCAGTAAGGCGCGTGTTGATGCAGTAAGGCACGTGTTGATGCAGTAATGGTGTTACCCATAACAAACAAACCTCGTGCAGTCAGCTGTGTCTTTGCCTCTACCTTGCTCTGCCGTCAAACAAGTCAGCTACCTAACTAGCTATTCTACAGAACGGGCAAGGTGGACTTTCCAGTCAAGGGCTTCTACAACCCTTGCTCGGCAGTGATGAGGTTTGACTCCTGCAACATGTAGGTAAATACGTATACTTGACAACACACTATTAATAACTGGAACACAATCTTGCACCAGGAAGCAAGCTTGATACGGCAAAAGCTGTCAGTGGCCCTATAAACCCCAGCAGCAACAAGAAAATCTTGTGAGATGAACTTTATTTGTTTAGAAGATGGGGGGTCAGGAGTTGAGTATCAACCCCCCACAAACACAAATCAGTGAACACACAGCACTTACTTGTTAGTATGAAGTAGGTGCTCGCCAGGACTAAGAGTGAGGATGGACAGTTGACTTTCGTCAGCATTGTCCGCAGGTCCCACCTCAGCGTTGTGGAAGAGATGGTCTCCCTCTTGCATGGTGAAGCTCATATTGACACTGAAGCCGTCAGCAACACCAGTACCTCGGTCTCGCAAGATCTGCTGAGCCGTCTCCATCGTCTTGGCCGACAGCAGCGCCCGACACACAAAGTGACGTGCTGCCCAAACATCAACTTTACAGTTAACCTCTGTAAACTCACAAAGTGCAATGAATCGTTCATGAAAAATGAAAACCTTTTGTGGAAATTTATTCGGTCCTAAAAAAGTTCCACAGGACAGATACGTCGTACGAAGATCCCAACATGTCACGGATGGAACAGCTGGATTGGGTGGCCCTTACACCCACCCAAAACACACACAACACACCCGGGTTGGCGAAGGTGGTTGGAAGGTACATTTAATTGATAGATTTACCCTTTGAGGAAGAGGTAGGTAGTTTATACTGTTAGTGAATTAATATTAGGACTATTGAGGCAACTGTAGATAATAATAATGTAGACCTAAGACCTTAACGTAGGTAGTAATAGGCCGGTAATGTAGGCAAACGCTAGGTTATAGCCAGGGAGAACTGGCAGCCCAAGTTTGAATGCTGGGGCACGGGGTTTTGAGACTGCAGTACTTCCTTCTAAGATCAGACACCATCAGAATAACAAGTGCCGTTAACAGCAGGGCGGCGCCCCCACGTGTCTTCACATACTAGAACTGGGGAAATCTGGTGGAGGCGCCTCGAAGTACCGTAGATGACCTCCTCCGTCAGGCTCATACAGTAAGACAAGACCTCCCTTTCTTTCTCAGTATTCTGGCCGGTTTCTGGGGAAAATTGCGAGTGAGTTGAACTGTGAGTCTTTGTGCAAGCGGACGGCCAATGATCAGTACGTGCTGACGTCTCCTCGTGGTTAAGCTTAGAAGCTAGTGTCACTTCCTGCATAGTTATGCTAGGGGATACACACCCCCTTGGAAACAGGGATTTCTGAGGTGCAGGCAGGTCACTAATACCGACTTAATATTGCAGGAATTAAGGCTCCTGGTTGCACGTGGTTCTGAGGGGAAGTCCAGAGGGGCTAAAGCTTAGGGGAGGTTGAAGACCGGGATATATTCTCCATCACCAAGTAAGTTAGTCCTTCATTCGTGCATACAGGCGAGATTTATTGCAACATCAGTCATTTATGGAAATCTGTCCTGTAAGCCACTTGTGAGGCTGAGGTACCAACCTCAGAGCTCGGTGTCAACAGAGCTTGCTAGGGTAGGCAACTCACACAGAGGCAATCCAGACAAATTTTCACACCTTTGAAAATTTATGAAATTAAAGTAGCTAGAGAATCAAAGACAAAGGGTTCTTTTAAGTGTAGAGGACAAAGCTCAAGGAAAAAATAGGACCTCTAAAAACTAGGTCTGGACAACTTACTGATAATGAACTATTTTTAATAACTACTTTTAATAGTTATTTCTTGTCAGTTTTCACACAAGAAAACATAAATGATATCCCACTAATTAACAATTATTCAGCACAGAAGAAAACAAATTAAGTAACATTATTGTTATGAGGGACATAGTTATCAAACAAGTAGATAACCTAAAACAAAATAAGTCCCCGGGACCTGATGAACTGCTTTCAATGGTACTTAAAGAGTGCAAGTGGGAACTTAGCCGCTAAAGAGCCTGTTCAATGCGTCTATTTAAAATGAGTATTGCGCCAAAATTGTGGAAGATAGCTAATGCAATTCCTATATTTAAATCAGGGAATAAGTCCATTCCGCTTGACGTCTATAGTAGGCAAATGACTAGAATCAATTATAGCTGATATTATTATTAGTCACCTTAATGAGCATAATTTGATCAATGAGTCTCAGCAAGGGTCCACGAGAGGTGCTTCCTGCCTGACAAATTTACTGATATTCTTCAATAAAACATTTGAGACAGTAGACAGCGATAAAGAATATGATGGTGTTTATTTGAATTTCAGTAAAGCCTTCGTTAGACCACCTCACAAAAGACTTATGAAAAGTAGCAGCTCTTGGTACAGTAGTAAAGTTCTAACATGGATCGAGGCATGGCTTACCAATAGAAAGCAAAGAGTTTGCATTAATGGGATCAAGTGTAAGTGGGGACCGATCACGAGTGGCTTTCCGCAAGGATCAGTTTTGCGTGTAATGTTGTTCATAATTTACATTAATGACCTTGAAGAAGGAATAACGAGTGATATGAGTAAATTCGCTGATGATACAAAACTAGTACGAATAAAAGATTCTGGGGAGGGCACCAATGAACTTCAGCAGGATTTAGACAAATTAATGTCATAGTCTAAGAAGTGGCAGATGCAGTTTAATGTAGACAAATGTAAAGTAATAATCATTGGGAATGAAAATAATCCTCATAGTTATAAACTAGGTAATGTAGAGCTTGATCATACAGAATGTGAAGAAAACTTGGGATTCATGGTAAGCAGAAATCTGAAGCCAAAGCAACAGTGCCTAAATGTGAGTAATTAGGCTAACAGATTATTTGGATTTATATCTAGAAATATAAATAACAGGAATCCAAAAGCTATTTTACATCTCTGTACATCAGTAGTAAAGCCTCTTGCTGTGCTGCTCAGTTTTGGTCTCCTTACTACGGAGTGGATATAAATTCATTGGAAAACATACAGAAAAGTATGACAAAGTTGATCCACTGCATAAGGAATCTTCCATATGAAGATACACTTAGAGCCTTGAATATTTACTCTCTTGAGAGATGTAGAAGGAAAGATATTACTGAAGTATATTAGTGGGTAGATACTGTTCCAAGAAAAATGTAGGGCAAACAGGCAGAATCTTTTGGTTTGCCTAAACGAACACTGAAAGGCCAGCAACAGAGACGACTTATGATGTCCCTGTGGAGAACACAGGCACTCCAAGGGAGATTTAATGAACTGGAATGAGGCACTACTACTCGCTGAGCAAGATCTCAGACTCCGACGACAGCTGGAAGGCTCGTTAATCGCCGTCACCGACATCATAGACCATAATACTGGAAGCTACAAAATGAAAAAAAATAGCATGCATGATACTCAACCAGGCAAAGCACCACTTAACAACACAGGAATCACATGACCTCATTGTCTACCTTCTATCATCTCAAATATGTCTGTTTTTTGGGTCACCATGTGTCACTCACACTTCACTCTCCGCTTATATAAACTGTTATTTTAACATATGTGTGTTAGAAATGACCAAGGTCCCAGGATCGAAACGTTATCTGATAAATATACCCTAGTGTTTACTCACGTGTCTTTTAAAATCCAAATAAAGAGCATTATATTTTTATCGTTGTTCACTGCCTCAGATGCTTTATTAAAGAATGCCAGTAAATTTGTCAGGCAGGTAGAACCTCCTGAATCTTGTGAATCTATGCTAAGACACATTAATTAAATTATGCTCATTAATGTGGCCTCTAATAACATCAGCTTTAACTGATGTCAGATGTCAGGTTTACTGGACAGTAATTTGATGGATTTGACTTATCCCCTGATTTAAATATAGGAATTACATTAGCCACCTTCCACACCTTTGGCACAACACTCGGTTTAGACGCATTAAACAGGACTGTTAGCAGCTAAGTTCCCACTTACACTTCTTAAGTACCACTGAAAACAGTTCATCAGGGCCCAGGGACTTATTTTGTTTTAGTTGATCTACTTATTTGATAACCATGTCCCTCATGACAATAATATTACTTAATTTGATTTCTTCAAGATCTGAAGAACTATTAATTGCTGGGTATCATTTATGTATTCTTGTGTAAAGACTGACAAAAAAATAACTAATAAGAACACATTTCCTGTTCAGTATCAGTTTTCAGAGGTCCTATTTTATCCTTGATATTTGTCTTATACACTTGAAAGAACCTTTTTGGATTTATTTTTGATTATCTAGCTATTTTAATTTCATAGGTGCATTTTGTCTTTCTAATCCCCTTCCTTACCTCACTTTTAATATGACAGTAATGGTAAATACTGTTACCCTCTTCCCTTTTGATGCGCCTATCAATTCCTCTGAGCACTTTGCTCTTAGCTAACTGTGATTGTGCTGATGACTTCCCTCGACTATCAGCAGCGGTATCTCCAACTTATGGCAGAGTTAGAGGAAGCTAGAAGAGAGATTCAACGGCTGAAAGGGGTGTGCAAGGATTGTCCCCGGAACAAGGTTGTCAAGAACAGCTGCGTAGATAATCGGACCAACAACTGGATGCTGGTTAGAATGAGTGGGACGAAGCTGAAACTAAGGAAGGCGCAGGAGACTGCAGTGGTGACCAGCAATTCCTTCTCTGTGATAATAGATAAGTGTGACTCAATGATCTAGGCCTGGTCACAGACCGGGCCGCGGGGGCGTTGACCCCCGAAACTCTCTCCAGGTAAACTCCAGGTATCCCAACGAAAACTGTTGACAACAAAATGACGAACACTGCCAGAAAAGGTAAGTACATTGTTTTAGTTGGGGACAATAAGGTTAAATTCATGGACAGGGTATTTTGTCTTAGAGACAGGAAGAAGAGGCAAAAGGTTTGTTTTCCTGAGGCTGGGATCCATGATACTGTTTAGCCTTTTCTCCCCATTTTCTCCACCAGATAAGACCATACTGCTTACTATTTCTAGTTTAATTAAAGCCTTCACAGCTTCCTTAACTGAACTGGCCAGAGCCCCAACACCTGCCCTAGATAAGTGAATCCCCATCTCTGTCATACATATAATTTATGCCAAAAATAAAGAGATCCCAGTTGTCTATAAATGGTTCTGCAATGTCCTTGCAGTGTTTGTCCAGCCAGCAATTAACACCAATTGCCCTGGAGAACAGTACCTTTCCAATTCCTCTCCTAGACAAAATGCCACATATTACAGAGTGCCCTCCCTTCCTAATTAAGTCAGTTGTCGTCCCATACCACTAGCCAAATCCTCCCTTCTGTACTTCACGACATCATTGCCTCCAGCACTGAGCAGATAATGAGATTGATCCCATTACTGTTCATAATACAGTCAAGATGGCTATGTCCTCCATCCAAACCCCAGGAAAGCAAACCCTCTATCTCTTGCTCCTATCCTTAAAGCAAAAACCCCTCTCCATGAACCTAATCTGTCCCCAACAAGTACAATGTTCATACCCTCCTTGGTGTAGTTCGTCGTGTGTTTCACTGTAGTCGACTCACATTCAACGGGCAGCACAAAGAACGAGTTGGAGGTTGCCACAGAATCTTCACTGTTTCCACCTCATCATCCATCCTTTTGATCTTCAGCTTCATTCCATTCTGCCCAGCTTCCTTTGTTGATCTGAGGATTCACACCAGGCTGATTACTACCAATCCTCTTATTATTCTTAATCAGCTGTCATATCTCTTTCTTGCCTGGCCTCCTCCAGCATCTCCTTAACCTGATGGTAAAGTTGCTTGATAGAAAGCATCAATGGTTGTGTTTCACAGTGAGCTCACAAAGTGCGTCCTCACATGATGTACATCACACTTCATCCCCCGTTAAATCACGATAAATAAATCTCAGTTTATATCTTCTGAACGGCATCAAAATTTAGCATCTTAGAGCCAGGATATTATCTATTAAGTTTCGTTTGAATGCAGGCAAATTTGTTGATGTGGTAAAATATACTTGGAATCAATGGACTCCGTGCCATAACTGGAGAATGACTCATCTGATCGGCTTCAAATTTTCACCAGGAGTGTGGTGTCCTGAACACAAGGTTCACACTGCCATTGGATGACATAAGTCCAAATTTGTCAATTTTATTGAATAGTGATATTCTTTATTCAATAACTAACGAATACTTTATATTTGCTTACTTATATATTGAAAAGTTTGGAATAATTTAGCCTGTCTAGGTCCAAGTTGGTTTTTTTGGAAGATATTGGAAAAAATTAAATACTACTCTTCATGTTATAATTTCTGAGTGTCGCATCTGATTAGTTTCAAGCCTTCCATGATCATTACGTGATAACGCACTTCTGATTGGCTTCAGGTTTAATGGGCTTGTCTATTAAGGATACTCCCCACCTCTAGAACTGCAACACTCCCACCCCACCTTCAGAGTGAAGGCACTGTACTCCCCACCTCTAGGACTGCAACACTCCCACCCCACCTTCAGAGTGAAGGCACTGTACTCCCCACCCTCTAGAACTGCAACACTCCCACCCCACCTTCAGAGTGAAGGCACTGTACTCCCCACCTCTAGGACTGCAACACTCCCACCCCACCTTCAGAGTGAAGGCACTGTACTCCCCACCTCTAGGACTGCAACACTCCCACCCCACCTTCAGAGTGAAGGCACTGTACTCCCCACATCTAGGACTGCAACATCCTCAGATACCTAAAGTCGGTGCCGGATCAGCCGGGATGTGGTTCGTACACTGGATTGCGTGCGGTCAGTAGTAACAGCCTCGTTGATCAGGCCCTGATCCACCGGGAGGCATGGTCATGGACCGGGCCACGGGGGCGTTGATCCCCGGAATACCCTCCAGGTAGACTCCAGGTAGACCCATCCTTCACAGTGCAGGCATTGTACTTCCACTCCCAGTACTGAAACATCTTCACCCGTCATTCAGAGTTCAGTCACTGTACATCCTACCTTCAGGACCGTAACATCCCCACCCCTGCTTCAGAGTTCAGGCACTGTACTTCCCACCTCCAGGACTGTAACAACCCCACCCTCCCTTCAGAGTTCAGTCACTGTACTTTCCACCTCCAGGACTGTAACATCCCTACTCCCTCAGAATTCAAGCACTGTACTCCCCACTTCTAGAACTGCAACATCCCCACCCCTCCTTCAGAAGGCAGGCACTGTATTGTCCTCACCCATCTTTCAGAGTGCAGACACTGTACTTCCCACTGTATTCACGAAAGACTAAACCTGTATAGGTTAAGTCTTTGGCTGTTACCATGAATTACAGACAACTCACAGTCATAGTTTAACTGAGATAACTCATAGAGTCAACACATGGTTAATATAACTCACGCGTCTTTCCACTGATGACCCTCTGTGGTTGGATGACGTTGATAGAGTAGACGAGACCATGGTGGTTGTAACCCATGCAGAAACCAGGCAGGTAGCCAGCGTAGCAGAGGGCAGTGAAGCCCTCACAGCGGGTACCCCACTTGCCTTGTGGCTCGGCCTCAGTGATGTGTGCTGATACCAGGTACACATGGTTCAGAAACTCTGGCAAGGCATCCTCTGTGTGGCCCAACAATACCTGTACCAGTCCAGGTAACAACAAACTGTTATTGTTGTTGCTCTTGTTGTTACTTTTATTATTATTATTATTATTATTATTATTATTATTATTATTATTATTATTATTATTATTATTATTATTATTTTATTTTTTATTAACACATCAGCCGTTTCTCACCAAGGCAAGTGATCCGAAAAAGAAGAAACACTTTCATCATCACTCACTCTATCACTGTCTAGTGAGGGTCGTGCCAACACTACAGTTCAAAAACTGCAAAATACCTCCACCCCTCCTTCAGAGTGCAGGCACTGTACTTCCCACCTCCAGGACTCAAGTCCGGCTAACCAGTTTCCCTGAATTGCTCTATAAATGTTACTTTGCTCACACTCCAACAGCACGTCAAGTCATAAAGACCATTTGCCTCCAAATACACACCATTTGTGTGTGAGCATTGTCTGCTGACACTCACCTGACCATCGTAGTTGACACACACAGAGGAGCAGCCATTGGAGTCAGCAGAGAGCGTCTTCCCGCTGTTCATGGGCACAATCCTGTCCATGTGTAGCAACATTAACTGAAAAAAAAAATTAAGTGAGTTTAGAGGCTATGTACAACACGATGGTCATTAAGGCTGGTCACAGACCGGACCGCGGGGGCGGTGACCCCCGAAACCCTCTCCAGGTATACTCCAGGTCACATCTTTCCCACAAGTCAGATATATTTAATTCCCTAAAACCGGGATTTCAGTAAACTCTCGGGTGTATATACACTGGCAGACATACACCTCCCGCTGTATATAACCTTGTATTAACATAATATTTTACACATATTAGCCTTCTTCTTCTTATGACCAGAGCTTTGGTAAGATGGGTAAGCAAGAAGGATGGGTAAGCAAGAAGGATGGGTAAGGTAGAAGGATGGGTAAGGTAGAAGGATGGGTAAGGTAGAAGGATGGGTAAGCAAGAAGGATGGGTAAGCAAGAAGGATGGGTAAGGTAGAAGGATGGGTAAGGTAGAAGGATGGGTAAGGTAGAAGGATGGGTAAGGTAAAGGATGGGTAAGGTAGAAGGATGGGTAAGGTAGAAGGATGGGTAAGGTAGAAGGATGGGTAAGGTAGAAGGATGGGTAAGGTAGAAGGATGGGTAAGCAAGAAGGATGGGTAAGGTAGAAGGATGGGTAAGGTAGAAGGATGGGTAAGGTAGAAGGATGGGTAAGGTAGAAGGATGGGTAAGCAAGAAGGATGGGTAAGGTAGAAGGATGGGTAAGCAAGAAGGATGGGTAAGGTAGAAGGATGGGTAAGGTAGAAGGATGGGTAAGGTAGAAGGATGGGTAAGGTAGAAGGATGGGTAAGGTAGAAGGATGGGTAAGGTAGAAGGATGGGTAAGGTAGAAGGATGGGTAAGGTAGAAGGATGGGTAAGCAAGAAGGATGGGTAAGGTAGAAGATGGGTAAGCAAGAAGGATGGGTAAGGTAGAAGGATGGGTAAGGTAGAAGGATGGGTAAGGTAGAAGGATGGGTAAGCAAGAAGGATGGGTAAGGTAGAAGGATGGGTAAGCAAGAAGGATGGTAAGGTAGAAGGATGGGTAAGGTAGAAGGATGGGTAAGGTAGAAGGATGGGTAAGGTAGAAGGATGGGTAAGGTAGAAGGATGGGTAAGCAAGAAGGATGGGTAAGCAAGAAGGATGGTAAGGTAGAGGATGGGTAAGGTAGAAGGATGGGTAAGCAAGAAGGATGGGTAAGGTAGAAGGATGGGTAAGCAAGAAGGATGGGTAAGCAAGAAGGATGGGTAAGGTAAAGGATGGGTAAGGTAGAAGATGGGTAAGCAAGAAGGAGATGGGTAAGGTAGAAGGATGGGTAAGCAAGAAGGATGGGTAAGCAAGAAGGATGGGTAAGGTAGAAGGATGGGTAAGGTAAGAAGGATGGTAAGGTAGAAGGAGGGTATAGGTAGAAGGATGGGTAAGGAAGAAGGATGGGTAAGCAAGAAGGATGGGTAAGGTAGAAGGATGGTAAGCAAGAAGGATGGGTAAGCAGAAGGATGGGTAAGGTAGAAGGATGGGTAAGGTAGAAGGATGGGTAAGCAAGAGGATGGGTAAGCAAGAAGGATGGGTAAGCAAGAAGGATGGGTAAGCAAGAAGGATGGGTAAGCAAGAAGGATGGGTAAGCAAGAAGATGGGTAAGCAAGAAGGATGGGTAAGCAAGAAGGATGGGTAAGGTAGAAGGATGGGTTTAAGGTAGAAGGATGGGTAAGCAAGAGGATGGGTAAGCAAGAAGGATGGGTAAGCAAGAAGGATGGTAAGCAAGAAGGATGGGTAAGGTAGAAGGATGGGTAAGGTAGAAGGATGGGTAAGCAAGAAGGATGGGTAAGCAAGAAGGATGGGTAAGCAAGAAGGATGGGTAAGGTAGAAGGATGGGTAAGGTAGAAGGATGGGTAAGCAAGAAGGATGGGTAAGCAAGAAGGATGGGTAAGGTAGAAGGATGGGTAAGCAAGAAGGATGGGTAAGCAAGAAGGATGGGTAAGCAAGAAGGATGGGTAAGCAAGAAGGATGGGTAAGCAAGAAGGATGGGTAAGGTAGAAGGATGGGTAAGCAAGAAGGATGGGTAAGTAGAAGGATGGGTAAGGTAGAAGGATGGTAAGGTAGAAGGATGGGTAAGCAAGAAGGATGGGTAAGCAAGAAGGATGGGTAAGGTAGAAGGATGGGTAAGGTAGAAGGATGGGTAAGCAAGAAGGATGGGTAAGCAAGAAGGATGGGTAAGCAAGAAGGATGGGTAAGGTAGAAGGATGGGTAAGGTAGAAGGATGGGTAAGGTAGAAGGATGGGTAAGGTAGAAGGATGGGTAAGCAAGAAGGATGGGTAAGCAAGAAGGATGGGTAAGGTAGAAGGATGGGTAAGGTAGAAGGATGGGTAAGGTAGAAGGATGGGTAAGCAAGAAGGATGGGTAAGGTAGAAGGATGGGTAAGGTAGAAGGATGGGTAAGCAAGAAGGATGGGTAAGCAAGAAGGATGGGTAAGGTAGAAGGATGGGTAAGGTAGAAGGAGGGTAAGGTAGAAGGATGGGTAAGCAAGAAGGATGGGTAAGCAAGAAGGATGGGTAAGGATAGAAAATTGGAAAAGGGTGGGAGGGGGGAGTGAGGTAGGATATAAAAGGGTGGAGGGGGAGTGAAGTAGGATATAAAAGGGTGGGAGGGGGGAGTGAAGTAGGATATAAAAGGGTGGGAGGGGGGAGTGAAGTAGGATATAAAAGGGTGGGAGGGGGGAGTGAAGTAGGATATAAAAGGGTGGGAGGGGGGAGTGAAGTAGGATATAAAAGGGTGGGAGGGGGGAGAGAGGTAGGATATAAAAGGTAAGTGACACAACCACTTTGGTGCAATTTAAAAAGTATATGTGTAATAATAGAATATTCTTGAAGGGGTATAATACTAACCCATCAGAGTCACATAGACATAACAGATATATAGGTACATGACTCTGAGTTATTGGTAGTAGATATACAAGTTGCAATTGCTTTTTTTTTCAATTGCATAACGAATATTTAAACGACAAGACAAGGCGGTAATTGTCTGGACAGTTCGTAAAGAATTACTTGACACGTTAGCTTCTTTGAAGGTGGTGTCCCGCTGTAGTAAATGAATTCCCGGGGAAAACTTAGATTAGGGAGGTCCGGAGCTAATGTGGAAGAATCATGATCATAGAAATGCACATATTACCCTAAATTTATACAATTATTCTATGGGCTCAGAGTTGTTTTATCCATACAGTAATATTATACTACAAAGTTTGTGAATATTGAATCTAGAATAACCCAGCACAGTCAGTCTTGATGTATTACCACTGAAAAACAGTATTTCTTTAAGTAGTTTATGTATTATTTTTTTTGTATTTAGCATTTTGAAATTGTATATAGTAATAATAATAATAATAGTAATAATTATTATTATTATTATTATTATTATTATTAGTAGTAGTAGTAGTAGTAGTAGTAGTAGTAGTAGTAGTAGTAGTAGTAGTAGTAGTAGTAGTAGTAGTAGTAGTAGTAGTAGTAGTAGTAGTAGACTCACAAGATAGAACATACACTACAGTGGTATCAGTGTAGACTCACATGATGGAAAGGAACATGGGCACCATCAGCAGTGCCCTGCAGTTCCCTGAGGTAGTGAGGGTAGTTCTGCTGTAGGGAGGCCAGGGTCAGGTCATAGGAGGCACGACCCTCAGCAGTATCGAAGGCAGGTAGCAGCACCTCATGCAGCTCTTTGAAGGATCCCAGGAAGTCCTCGATGATTCCCCGGAAGGTACGACCCTGCAGGCCCATTATTATTATTATTATTCATGGGAAACATTAAACTCTTGAAGGTCAAACAATACCTTGGAAAACCGAAGTAATTAAGTTTGAGCTGAGGAAAAGGAGGTTTCTAGCCTGTCCAGTTGCCGGACAGGCTTCAAGCCTGGTCCAGAAACTGGCTCCTGGAATTTAACCCCACCAAATGCAAAGTCATGAAGATCGGGGAAGGGCAGTGAAGACCGCAGACACAGTAAAGGCTAGGCGGACAAAGACTGCAAACCTGACTCAAGGGAAAAGATCTTGGGTTGAGAATAATACCGAGCACATCTCCTGAGGCCCACGTCAACCAAATAATTGCTGCAGCATATGGGCGCCTGGCAAACCTAAGAATAGCATTTCGACACCTCAGTAAGGAATCGTTCAAAACCGTGTATGTCAGGCCTATACTGGAATATGCAGCACCAGTGTGGAACTTATACCTGGTCAAGATTATTATTATTATTATTATAATCACGGAGGAAGCGCTAAACCCAGAGGATTATACAGTGTCTAGGGGGGGGATGTGGAAGGCATTCAGGCTTAATTCGGGGAACTGGAGCACAAATCCAATTCCCTAAATCAAGAGCCCCTCACCAACATCAAGGAACCTTCTTGAGGGGACCTGGTCAAGAGCGTCTAAAAAGTATAGAAAGTGCAAAAGTTCGCAACAATACTAGTCCCGGAGCTAAGGGGTATATCCTACGAGGAGAGGTTTAAGGAAATCGACCTGACGACACTGGATGACAGGAAGGATAAGGGGGACATGATAACGACTTATAAAATACCGAGAGGAATTGACAAGGTGAATAGGGATAGGATGTTTTAGAGATGTGACACAACAACAAAGGGTCACAACTGGAAGCTGAAGACTCAGATGAGTCACAGGGATATTAGAAAGTATTTCTTGAGTCATAGAGTTGTCAGTACGTGGAACAATCAGGAGAGTGACGTAGTGGAGGCAGGATCCATGCATAGCTTCAAGAAGATGTACGATAATGCTCATGGAGCTAGTAGCTGTGAATCGACTCCTGCAACCATAAATAGGTGAGCACACACACACACACACACACACACACACACACACACACACACACACACACACACACAGTGGGCACCTGTGACGAGCGGGGTCCCACAGGGGTCGGTCCTAGGACCATTTTATTACTGGTATATGTGAATGACGTGATGGAAGGGATAGACTCAGAGAGAGGTGTCCCTGTTCGCAGATGATGTGAAGTTAATGAGGAGAATTAACTCAGATGAGGATCAGGCTGGACTTCAAAGAGACTTAGACAGGCTGGCACGTGCGTCCAGCAACTGGCTTCTCTAATTCAGCCCTGCCAAGTGCAAAGTCATGAAGATCGGAGAAGGGCAAAGAAGACCGCAGACAGAGTATAGATTAGGTGGCCAAGGACTGCCAAACTCGCTCAAGGAGAAAGATCTTTGGGGTGACTTAACACCGAGCATGTCATTGGGGAGGCAGCAACATCAACAGATACAACGCTGCAGCATACGGGCGCCTGCAAACCTACGGTAGCGTTCCGATACCTCAGTAAGGGAGTGTTTCAGACTCTGTATACATTTACGTCAGGCACAACATACTGGAGTATGCAGCACCAGTTTTGAATCCACACCTAGTCAAGGCACGTCAAGAAATTAGAGAAGTGGCCAAAAAAAATAAAAAGGTTTGCAACAAGATAGTCCAGAAGCTACGGGGATTGTCCTACGAAGAAAGGTTGAGGGAAATTGCGCCTGACGACACTGGAGGCAGGAGGGTCAGGGGAGGACATTGATAACGACATACAAAATTCTGCACGGAATAGACAAGGTGGACAAAGACAGTTGTCCCAGAGGTGGGACACTGACTCAAAGGGGTAACAATTGGAATTTGAAGGACTCAGATGAATCAAGGGATGTTAGGAAGTATTTCTATAAGTCATGTAGTGTAGTCAAGCGTGGGAATAGCTAGAAAGTGAAGTAGTGGAGGCGGGAACCATACATAGTTTAAAGGCGAGGGTAATGATAAAGCTCATGGAGCAGGGAGAGAGAGGACCTAGTAGCAATCAGTGAAGAGGCGGGGCCAGGAGCTATGAATCGACCCCTGCAACCACAAATAGGTGAGTACAAATAGGTGAGTACATGGTAACTAACTAATTAACACACACAGGAGCTCGGACTCGACCCCCGCAACCTCAACTAGGTGAGTACTAGGTGAGTAACACACACACACACCACAACACACACACACACACACCAAACACACACACACACACACACACCACACACACACAAACGCGCACAATGGGGACAAAGAGGGGTACCAGAGGAGTATAACCTCGACCGAGGACAGAAACAAGAAGAAAGGACTTCACTTGAAAGAGAGGGTACAGAGGACCGCAAGGAGGAAGAGAAGCAATGAAAATGAGCAGGACCCAGACACAGGAGGAAGGGCAAACACACCCCACAGAATCTCCCACCAAAAGAACTCCACCCGCGACATTCCCAAACGCCCAACTGAGCAAAACTAATACTACAACCCACTCACTGTTCCCTCTGCACCAACCCCCATATCACAAACCTCCACCCAACAGCTGTCCTTATGGGCATCTGACCCCCCCCATTTCAACACCAAACCCCACCTACACCCAGCCCCATATAGGCCCCACCAAGGCTCTCGCTCCGGCCACCCAATATTTTGCCATGGACCACAATGATAGAAAAGAAACTAAAGGTTTGGTACAAAACGCGGATGGAATAACGAATAAAAAAATCATGAGGGAGTGGAATGATAGAATCAGTGAAAAAATCCCCAGACATCATAGCAGTCACAGAAAACCTAAAATCGTGAGACAATAACAGACACAATTTCCCATACAGGATACCAGATCCTGAGGAAAGTAGAAGGAGTAGAGGGGGAGGAGGGGTAGCATGCTCATAAAACACGATGGGGATTTGAGAAATGGAAGGCATGGACATGATTGGAGAAAAGAGACTCATTGTAGGTTACAATTCAGTCCGGAGAACATAATAGTACGTCATTGTGGTGATGTATAACCCACCACAGAAATGCAGGAGGACAAGAGAGGAGTACGAAGAAAACAACAGGGTGATGGGGACACCACTGGATGAGGTGGGCAAGAGAGCTACGTCTCGAGCAGAGCAAAGTTACTGGGTAATGGGCGATATCAACCACAGGAGATCGATGGGAAACAGGAGCCACATGGGGGTCCGAATACATGGAGAGCCAAGATGATGGATGTGGTACTTGAAACCTCATGCATCAACATGTCAGGGACACAACAGAGAGAGAGGGGAGGGGGGGGGATGAGCCATCAAGATGGATCTTGTGTTCACCCTGTGCAGTTCAGACATTGAGGGATATCATACGAGAGGACCCCTTGGAGCTAGCGATCATGTGGTTCCTGAGTTTTGACATATATAGTAGAGTTACAAGTCGGAGAAGGTAACAGGAGCTGAAGGGACGGCCAAACTATAAAAGGGGGGGACTACACAGGTATGAGAAACTTCTGCAGGGTGGTTCAGTGGGACAGAGAAATGGTAGGAAAATCAGTAACGAGTGATGATATGGTGGCAACAAAGTGCAAGGAGAGAGGAAAGTTTTGTTACCAAGGGAAACAGAACTAATAGGAAGGACCCAAAACGAGTCCTTGGTTTACCCGAAGGTGAGGGGAGGCAAAAACTATGGCACAGGAGAATGGAAAAGGTTCAGGAGGATAGGACCCAGGAAAACAAGGAGATTAGTAGAAGAGCCAGAAAACGAGTTTGCACAGATAAGGAGGGAGGCCCAGCGACAGTATGAAAACTACATAGCATCGAAAGTCTAAATCGACCGAAACTGCTGTATAGCCACATTAGGAGGGAAGCTCAACAGTCCAAGGACAGGTGATAAGGCTCGCCCGAGAAAAGAAGGCGGAGAAATCACAAGATACGATCAAGAGGTATGTGAGGAGCTCAAACGAGATTAAGGAAGTATTTACAGGTAGAGACCGGAAGGACTCTGGGGGGACGACCAGATGGGTACACCAGCAAGGAATACACCAACAAGTGTTGGACGACATACATAAAGATGAGGTGGAGGTGAAGAAACTGCTTAGGGGACATCGATACCTCAAAGGCATATGGGACCGGCAAAATCTCCCATGGTCCTTAGAGAGGGAGCAGATAGGTTGTGCGTGCCACTTACCACAATCTTCAACACATCCTGGAAATGGGCAACTACTGAAGGTATGGATGACGGCAAATTGTAGTTTCCCATTGTTAAAAAAAGGGGACGACAGAAAGAGGCACTAAACTATAGACCTGTGTCATTGACGTGTATAGTATGCAATTTGGGAGAAGAGTATCAGGAGGAGAGTGGTGGAGCACTGGAACGGAACAGGAGTATAAATGGCCAACCAGACGGATTACGGAAAGGCAAATCCTGTGTCACAAACCTTCTGGAGTTTTATGATAAAATTAACAGAAGTAGACAGAGAGAGAGGGGTGGGTTGATTGCATCTTCTTGGACTGCAAGAGGCCTTTGACACAGTTCCTCACAAGAGATTCGTGCATGAAAGCTAGAGCATAAGGCGCATATAACAGGAAGGGCACTGCAATGGGATCAGAGAATACCTGAAGGGAGGCAACAACGAGTCATGGTACGTAATGATGTATCACAGTGGGCCCTGTGACGGAGTCGGGGTCCCACAGGGGTCGGGTCCTAGGACCCAGTGCTATTTTTGGTATATGTGAACGACTGACGGAAGGGTTAGACTCCAGATTGTCCTGTTTGCAGATGATGTGAAGTTAATGAGGAGGAATTTAAAATCTGATGAGGAACAGGCAGCGACTTCAAAGGAGACCTGGGAACAGACCGCGACACCTGGTCAGCAAATGGCTTCTCGAATTTTAATCCTGCCAAATGACAAAGTCATGAGATAGGGGAAGGGCACAGAAGACCACAGAAAGAGTATAGGCTAGGTGGCAAAGAAAGTCTGCAAACCTACTCAAGGAGAAAGATTGGGGTGAGTATAACACCGAGCATGTCTCGGAAGCACACTCATCAGATAACTGCTGCAGCTATGGGCGCTGGACAAACTGGAACAGCATTCCGATACCTTAGTAAGGATATTCAAGGCACTGTACCACCGTGTATTGTCAGGCCCATACTGGAGTATATGCAGCCTGTTGGAACCGCACTTGATATAAGCACGTCAAGAAACTAGAGAAAGTACAAAGGTTTGCGACAAGGTTAGTTCCAGAGTAAGGGAATGTCCTATGAAGAAAAGATTAAGGGAAATCGGCCTGACGGGACACTGGAGGGACAGGTGGGTCAGGGGAGACATGATAACGGGACATATAAAATACTGCGTGGAATAGACAAGGTGGACAATGACAGATGTTCCAGGGGAGGGACACAGAAACAAGAGGACCACAATTGGAAGTTGAAGACACAAATGGGTCAGAGAGATAGGTAGGAAGATTTCTTCAGTCATAGAGTTGTAGCATTGGAATAGCCTAGAAAATGACGTAGTTGGGAGGCAGGAACCATACACCAGTTTTAGACGTGGTTTTGATAAAGGCTCATGAGCGGGGAGAAGAGAGGGCTAGTAGCAACGGTGAAGAGGCGGGGCCAGGAGCTATGGGACTCGACCCTGCAACCACCCAAAATAGGTGAGTACAATTAGGTGAGTACACACACACACACACACACAAACACACCAAACACACACACAACACACACACACACCACACCACACACCCACACAACACACACACACACACACACACACGCACACACACACAACACACACACCACACACACACAACACACAACACACACACTCAACACACACACACACACACACACACACAGACTGTCATCTAACAACATAAATTACAACTGTTTCATTAGTTTTAATTAAAATGTGATAATTTACATATTTTATCTAAAAACCTGATGTCAGTAAATGTTCAAAGTTTCCTAAATTGTTGAAATTTGCAATAAAATAACGTTACAACAAATTTTTTTGACCGAGTCAGGAACATAAAGACAACAAGTCAGAATTGGTTGACATTATAACAGAAGTAACTAGAAGTGTATGTATGACTCAGGCAGAGCTTATCATGGTGTGTTGAAACACAGAAACAGACTGGGAGAACTGGGAGACACATGGGGGACCAGTAACTGGGAGACACATGGGGTACCAGTAACTGGGAGCCATGGGGGACCAGTACTGGGAGAAACATGGGGACCAGTAATGGTAGACCACATTTGGGATCGTAACTGGGAGGACACATGGGGGACCAGTAACTGGGAGACACATGGGGTACAGTAACTGGGAGACACATGGGGGACCAGTAACTGGGAGACACGTGGGGAACCAGTAACTGGGAGACACATGGGGGACCAGTAACTGGGGGAGAACATAGGGGGACGTAACTGGGAGACACATGGGGGACCAGTAAAATGGGAGAAATGGGGGACCCAGTAACTGGGAGACACCATGGGGGACCTCAGTAACTGGAGACAATTGGGGAACAGTAATGGGGCCACAGGGGGACCAGTTAAACTGGGAGAATATGGGGGACCAGTAACTGGGAGACACATGGGGATCAAGTAAAACTGGGAGATTACATGGGGGACCAGTAAATGGGAGGACACATTGGGGAACCAGTAACTGGGAGACACATGGGGAACCAGTAACTGGGAGACACATGAGGGGCCAGTAACTGGGAGACACATGGGGGACCAGTAACTGGGAGACATATGGGGGACCAGTAACTGGGAGACACATGGGGACCAGTAACTGGGAGACACATGGGGACCAGTAACTGGGAGACACATGGGGGACCAGTAACTGGGAGACACATGGGGAACAGTAACTGGGAGACACATGGGGGACCAGTAACTGGGAGACACATGCGGAACAGTAACTGGGAGACACATGGGGGACCAGTAACTGGGTGACACATGGGGGACGAGTAACTGGGAGACACATATGGGACCAGTAACTGGGAGACACATTGGGGACCAGTAACTGGGAGACACATGGGGAACCAGTAACTGGGAAACACATGGGGACCAGTAACTGGGTGACACATGGGGGACCAGTAACTGGGAGACACATGGGGGACCAGTAACTGGGAGACACATGGGGAACCAGAAACTGGAAGACACATGGGGGACCAGTAACTGGAAGACACATGGGGACCAGTAACTGGGAGACACATGGGGACCAGTAACTGGGAGATACATGGGGAACCAGTAACTGGGAGACACATGGGGAGGACGTAACAGGGAGACACATGGGGGACAGTAACTGAAGACACATGGGGAACCAGTAAAACTGGGAGACACATGGGGGACAGTAAAACTGGGAGACACATGGGGAACCAGTAACTGGGAGACACATGGGGAACAGTAACTGGAAGACACATGGGGACCAGTAACGGGGAGACACATGGGGACCAGTAACTCTGACACACATGGGAGACCAGTAACTGGGAGACACATGGGGACCAGTAACTGGGAGACACATGGGGGACCAGTAACTGGGAGACACATTGGAACCAGTAATGGTAGAACACATGGGGGACCAGTAATGGGTGGGACCACATGGGGGACCAGTAACTGGGAGACACATGGGGGACCAGTAACTGGGAGACACATGGGGACCAGTAACTGGGAGACACATGGGGACCAGTAAACCCCCCCACCCGGGAGTAAAACATGGGGGACCAGGAATGGGAATGAGGACACATGGGTAACCAGTAACTGGGAGACACATGGGGGACCAGTAACTGGGAGACACATGGGGAACCAGTAACTGGGAGACACATGGAGGACCAGTAACTGGGAGACACATGGGGGACTAGTAACTGGGACCACATGGGGAACAGTAACTAGAGACACATGGGGACCAGTAACTGGAGACCAGGGGAAAATTGGGACAGTAACGGGAGACACCATCGGGACAGTAACTGGGATACACATGGGGGACCAGTAACTGGGAGACACATGGGGAACAGTAACTGGGAGACACATGGGGGTCCAGTAACTGGGAGACACATGGGGGACCAATAACTGGGAGACACGTGGGGGACCAGTATTGGGAGAAAAGGGGGCACAGTAATGGAGACACATGGGGGACCAGTAACTGGGAGACACATAGGGACCAGTAACTGGGAGACACATGGGGGACCAGTAACTGGGAGACACATGGTGGACCAGTAACTGGGAGACACATGGGGACCAGTAACTAGGAGATACATTGGGACCCAGTAACTGGGAGACACATGGGGACCAGTAACTAGGAGATACATTGCGACCAGTAACTGGGAGACACATGGGGAACAGTAACTGGGAGACACATGGGGACCAGTAACTAGGAGACACATGGGGACCAGTAACTGGGAGACACATGGGGGACCAGGAACTGGGAGACACATGGGGGACCAGTAACTGGGAGACACATGGGGACCAGTAACTGGGAGACACATGGGGGACCAGTAACTGGGAGACACATGGGGGACCAGTAACTGGGAGATACATAGGGACCAGTAACTGGGAGACACATGGGGACCAGTAACTGGGAGACACATGGGGACCGTTAACTGGGAGACACATGGGGACCAGTAACTGGGAGACACATGGGGGGCCATTAACTGGGAGACACATGGGGACCAGTAACTGGGAGACACCTGGGGAACCAGAAACTGGGAGACACATGGGGGACTAGTAATTGGGAGATACATGGGGACCAGTAACTGGGAGACACATGGGGACCAGTAACTGGGAGACACATGGGGACCTGTAACTGGGATACACATGGGGACCAGTAACTGGGAGACATATGGGGGATCAGTAACTGGGAGACACATGAGGGACCAGTAACTGGGAGACACCTGGGGACCAGTAACTAGGAGACACATGGGGACCAGTAACTGGGAGACACATGGGGAACAGTAACTGGGAGACACATGGGGACCAGTAACTAGGAGACACATGGGGACCAGTAACTGGGAGACACATGGGGACCAGTAACTGGGAGACACATGGGGACCAGTAAATGGGAGGACACATGGGGGGACCGTAATGGGAGACACATGTGGGACCAGTAACTGGGAGACACATGGGGACCAGTAACTGGGAGACACATGGGGGACCAGTAACTGGGAGACACATGGGGGACCAGTAACTAGGAGACACATTGGGGACCAGTAATTGGGAGACACATGGGGACTAGTAACTGGGAGACACATGGGGAACCAGTAAACTGGGAGACACATTGGGGGACAGTAATGGGAGGACACATGGGGGACCAGGAAAGGGGAGGGGGACTCATGGGTAACCAGTAACTGGGAGACACATGGGGGACCAGTAACTGGGAGACACATGGGGAACCAGTAACTGGGAGACACATGGAGGACCAGTAACTGGGAGACACATGGGGGACTAGTAACTGGGAGACACATGGGGAACCAGTAACTAGGAGACACATGGGGACCAGTAACTGGGAGACGCATGGGGACCAGTAACTGGGAGACACATCGGGACCAGTAACTGGGATACACATGGGGGACCAGTAACTGGGAGACACATGGGGGACCAGTAACTGGGAGACAGTGGGGACCAGTTAATTGGGAGACACAAGGGGGAACAGTACTGGGAAGACACATTGGGGGGGACCAGTAACTCCCCCCCCCCCCCCCCCCCCGGGAGACACATAGGGACCGTAACTGGAGACACATGGGGATCAGTATGGAAGGCACATGGTGGACCGTAACTGGGAGACAAATGGGACTAGTACTGGGAGACACATGGGGGACCGTAACTGAGAGACACATGGGGAACAGTAACTGGGAGACACATGGGGACCAGTAACTGGGAGACACATGGGGACCAGTAACTGGGAGACACATGGGGAACAAGGTAACTGGGAGACACAATGGGGGACCAGTAACCTGGGGAGATCATGGGGACCAGTAAACTGGGAGGACACAAGGGGACCAGTAACAGGGAGAACATGGCGACCATTAACTGGGAGGAAATCATGGGACCAGTAACTGGGAGGACAATGGGGGCCATTAACTTGGGAGACACATGGGGACCAGTAACTGGGAGACACATGGGGAACTAGTAACTGGGAGACACATGGGGGACCAGTAATTGGGAGATACATGGGGACCAGTAACTGGGAGACACATGGGGACCAGTAACTTGGATACACATGTGGGACCAGTAACTGGGAGACATATGGGGGATCAGTAAGTGAGAGACACATGAGGGACCAGTAACTGGGAGACACATGGGGACCAGTAACTAGGAGATACATTGGGACCAGTACTGGGAGGGCAAATGGGGAGGGATTAGTAAATGGAGACAATGGGGACAGTAACTAGGGACACATGGGGACAGTAACTGGGAGACCACATGGGGACCAGGAACTGGGAGACACATGGGGGACCAGTAACTGGGAGACACATGGGGACCAGTAACTAGGAGACACATGGGGACCAGTAACTGGGAGACACATGGGGGACCAGTAACTGGGAGACACATGGGGGACCAGTAACTGGGAGATACATGGGGACCAGTAACTGGGAGACACATGGGGACCAGTAACTGGGAGACACATGGGGGGCCATTAACTGGGAGACACATGGGGACCAGTAACTGGGAGACACATGGGGAACCAGTAACTGGGAGACACATGGGGGACTAGTAATTGGGAGATACATGGGGACCAGTAACTGGGAGACACATGGGGACCAGTAACTGGGAGACACATGGGGACCTGTAACTGGGATACACATGGGGACCAGTAACTGGGAGACATATGGGGGAATCAGTACTGGGAGCACATGAGGGGACCAGTTATGGGAGACACCTGGGGCAGTAACTATGGAGGACACATGGGGACCAGTAACTGGAACACATGGGGACCAGTAACTGGGAGACACTGGGGGGACATTACTGGGAGGACACATGTGGGACAGTAACTGGGAGACACATGGGGGCCAGTAACTGGGAGACACATGGGGGACCAGTAACTGGGAGACACATGGGGACCAGTAACTGGGAGACACATGGGGAACCAGTAACTGGGAGACACATGGGGGACCAGTAACTGGGAGACACATGGGGGACAGTAACTGGGGAGGACACATGGGGGACCGTAACCTGGGAGACACATGGGGTACCGTAATGGGAGTACACTGGGGGGCCTTACTGGAGAACATGTGGACCAGGTAACTGGGAGACACATGGGGAACCAGTAACTGGGAGACACAATGGGGGGACTAGTAATTGGAGATACATGGGGACCAGTACTGGAGACACATGGGGACCATTAACTGGGGAGACACATGGGGACCTGTAAACTGGGATTAACATGGGGGACCAGTAACTGGGAGTATATGGGGGGATCAGTACTGGGAGACACATGAGGGACCAGTAATGGGAGACACCTGGGGGACCAGTAACTAGGAGGACAATGGGTGACAGTAATCTGGGGAGACACATGGGGACCAGTACTGGGAGACACATGGGGGACCAGTAACTGGGAGACACATGTGGGCCAGCTAAACTGGGAGACACATGGGGGACCCAGTAACTGGGAGACCATGGGAGGACCAGTAAAACGGGGAGGACCACATGGGGGACCAGTAACTGGGTGACCAAATGGGGAACCAGTAACTGGGAGCACATGGGGGGTACAGTACTGGGGACAACATGGGAGACCAGTAACTGGGAGACACATGGGGGGACCAGTAACTGGAGACACATGGGGACCAGTAAAATGCGTGTGAAACATGGGGACAAGGAAACTGGGAGACACATGGAGTAACCAGATAACTGGGAGACACATGGGGGACCAGTAAACTGGGAGACACATGGGGGAACCAGTAACTGGGGACACAGGAAGGACCAGTAATTGGCAGAGACACATGGGGGGACTAGTAACTGGGAGGACACATGGGGAACCAGTAACTAGAAGGGACACATGGGTACCAGTAACTGGGGAGACGCATGGGGACAGTAAAGGGAGAACACCTGGGGACCAGTACTGGAGACACATTGTGGACCAGTAACTGGGAGACACATGGGGACCAGTAACTGGGAGACACATGGGGGACCAGTAACTGGGAGACACATGGGGGACCAGTAACTGGGAGACACATGGGGAACCAGTAACTGGGAGACACATGGGGGACCAGTAACTGGGAGGGGACCATGGGGGGACAGTTAACTGGGAGACACATGGGGGACCAGTAACTGGGAGACACATGGGGACCAGTAACTGGGAGAAACATGGGGGACAAGGAACTGGGAGACACATGGGTAACCAGTAACTGGGAGACACATGGGGGACCAGTAACTGGGAGACACATGGGGAACCAGTAATGGGGACACATGGAGGACAGTAATTGGGAGCACATGGGGGACTAGTAACACCTGGGATGACACATGGGGAACCAGTAACTAGAAGACACATGGGGACCAGTAACTGGGAGACGCATGGGGACCAGTAACTGGGAGACACATCGGGACCAGTAACTGGGATACACATGGGGGACCAGTAACTGGGAGACACATGGGGAACAGTAACTGGGAGACACATGGGGGTCCAGTAACTGGGAGACACATGGGGGACCAATAACTGGGAGACACGTGGGGGACCAGTAATTGGGAGACACAAGGGGGACCAGTAACTGGGAGACACATGGGGGACCAGTAACTGGGAGACACATAGGGACCAGTAACTGGGAGACACATGGGGGACCAGTAACTGGGAGACACATGGTGGGAACCAGTAACTGGGAGACACATGGGGGACCAGTAACTGGGAGACACATGGGGGACCAGTTAACTGAGAGACACATGGCGCGAACAGTAACTGGGAGACACATGGGGAACCAGTAACTGGGAGACACATGGGGACCAGTAACTGGGAGACACATGGGGAACCAGTAACTGGGAGACACATGGGGGACCAGTAACTGGGAGATACATGGGGACCAGTAACTGGGAGACACATGGGGACCAGTAACTGGGAGACACATGGCGACCATTAACTGGGAGACACATGGGGACCAGTAACTGGGAGACACATGGGGGCCATTAACTGGGAGAAACATGGGGACCAGTAACTGGGAGACACATGGGGAACTAGTAACTGGGAGACACATGGGGGACCAGTAATTGGGAGATACATGGGGACCAGTAACTGGGAGAACATGGGACCAGTAAATGGGATACACATGGGGACCAGTAACTGGGAGACATTTGGGGGATCAGTAAGTGAGAGACACATGAGGGACCAGTAACTGGGAGAACATGGGACCCAGTACTAGGAGATACATTGGGACCAGTAACTGGGAGACACATGGGGACAGTAACTGGGAGACACATGGGGACCAGTAACTAGGAGACACATGGGGACCAGTAACTGGGAGACACATGGGGGACCAGTAACTGGGAGACACATGGGGACCAGTAACTGGGAGGAACATGGGGACCATTTTACTAGGAGGACACATGGGGACAGTCAAACTGGGAGACACATGGGGGACCAGTAATGGGAGGGACAATGGGCGGACCAGTATACTGGGAGTACATGGGGACCAGTAACTGGGCGACACAGGGACGGAGTAACTGGGAGCACATGGGGACCGTTTACTGGGTGACACATGGGACCAGTAACTGGGGACACTGGGGGGCATTTAACTGGGAGACACATGGGAACCAGTAACTGGGAGACACCTGGGGAACCAGTAACTGGGAGACACATGGGGGACTAGTAATTGGGAGATACATGGGGACCAGTAACTGGGAGACACATGGGGACCAGTAACTGGGAGACACATGGGGACCTGTAACTGGGATTCACATGGACCAGTAAACAGGGGAGACATATGGGGGATTCAGTAACTGGGAGTACACTGAGGGACAGTATGGGAGACACCTGGGGACCAGTAACTAGGAGACACATGGGGACAGTAACTGGGAGGACACAAGGGGAACAATAACTGGAGACACATGGGGCCAGTAATAGGAGGACACATGGGGACCAGTAACGGGAGACACATGGGGACCAGTACTGGGAGACACATGGGGACAGTAACTGGGTGAAATGGGGGACCAGTAACTGGGGAGAACATGTGGGGGACCTGTAACTGGGGAGACACATGGACAGTATCTGGAGACACATGGGGGACCAGTAACTGGGAGACACATGGGGGACCAGTAACTAGGAGACACATTGGGGACCAGTAATTGGGAGACACATGGGGACTAGTAACTGGGAGACACATGGGGAACCAGTAACTGGGAGACACATGGGGGACCAGTAACTGGGAGACACATGGGGGACCAGGAACTGGGAGACTCATGGGTAACCAGTAAATGGAGACCATGGGGGACCAGTAATGGGAGGGACACATGGGGAACCAGTAACTGGGAGACACATGGAGGACCAGTAACTGGGAGACACATGGGGGACTAGTAACTGGGAGACACATGGGGAACCAGTAACTAGGAGACACATGGGGACCAGTAACTGGGAGACGCATGGGGACCAGTAACTGGGAGACACATCGGGACCAGTAACTGGGATACACATGGGGGACCAGTAACTGGGAGACACATGGGGGACCAATAACTGGGAGACACGTGGGGGACCAGTAATTGGGAGACACAAGGGGGACCAGTAACTGGGAGACACATGGGGGACCAGTAACTGGGAGACACATAGGGACAGTCCACTGGGGACAACATGGGGACCAGTAACTGGGAGACACCATGGTGGACCAGTAACTGGGGAGACAATATGGACCATTAATGGGAGGACACATGGGGGGACAGTAACTGAGAGACACATGGTGACAGTACCTCTTAGGAGACACATGGGGAACAGAGTAACTGGAGACACATGGGGACCAGTAACTGGGAGACACATGGGGAACCAGTAACTGGGAGACACATGGGGGACAGTAACTGGGAGATACATGGGGACCAGTAAACTTGGGAGGACACATAGGCGCGACCAGTAACTGGGAGAAACATGGCGACCATTAACTCGGGTGACACATGGGGGACCAGTAAAACTGGGAGACAACATGGGGGCCATTAAACTGGGAGACATCATGGGGACCATTAACTGGAGACACATGGGGAACTAGTAACTGGGAGACACATGGGGGACCAGTAATTGGGAGATACATGGGGACCAGTAACTGGGAGACACATGGGGACCAGTAACTGGGATACACATGGGGACCAGTAACTGGGAGACATATGGGGGATCAGTAAGTGAGAGACACATGAGGGACCAGTAACTGGGAGACACATGGGGACCAGTAACTAGGAGATACATTGGGACCAGTAACTGGGAGGACACATGGGGATTAGTAACTGGGAGACACATGGGGACCAGTAACTAGGAGACACATGGGGACCAGTAACTGGGAGACACATGGGGGACCAGGAACTGGGAGACACATGGGGGACCAGTAACTGGGAGACACATGGGGACCAGTAACTAGGAGACACATGGGGACCAGTAACTGGGAGACACATGGGGGACCAGTAACTGGGAGACACATGGGGACAGTAATGGAGATACATTGGGACCAGTAACTGGAGACACATGGGGACCAGTAACTGGGAGACACATGGGGGGCCATTAACTGGGAGACACATGGGGACCAGTAACTGGGAGACACATGGGGAACCAGTAACTGGGAGACACATGGGGGACTAGTAATTGGGAGATACATGGGGACCAGTAACTGGGAGACACATGGGGACCAGTAACTGGGAGACACATGGGGACCTGTAAACTGGGTTACATATGGAGGACCAGTAACTGGGAGACATATGGGGATCAGTAACTGGGAGGACTATGAGGACCAGTTATGGGAGAACCTGGGGGACCATTAATAGGTGAACATGGGGACCAGTAACTGGGAGACACCTGGGGACCAGTAACTAGGAGACACATGGGGACCAGTAACTGGGAGACACATGGGGACCAGTAACTGGGAGACACATGGGGACCAGTAACTGGGAGACACATGGGGACCAGTAACTGGGAGACACATGTGGGACCAGTAACTGGGAGACACATGGGGGACCAGTAACTGGGAGACACATGGGGGACCAGTAACTGGGAGACACATGGGGAGAACCAGTAACTAGGAGACACATTGGGGACCAGTAATTGGGAGACACATGGGGACTAGTAACTGGGAGACACTTGGGGATCCAGTAATGGAGAGATGATTCCCCGGAAGGGGCTACGACCCTGCAGGCCCCATTATTATTTTATTATTCATGGGAATCATTAAACTCTGTGAAGGTCAAACAATACTTGAAAAACCGAAAGTAATTAAGTTTGAGCTGAGGAAAAGGAGGTTTCTAGCCTGTCCAGTTGCCGGGGACAGGCTTCAAGCCTGGTCCAGAAACTGGCTCCTGAATTTAAACCCCACCAAATGCAAGTCATGAAGATGGGGAAGGCAGCTGAAGACCGCAGACACAGTAAAAGGCTAGGCGGACAAAGACTGCAAACCTGACACTCAAGGGAAAAGATCTTGGGTGAGAATAATACCGAGCACATCTCTGAGGCCACGTCAACCAAATAATTGCAGGCAGCATATGGGCGCTGCAAACCTAAGAATGCATTTCGACATCTCAGTAAAGGGAATCGTTCAAAACCCCCCCAATGTATGTCAGGCCCTATACTGGAATTATGCAGCACCAGTGTGGAACTTGTACCTGGTCAAGATTATTATTATTATTATTATAATCACGGTGGAGCGCTAAACCCAGAGGATTATACAGTGTTCTAGGGGGGGGGATGTGGAAGGCATCAGGCTTAATTCGGGGAACTGGAGCACAAATCCAATTCCTCCCCCCTAAATCAAGAGCCCATCACACATCGAAGGAACCTTATTGAGGGACCTGGTCAAGAGCGTCTAAAAAGTTATAGAAAAGTGCAAAAGTTCGCAACAATACTAGGTCCCGGACTAAGGGGTATATCCTACGGGGAGAGGTTTAAGGAAATCGACTGACGACACTGGATGACAGGAAGGATAAGGGGACATGATAACGACTTATAAAATACCTGAGAGAAATTGACAAGGTGAATAGGGATAGGATGTTTTAGAGATGTGACACAAAAACAAAGGGTACAACTGGATGCTGAAGACTCAGATGAGTCACAGGGATATTAGAAAGTATTTCTTGAGCTCATAGTGTTGTCAGTACGTGGAACAATCAGGAGAGTGACGTAGTGGAGGCAGGGGAAACACCAAACAAACAAAAAAAAAACACATGGGGGACCTGGGGAAGGGTTGGGGGGCCCAGCTTTTAACAAAAAACAAGCTTTTTTGGAATTAGGCCCAAAGGTTTACACTAATTTGGGGTTTTGGGGGTTAATCTTAGCAAAACTTCAAGCATGGGAATTGCAGGCTCTACGCTATTCTCCTCAGTGATTACCTTCATGGTAGATCTCTAAGTGTAGCCCTCAATGGAACGGAATCAGAAAGGGCATCCTATTGGGGCAAGCGTTCCACAAGGAAGCGTGCTGGGTCCATTGTTATGGAATGTCTACTTCAACGACCTTCTTCATCTCATCCCAGAATCACATGCATATGCAGACGACTGTACACTGACATTCACTTATCCAAGAGAAGAAATGCCACTGTCTAATCTACATCAATCACCAGCTGAGAGCTATATCAGCTTGGGGAAAATAGATGGCAAGTTACATTTGCACCTGAGAAAACGCAAATGATGATCGTCTCTAGGCACCATGATGGTAATGCTGGTGCAGTAGTAAGGATAAAAGGGAGGATGTTGGCCCCTTTGGAAAGAAGTTGATATCCTTGGGGTGAAATTTGACTCCAAACTAACCATGAAGAACCATGTTGTAAATCTTGCAAACAAGGCAGCCAGGAAGCTTCAGCACTTCGCCGTATCTCGCATCTGCTTGACAGTGGGGGTTTTGCAAGATTCTGTAACGAGGACAAGTACGCTCACACCTTGAGTATGCTCCACTTTCTTGGTTTGCCTGCCCCCCCTCTCATCTGCGACTGCTTGACAGAGTAGAGAACAGAGCAAGACGTCTCATCTCTCGCCTGGACCCATCCTGGATAGATCTGTCATTTCAGCAGAGCCTTAAACATAGGAGGGATGTGGGTGGCCTTATGTTATGTAAAAGGCCAATATTGTCAAAATACCACACTTGGATCCACTTCGAGGACAGCGTGAAACAAGCTTTTATGCCACAAGACGGGCAGAAAGCAGCAACTTCACTCTGGCTGTACCCTTCTCCAGAACATCACTCCATCTGAGATCATACATACCCAGGATGACTCGAGTATGGAACACATTCGTACAGCATAATGATGTCAACGAGATAAAGTCAGTTGATCAAATGAAAATGCTGGCCCACAGATGGCTCCAACTTCATCCTGTTCCCTACTTGTATGTCTCATAACAATAAAAATGCTTTCAAATGAGCTGATGTAGGTAACAGCTCTTAGCTTGCCAATAAAGTTAGGAATCCTTAACCTGTAATATAGCTGTCAATAAAGCTAGGGATCCTTAACCTTGTCAAACCCTGTGTAAAAAAAAAAAAAAGAGAGAGAGAGAGAGAGAGAGTACTCACCACGTCGTACCCCACATCGTAGTAGCTCCCACTGGTATACAGGATGGGAAGGGCATTCCGTCGACCCATGTCGGCTGGGGCAGGCATCTTCTCCAGAATGTGATGACTCTTGTGTCTACTGTGATTATTTTAAGTCTACTGGGGATACAATCGGCCAGCTGGTACTACACTAAGCCAGCTGGTACTATGCTAAGCCAGCTGGTATCACACTAGACCAGTTAGTATTGGAGTGGGATGTAGCAGAGTTGAACAAAGGCAGGAATGGCAAGTAGTTGATCGTTAGCAAGGACCGGGAGATGCAGCTCAGCCCTCGCAGGCACCGTTAGGTAAATGGGATATCTGGGATTCAACTAGAACATCTGGAAATAGAATTTTAAAGCAGGTGAGGATAGACGAATGTAATTGTACAAATATGTTCAGCTGAGAGTATGCTAATTAGTTGAAGACAGACTAAACCAGCTGGAGGTAGACTAAACCAGCTGGAGGTAGACTAAACCAGCTGGAGGTAGACTAAACCAGCTGGAGGTAGACTAAACCAGCTGGAGGTAGACTAAACCAGCTGGAGGTAGACTAAACCAGCTGGAGGTAGACTAAACCAGCTGGAGACAGACTAAACCAGCTGGAGGCAGACTAAACCAGCTGGAGGTAGACTAAACCAGTTGGAGACAGACTAAACCAGCTGGAGACAGACTAAACCAGCTGGAGACAGACTAAACCAGCTGGAGACAAACTAAACCAGATAGAGGCAGACTAAACCAGCTGGAGACAGACTAAACCAGCTAGAGGCAGACTAAACCAGCTGGAGACAGACTAAACCAGCTGGAGGCAGGCTAAACCAGATAGAGGCAGACTAAACCAGCTGGAGACAGACTAAACCAGCTGGAGACAGACTAAACCAACTGGAGACAGACTAAACCAGCTGGAGACAGACTAAACCAGCTGGAGACAGACTAAACCAGTGGAGAGCAGACTAAACCAGCTGGAGACAGACTAAACCAGCTGGAGACAGACTAAACCAGCTGGAGACAGACTAAACCAGATAGAGGCAGACTAAACCAGCTGGAGACAGACTAAACCAGCTAGAGGCAGACTAAACCAGCTGGAGACAGACTAAACCAGCTGGAGACAGACTAAACCAGATAGAGGCAGACTAAACCAGCTGGAGACAGACTAAACCAGCTGGAGACAGACTAAACCAACTGGAGACAGACTAAACCAGCTGGAGACAGACTAAACCACTGGAGACAGACTAAACCAGCTGGAGACAGACTAAACCAGCTGGAGACAGACTAAACCAGATAGAGGCAGACTAAACCAGCTGGAGACAGACTAAACCAGCTGGAGACAGACTAAACCAACTGGAGACAGACTAAACCAGCTGGAGACAGACTAAACCAACTGAAGACAGACTAAACCAGCTGGAGGCAAACTAAACCAGCTGGAGGCAGACTAAACCAGATAGAGGCAGACTAAACCAGCTGGAGACAGACTAAACCAGCTGGAGACAGACTAAACCAACTGGAGGCAGACTAAACCAGCTGGAGGTAGGCTAAACCATCTGGAGGCAGACTAAACCAGCTGGAGGCAGGCTAAACCAGCTGGAGGCAGACTAAACCAGCTGGAGGCAGGCTAAACCAGCTGGAGGCAGACTAAACCAGCTGGAGGCAGACTAAACTAGCTGGAGGCAGACTAAACCAGCTGGAGGCAGACTAAACTAGCTGGAGGCAGACTAAACCAGCTGGAGGCAGACTAAACTAGCTGGAGGCAGACTAAACCAGCTGGAGGCAGACTAAACCAGCTG
Source organism: Cherax quadricarinatus (assembly GCF_026875155.1). Lineage (NCBI taxonomy): Eukaryota > Metazoa > Arthropoda > Malacostraca > Decapoda > Parastacidae > Cherax > Cherax quadricarinatus. The sequence goes on along the minus strand of NC_069423.1, from coordinate 31,397,887 downwards.
GAGGCAGACTAAACCAGTTTGGGACAGAAAATAAGAGATGAATCAAGAGAAACGAAGACACAGGAGCCTGTGGCAGTGAGAGAGGAAACAGAGCCAAGCACACAGCTGTTCTGGTAGTGGGAGGGTGGGAGGGAGAAATGTAAATGTGTAGTGAAGGTGGTGATAGCAGTGATGGTGACAGCTGTGGTGGTGAGAGCTGCCGTGGTAGTGACAGCTGCGGTGGTGGTGATAGCTGCGGTGGTGGTGATAGCTGCTGTGGTGGTGATAGCTGAGCTGGCGGTGACAGCTGCAGTAGTGGTGGTAGCTGTGGTAGTGGTGATAGTTGTGATGGTGGTGATAGCTGCAGTAGTGGTGGTAGCTGTGGTAATCGTGGTAGCTGCGGTGGCGGTGATAGCTGCGGTGGTGGTGATAGCTGCGGTGGTGGTGATAGCTGCGGTGGTACTGGAGGTGGATCCTGCTGTCAGCTCACTTAACGTTAACCCTAGATGACCTGTTCCAGGAAAACCAAGAGTTGAATATACCATTTACTTATCACATAACATATCATAATGTCATATATATATATATATATATATATATTATATATATATATATATATATATATATATATATGTGTGTGTGTGTGTGTGTGTGTGTGTGTGTGTGTGTGTGTGTGTGTGTGTGTGTGTGTGTGTGTGTGTGTGGTTGTGGTGTGTGTGTGTGTATCATTGTTGTTTAAGATTGTGTACAATGGACACTACTAAATAGCTATCAAGCTTGTATATCCCAAAATTTGAGCTATATACAGTATTCCTTTCATGTTTCAAGAGGAAATTTCAACCCCTGCCACTTCGGCTTCAGAAAAAAATAAAAGGACTAATGATGCAATTGTAAAAATGCTAGATCTCCTTTACACAGCACTGGAAAATAAGGAATATCCATTAGTACTTTTTATTGGCCTCTGAAAAGCTTTTGACACAGTCGACCACGGCATCCTACTCCACAAACTTGACCATTATGCACTTGCATATTTCAAATCCTACCTTACTAATAGATATTAGTATGTCACCATTAAAGACACAACCTCATCAACACGGCCACTTGATGCTGGAGTACCACAGGGAAGTGTCATTGGTCCCCTTGGTACATCGATGATCTTCCCAACATATCATAACACCTGAAACCCATTATCTTTGCTGACGACACGACTTATGTCATCTCCCACCGAAATCTTGCCACCCTCAACACCGTTGTTAACGATGAGCTACTCAAACTATCTACTTGGATCACAGCCAATAAACTTACACTTAACACCGACAAAACCTTTTATAATATGTTTGGTAACAGAGCAGGTGTTGCACAACTTTACATTAAGATTGACAACACTCTTATTGCCAGACATAATGAGGGCAAATTCCTAGTCCTGCACCTCGACAGCAACCTGAATTTCAGCACCTATATTCAACACATACCAAAAAAAGTATCCAAAACAGTTGGGATCCTCTCCAAGATACGTTAATATGTGCCACAATCTGCCCTTTTCACACTATACCATTCACTCATTTATCCCTACCTCATCTATGCTATTTGTGCATGGGGATCAACTGCAGCAACACACCTAAAGCCAATAATAACCCAACAAAAATCCGCAGTAAGAATAATCATGCAATCTAATCCCAGGCAACACCCCCCCTCCACTCTTCATAGATCTAAGCCTACTCACTGTTCAGAACATCCACACTTACTACTGTGCAACCTACATTTACAGAACCTTAAATTCCAACATTAACCCTGACCTAAAACACTTTCTTGATAGTTGTGACAGGATCTACAGGCATAACACCAGACAAAAACATCTCTATGACATTCCCTGTGTCCGGCTAAACCTATACAAAAATTCAATGTACATAAAAGGGCCTAAAATCTGGAACACCTTTTCTGAAAACTCTAGAAGTGCAGACACATTCAGCACTTTCAAAACTACCATTAGAAAACATCTTATCTCCCTGACACACCCCACCGTCAGCTAACTACATGAAAACCGCTTGTTCTCTTATATCACACGCACACACAAAACAACCTAGACCTTCCCTCGATATCTGTGATTCCCCACAGTTCGCACCTACACTCACCCAATTGACTATAAACATAGAAATACATAATACAACTATAACCTAACGAATTTTAACTAGTCATAAGTCTGCCTGTGATTCTCCAATATAGGAGCTTCAATAGAAACTATATATTGTACCGAAACAAAACCATTCACATTGCTAAATTTATGAACTGTAATGCAGTTATTTAGCATTAATACCAATATGCTCCTTAATCTGTATTGAATTAATCTTAGTCTGCCCGAAATGCCTAGTCATGTTAGGTGTGATAGTGGCCCTCTCTATAATTAGTTTTATATATTATGTAAACCACACAGTATCCTATAATATGTAAACTCAACACTGTAATTTTTATAGAGAATAAACTTGAATTGATTTGAATTATGTTTCTTTCCATGGCAGAACTGTTTGGTACTATAATGGGGCAGCATCCCATTCCGTTGGATGATTACATGACTCCTGCCTTGTCCTGACTATTTATGTTAGCCTATTCTGTTTCCAGAAATTTATCTGTTTGACCAATATATGAAAAAGGACACTGAGTACATGGGACCTTTACCTGTTGGTGGGGTTTACAAGGTCCCATGTACTTAGTGTCCTTTCTCATATATTGGTCAAACAGGTAAATTTCTGGAAACCAGAATAGGCTAAAATAAATACTCAGTCAGGACAGGGTAGGAGTCGAATGCTATCTTTAACCACGTTAGTTCATGTAATCACCCACCGGACTGGGATGCTGCCCATATTAAAGTACCAAATAGTTCTGTCATGGAAAGAAACATAATTGAATCTTCCCTCTTGAAATAATGAAAGGAATACAGTATATAACTCAAATTATGGGTTATACAAGCTCGATAGCTATTTCGTAGAGTCCATTGTACGCAATCTTAAACAACAATGCTATACAAAATCACAGGATTGCTCATTATGCCAGGTGGCTTGATGGATTGGCGATGCCCGACCAGTGTCTACGCACCAAAACTTCATACCACGTCAGTTGTGAATGGTTATATAACCTGTTTAGCTGTTAGAGTACCATACAGTGACAAGCGCGCACAAGATTACGAGATAACATAAGGAGAGGTTAAAGTGTATTAGTAGAAATTAGAAATTTAGATCACAGAAATATTATCAGAAAAGCAGAGAAGATTCCCAAGTAAGGCATATTAACCGACACTGAGAAGAATAGTAGACAATACTTAGGAAGAGATACTTCTGAGTACCTCAGTAGAACATTCGAGTACCCCAAAGGAAGAAATTTAAACAGACAAAGAGCACATTCCATTCCTTTTTGTTATTTAAAAAGGTTACACAGAATGTAGCAATCCATG
>NC_069423.1:31363788-31388963 GCF_026875155.1 Cherax quadricarinatus | reverse complement strand
TTTGATTGTGTTGTTGGTGCTTACTAAGTTGTTGATGGAGTTGGTTTTGTTGTTTATTGATCTATTTGTTGCTGTGATGGTGATGTTGGTGTTGTCGGTTTGTTAACGTAATGTTTTTTGCTGGTCCCCTTTGTAAACCCCAAAGGTTTATATTATTGTATGTATATAATTTCTTTTTTCACTTAAAATTATATTGCTGATATCCTCATTAGTAGTAAAAACGAAGTTATCTTACCTTATTTTATTATCTGACCCTGGAGTTTACCTGGAGAGAGTTCCGGGGGTCCCGCCCCGCGGCCCGGTCTGTGACCAGGCCCCTGGTGGACCCAGAGCCTGATCAACCAGGCTGTTACTTTTGGGCTGCACGCAACCAACGTACGAGCCACAGCCCGGCTGGTCAGGAACCGACTTTAGTGCTTTTTCCAGTGCCAGCTTGAGGACTGCCAGGGGTCTGTTGGTAATCCCCCTTATGTATGCTGGGGGGCAGTTGAACAGTCTCGGGCCCCTGACACTTATTGTATGGTCTCTTAACGTGCTAGTGACACCCCTGCTTTTCATTGGGGGATGTTGCATCGTCTGCCAGCCCTTTTGCTTTCGTAGTGAGTGATTTTCGTGTGCAAGTTCGGTACTAGTCCTCTAGGATTTTCCAGGTGTATAAATCATGTATCTCTCCCGCCTGCGTTCCAGGGAAAATACAGGTCAGGAACCTCAAGCGCTCCCAGTAATTAAAGGTGTTTTATCCCCGGGTATCCCCGCGCCGTGAAGGTTCTCTGAAATTTTCTAGGTCAGCAAATTTCCCCTTTGCCTTGAAAGGTGTGATAGTGTGCAGCAATATTCCAGCCTAGATAGAACAAGTGACCTGAAGAGTGTCATAAAGGGTTTGGGCATCCCTAGTTTTGAAGGTTCGCATTATCCATCCTGTCATTTTTCTAGCAGTGCGATTGATACAATGTTATGGTCCTTGAAGGTGAGATCCTATTTTATTAGCTATGTAAAATAGGTAGGTTTTTTTTTGTTGTTGTTAAATTATGTTGGAAACAGCCTTTACTAACTACCGTAAGACTGTTTGGGGTTTCCCAATCGGTCCTCTCAGGGGTGTTCCATACCCGACTTGATGTAAGGCCGAAGGCGTTACCTGGGTCAGTCCCCGCCTGCCACTAGCCCAGGAAACATCTCCCTCTCCTCTTTAATGCTTTTTTAGATGAGTTTGGGAAGGAGAAGGTTTCATTGGTGAGCCAGAACCTGTTTTTTCGCTACTCTGAGTATCGGTTTAAGAACAGAGTTATTCCCAAGCATAGTGATTTTGATACTGACTAAGGTTGTGGTTCTTTGTGACATTTTTAAAGTAAAGCTTTGGATTTAACTGTAAGGTTTCTAGGTATTACCGTTAGACCAGAATTGCGTTGGGCCGAACTTACTTCGGCATGAAGGGAGTTGTCGACTTCTATAGAGATTCTGTTGAAGATCTCTGTTGGGTTTGATAAATTTATCTGTTTCTGTCCTTCCATTGTGATTTGTTAATTCTGATGTTTCGACGTATGTCTTTACCTTGTGTCAGCTCTTGTTTTTGGGTAACTATGGTTGAAACGATATATTATTCGAAGAATTATGACTATTTTTTTTTTGGCTTGATTACGAATCTAGCCACGCAAGGCATTACCTGTACTTCAAAATTACTGTAACTTTCATATATTCTTTCTTTCAACGTACCCGCCGTATCCCACTGAGGTGGGGTGGCCCAAAAGAAAAAACTAAAGTTTCTCTTTTTAAATTTAGTAATATATACAGGAGAAGGGGTTACTAGCCCCTTGCTCCCGGCATTTTAGTCGCCTCTTACAACACGCATGGCTTACGGAGGAAGTATTCTGTTCCACTTCCCCATGGAGGAACTTTCATATATATATAAATATATATAAATTATGTAAGACTTGATCTATGAGAATATCACTGTAGTAAAATATTCTCGAAGTTTACTGAAAGTACCGAGAGTACTATTCTGTATTACTCAACGAGATAGAGAAAAGCTTTGTATCACACTCCATGCAATATTAATTTTTTTAGAGATTCATCCAAGAACTCCCCGGAGTTATTTGCACTCTTTAATTGTGTAACCCAGCAACACATAAAATTTCTCTTTTTGTAACATTATTGTTGTTGTTTGGTGGTAGTGGTGTAGTAGTAACAGAGTAACTGGCTTTAACAACAAGTACAGTAAAATTGCTTCCTATTACCATTTATAATTAAACCTACAAGAATTTCTGAGACGATTGCTTCCACACTTGACCATTTCTGGACCAATATATAAGCTCCTCTCAGAGTGGGAATAATCACAGACAATATTACAGATGACTACCCCACCTTCCTCGTAACCAGTATCTGTATATTACGTACTGCTCGAAACTATTAATGTCATTCCTTTTTCTTGTTGAGACATTAGTAAAGGACTTCACTACAGCGGTGACTGACACTGGCACAGAGAGTTTACCGACTAGCTTAATATTGACTTGTAGGTCAGGTTGTCCTACAAAAAAAATCAAGCTTCTATAATAGATATTGTCTTATACAAGCCAAGCAAGTCATAGCAAGCAAAGAGACTAAACAAACAGTATTTTCAGATCAATTGACAAAAGATAATTATATAAAATAACGTAGATTAGGATTAATAACCCCTTGTGCTTAGCGCTTTTTTTGATTAATAGTAATAATAAGGAAAACCAAAATGAAAACTGCATAATATTCACAAAACTAAAGTCTAAACAGCTGTGCTATTGGCTACCATTAATGTGTTGAATTTTACCTCATCATTCATACGCCGATTTCCTCGTCGCTTCCGTTGGCTTTATTTATGCCATACTTCTTTTCATGATGCTCCTCATCTGCCGCCCTTTTCAGACGACTTATTACAATCTTTTATCTCTGTTGTAACCACAGCCTCGACTGAAGTCCCTCAAACTTCTAATAGACATCCTCGACATCGGCAGACGGTCTATGATTCTTTGCAACCGCTTTACTAACACCTTTGTAGAGTGGGGCTATAACCTTTGTTTATAGTGTCTATGGGATGACAGTGTCTATGCTCCTTCTCCATAGAATATTAAGGCACATGAAAGGAGTTTCTGAAGTTCCTGGTGAACACAGTTCGACTAGTCTAGGCCTGGGGCAGAGTAGTTTATTCAGATATATACAAATACAGTTACATAGATCATACATAGCAGCATATGTGTAGAGAACCCAGGATAACCCAAAAAAATCAGTGACTTATTTCGGTTGAGGTACTCTCATGGGCATATCATTTATTGCCTTTTCAAAGTTCTGTGTTGTTAGGATTATATCAGAAATTCTTGAATTAACCAAATTTGAGTCTCGGTCACAAAAAATGTCGACTCTTAGTCTGATTAACGGCTCACTAAATGCTGAGTCTAGTACTCATGCATTTCTTTGCTGTCACTATGTAAGTCTATCTTTTTTAAGTTGGGGGTTTTAAATATTGGATGAAGTTTTTATCCTGTTTTTGATATAAAAATAGAAATTTTTGGGGTTTTCTTTCAATTTAAATTTTTGGCTTTAATTTCTTCCCTGTGTTCTACTGAAAAAGTACCTAAATTACATAACCACGAATCTACAAATACCTAACATTACACAAATAACCCGCACAAAAAGAGAGGACTTACGGCGACTTTTCGGCCCCGATTGGACCGAAACGTTGTAACTCCTTTTTTATGACTCACAAATCGTAATGCACGATTGAAAAACAATCCATTTTTTAGCTGTAAATTTCTACATAGTTCAAAAAACTACTTTTGGGTTTAAGCAATTAAGGTGCTTTAGATGCTTAATGTATAACTGAATTTCTTTCTTAATAACCCCTTTTTCTTTTAAATTTTTACAAGTTTTAAAATAATTACAGAGTTTTTTTAAGCCTAGTTGCAGATTCAATTAATTTATTTATTTTACTGAAAATCTATTTTGAAAAAATTCCCTTCATCTTTTGATTACGGGCAAGATCCTGCTGTAAACGTTTTACTAAATGAATTTCCGAATCAAACAGCAATGTAATTTTATACGGCAGGCCAAGAAAGACATTATAGTGCAAAAAATAACATAACCCTCTTTAACTCAATGCAGATCCTTAACAAACATTTTTGTGACCCCACAGCATTACTCAATTCCCTTTAATTTTCCCTAATCAATCATCACCTCACAGAAAATGGCTTAAACCTGATATTAAGTGTCTACCTTCCTGGCTACTGGCCTACACAAAATGTAAACGGACTATTCCTACCCCGTTTCACAAACTATTAAACCCCCTTTTCGTTTAGATTCAGGGTAATAAAAGCACAAATGATGCTTTCAAACACTGCAGAATAATATAACCGCACTTGAAAAGAAAGAAGTCCCCCTGGGCATTTTCATTTATTTACGTAAACTTTCGTTTCAGTCGCCAGAATACTGTCTCCAAATTAAAAGCACTATGGGTTTAGAGGCCCCTCCCCCAACTACCCAAAATAAACTTAGTAAAGAACCCCAAAATGTTATGCAATGATGCAAAACTCTTCACCCAACCAACACAGTAGAAGTCCCACAAGGAAGGTCCCTTTGGGCACTCCTCTTTCTATCTTCATCAATGATCACCGAATGCATCACGCTACTCAAAAACCCCTATTTTGCAGTGACACTCATAGTATTTTCCCACCAAACACATCATACTAGCAAACACAGTCATGCCGAATTTCAGAAAAAAATCTGCCTGGATATGACTAAAAATTACCCCGAACATATAAAACCCTAAAATTTTTTTTAAAACGCAAAACCTTTAAAACTCGAAAAAGGATTCGATTTAAAAAATTACTTTTAACGAAAAATAAAACCAAAAAAAAGATGTAAAATATATTAAAAAAGGGGGTTTAAAAAGGTCGGGGATTCTCTCCAAAAAACCGCATAAAGGTTTAAATTAAAAATTTAAAAAAAGGGGAAGGAAAAATTTTGGGTTTGGGAAGGGGGATTTAAAAAACACCGGGGGTTTAAGGGGGCTTGGGTTTTTTCTCTATTTAAGTCTGGGGGTTTTAGGGGGTTTTTCAACAATTATTTTTTTTTCTTTAAATTTTTAAAAAAATTTTTTTGGGGGGAGAAAAAGGGGAATGCAAGGGGGGCCCCCTCCTGAGTGTTTTTTTTCTTTTTTTTTTTTTTTTAACCAAAAGGGGGGAAAATTCCTAAAACCACCTTACTTTTAATTATTTTCCAGAACACTTAAAAAAATCCCAAAAAAAATCCCAAAAGTCTAAAAAAGTTTTAAGTACTTTTTCCAAATGTCTTCATTACCTCCCCTCTTTCCCCTTTTAAATTTTTGGAATTTTGTGGGGGAAAAAAAACACCTTTCCTAAAACCCCTAATAACCCAGCAAAAGGGCCGAAAAAAACATATTCCCACTCCCCCGATACTCCACCAATTTTCAAAAGTAACTGTTTTTAATTAAGAACATCCATACTTATTCATGTCCAAAACATACACAGAACAATACCGCAAGATAAACCCCCCACTCAAACTTCTCTCGCCAACCCAAAAAGGGGCAATGACCCAACACAAGAACAGATTCTTTTTGAAATACCTTTGTCCATATCACACTGGTAAAAAATTTGCACATAAAAGGGCCCCAAAAATATGAATTAAATTTCCAAAGAAATTTAAAAAACCCCGTCTGAAAATCATTTAAGATCTTCTCAAAAACCGTTAATCACCTTACTAAAGCTAATACTCAGTACACACATACCACCTAAGTACCCCACATATAAACTTAACAATCCTTTGAACCTTTTATCCATTTTTGACGGAATATAATTGAACCCTTTTTTTTCCACAAAAAGCATTTCGAAATTTTTAATATTTTTCTTTTGTCTTTACAAATTTTGATTCATTTTATAATTAATAAATTTTGTAAAAAAATGAAAAATTACTGTCCCACTGTACAACATTGGTTCTCCCCAGTGTTAAGAGACTGTAAACCAATAATGTTAAGTTGCCCCTAATGCCTAGGCATAATAGAGGCTCTCTTTGTATTGCAAACCCCTATTGTAAATCAAAAACTCAAAAGTCGTTTGCAAAGACATAAAAAAATAAAAAAAAAAATAAATAACGGGTGGGGGTAAACCCCCGTTCAGAGAGCTATTGGGCTAGCTGGTCAGTCCTAACCCACGGTCTGGGGTTTTTAGACTTCTGATCGCGGGTTCTAACCCCCGCGTAACAGCCTGGGTTTATCAGGGCCCGACCACATGGGCCCCGGTACAGACCGGGCCGCGGGGGGGTTGACCCCCCAAACTTCTCCAGGGAAACTCGGTAAAACTGGACAAAAAACCACATCCGTTAAGCGCCTGACTGCAAAATGGGATTACACGTGACAGCAAAAAATGAGTGAATACTAAAATTCAAAAGACACAGCATTTAGGAGCCGTTAATCAGGGGTAAGATCGACAATTAAATTAATTTTTTTATGCCCAGACTCGAAATTGGTCAATTAAGAAAATTTTGATAATCCTAACCCTCGAAGGTTGGAAAAGCAATATACGACATGCCCAGCACTTGCCCCAGGGCCCCCGGGTCGTGATCCCTTTATAAGAGTACAAAAGAAAACCCTTCCATGTCATTAAATATTCGTGGAGAAGGGCTGGAACGAGTCTCCCAAGTCCTAAAAAAACAGATATAGCACCCTTCACAAAGGTGCAGTAAAGCAATTGCAAAGAATTACAGACCGATTTACTAAGTCCAAAACATTAACTTTTGAAAGGGTTAAAAAACAAGATCGCCAACCCCTTTTTCATACCCATCAGTTTCACAACCAGAGCAACAACCTGATATCCCGGTCAATAAAAACACGAAACCACCTGGGGGTTCACATTCACTCACCACCCTTTGCCCTAAAAAGAAATATCAATCTCAATCTTAAATAATGAATCTTAACTAGTCATAAGTTGGCCTGTAAAACTCCAATACTGAAACTATGTATTGTGCCAAAACAAAAGCATTCACATTGCTAAACTTACAAACTAGTATTTAGTCACTTAGCCTAATACCAACTTACCTCATAATTTGTAATATTTTAAATTTAAGAATTAATCTAAGTCTGCCCGAAATCCCTAGCCATGCTAGGTGTTCTAGTGGTACATCTGAAATTTTATTATTTTACTAATGTAAACCACACAATAACCAAATTCTGTAAACTCAGCATTGTAATCCTTATAGAGAATAAACTTTGAATTGAATTGAATATGTTTATTTACACCCCATACCCATCCTGTGGGTGGTAGTCAAAAGATTACAGAGGTACATAATGGCCCAGGGACTGGACCCCAAAGTTTTGAGAGCTGAGCAAGTTACAAAGGTAATGAATCCAGGTAGATATGGTCACATATCATGGCAAGTTACAAAGGTATTACAGACTACAGAGGTTTACATAATGGGTCCAGGGACTGGGCCCCAAAGGGTTTTTTGATTGCTGAATAAGGTACAAAGGTAATGAACTCACAAGTTACAAAGATAATGAATCATGTAAGTAAATTTACTTACATTTATACATGGCTGCAATCATGAACAATTATAGTGTAAAGAGCAATTCCACGTCCACACCCGGTCACAACTGTAATGATTATTGGTGCAAATTTTTAAATTTTTGGGGGCACACCACACACACACACACCACACACACACACACACACAAAATGAGGAGAATTAAATCAGACGAGGATCAGGCAGGACTTCAAAGAGATCTGGACAGATTGGACACCTGGTCCAGAAATGGTTCTCGAATTTAACCCCGCCAATGCAAAGTCATGACGATCGGGGAAGGGCAAAAAAGACCGCAGACGAGTATAGGTAAGTGGCCAAAGACTGCAAACTTCGCTCAAGGAGAAAGATCTTTGGGTGAGTATAACACCCAGACGTCTCCGGAAGCACACACAACCGATAACTGCTGCAGCATATGGGCGCCTGGAAAACCTGAGAATAGCGTTCCGATCCTCAGTAAGGAATCGTTCAAGACACTGTACACCGTGTACGTAGGTCCATACTGGAGTATGCAGCACCAAATTTGGAACCCACACAGGTCAAGCACGTCAAGAAATTATAGAAAGTGCAAAGGTTTGCGACAAGGTTAGTTCCAGAGCTAAGGGCAATGTCCTACGAAGAAAGGTTAAGGGAAATCGGCCCTGACGATACTGGAGGACAGGAGGGTTTGGGGGAGACATGATAACGACATACAAAATACGGGCATGTAATAGAGAAGGTGGACAGAGACAGGATGTTCCAGAGGGGACACAGCAACAAGGGGTCACGCTTGAAGACCCAGATGAGTCAAAGGTTTTAGGAAGTATTTCTTCATCAGAGAGTATCAGGAACTGGAATAGTCTGGCGAGTGATGTAGTGGAGGCAGGAACAATACATAGCTTTAAGACTGGTATGATAAAGCTCATGGAGCAGGGAGAGAGAGCACCTTAGTAGCGTTCAGTGAAGAGGCGGGGTCAGGAGCTGAGTCTCGACCCTTGCAACCAAAATTTACGTCAGTACACACACACCCCGCCGCGCGCGTGGAGGGATTCCAGGGGGTTTGTGACTTTTACCACCCCCCGCAACCACAAATAGGTGAGTACAACTTGGTGAGTAGACACACACACCAGGAGCTGAGTATCGACCCCTGCAACCACAATTAGGTGAGTAAAACACGATATACATACACACACGGCACAAGCACTCACACATGTATAAGTACGCAAATATGCATGTAAACACACACACACACACACACACCACAAAACCCCAACACACACCCCACACACACACAAAACACACACACACACACACATGGTGGTGCAGACGTGGGTGCACAAGGCTCCGAGAACCTTCGTGTTTTTGAGGCATGCAATAACCGCTAGCAGTAATCATTGGTAGTGACAAAGTCATGAACAAACCTACGAGGATAACTATAGTTATTAGTTAAAAAAATTTCGAGAGGAAACCTGAATTCAGTGTTTTTTTTTAAAAGTGCCAAACCGTTGTGGATCTACTAGGCACTGTTGCCACAGATACAAAAAATAAAAAGAAACAAAGTGAGTGTGGAAACGGGTGATCAAGAATTAACCAGCGTTTGGGTAACAAGTGAAATGTGGGCACCGTAATGTGAGAGTGGAAAAAGTTAATAAGCAAAAGGAAAAGAAAAAATAAAATATACAACAAGGGAAGGTGGCAGTAGGCCTACTGAAGCAGTGACGTCACAATATTTTGTATGCCATTTTACATATAAAGTGTAACACCGAATGTGAAGTTTATTTTGTAATAAGTGAAAAGTGAAATCACTTGAGGAACGCGGGGTGCATGAGCATATATGGTTATAAACATCACGGGTGAAGGTTACAAAATAGTGATAGAAGGCCTATGTACGACGACTACGTCATCAGCCTGGCAACTTGTCATCAACACCGCTGTCAGTGCAAGTATTTCACCTGCTGAGGTTGCATTTTGCAAGATTGAGTTCTGGTCCTGCCTCACTGTTAGATACTGGTCACTCACTCCTGCAAGCCATTACCAGAAATAGAGTAAAATAGCATAGACGAGGAGTGCCAAGGAGTAAAGCGGTTTGTGAGGGATAACGTCAGACACTTAAGCTGTGACAAGCTAAATTTTTTCAACCTAGCTACTTTCTGAATTTTAGAAGTAGAATCGATAAGTGTTTACAAGTATTGGTAAGCTTTGAATTACTGGTACCTACCAGTATTTATTAAGCATGAATACTTAGAAGTGGGGCACACACACACACACAACACACACACACACACACACACACACACACACACACACACACACACACACACACACACACATATACACACACACACACACACACACACACATACACACATACACAGGATTTTACACCGTCCTGTGAACTGACCAAACTGAACCTTTCTCCTCTCTCTCTCTTCCCCCCTCTTCCTATCCTAATCTTTTCTCTCTACCTATCTCACTCTCACCTATATCTTTCTCTCAACCTATCTCTCTCTCTTTCCCTCTCCCATCTTTCCCCCAAACATCTCTTCCCTCAACACCTCCCCCCCCCCTAACATCTTCCCCCCTTAACATCTTCCCCTCCCTTTATCTTCCCCTCCCCTTTTTTCCCCATCTCTCTCCCCTCCCCCCCTCTCTTTCCCCCCTAGCCTCTCTCCCCCCCAAAGCCTTTTCTCCCCCTCCGCTCTTCCATCTCCCCCCTTTTTCCCCCTCTCTCCCCCCCCCTCTTTGCCTTTTTCCCCTCCCCTCTCACTCTTTTCCCCCCCCCTTTTTTTCCCCCTCCTCCCCCCTCTCTCTCCCCCCTCTCTTTGCCTTCTCTCTCTCTCCCTACTCCCTCCCCTTCTCCCTCCCTCCCCCCTCTTCTCTCTCTCTCTCTCTCCCCCTCCCCTTCTCTCTCTCTCCCCTTCTCTCTCTCTCTTCCCCCCTTTTCTTTTTCCTCCCCCCTCTCTCTCTCTTCTTTGCTCTCTCTTTTCCCCCCCTTTTTTCCCCCTTCTAAAACCCTCCCCCTCCCTCCCCTTCCCTTCATCTCTCCCCCCCCCTCTCCCCTCTCACTCTCACTCTCTTTTCCCCCCTTTTTCCCTTTCTCCCCTTTTCCCCTCCTCTTTCTACCTTCCCTTCTCTCTCTCTCTCTCTCCCCAAATCTTTTCCCCCCTTTTTTTTTCCCTTCTCACTCTCCCCCCCCCCCTTTCCCCTTTCCCTTCCCCTTTTTCCCCCCTCTCAACCCCCCCCTTTTCCCCTTCTCATTTTTCCCCCTCTCTCTCCTTCAAACCTTTCCCCCCTTCTCTCTTCTCTCACAAAAAAAAAAAAAAAAAAAAAAGGTGGGGATTTTCGCGGGAAACCCAAGGATCAATGAGAATGGTTTGGTAGGGAGGAGTGGAAAGGAAAGGGGCAGTGGAAAAGGATTGGGAAAAAGGGGTGCGAGAGAAAAAATTTGGAGAGCTTTCTTTAAAAAAAAAGGAGAAAGAACTCCCCTGTGAAATTGGAAAAAAAGGGGTGAGAAGGAGACAAAGAATTTGGGGGCCCCCAAGTCGAAACTCCCGTAGACAAGTAAAAGGGCCTAGAATTGAGGAAAAAATAGGCTGAAGCGAGTTTTTTAGGGGCAGTGACCAGGGGAAGAAAACCAAACCCTAGAAGCTGCGAGGCCGAACAGGAAGGAAAGAATTATGAATTTGTAAGGTCAATCAACCTCCCAAAAAGAGCAAGGAGGGGGAAGGGAAGAACAGCTGGTTCGATGGGAAGGGTGATAGGTCGAATGTGAGGCACAACCAGTATAAAAGGCCATGGAAAAATAAAGGGAGAAAACTGCCCAAAAAGGCAGGATCCAGAGTCACAGAGGGTGAGGCAATGGGGGGAGGAAAGGGCAAAATCAGTGTTTATCCATGGGCTTCAGGAAAAGAGGAAAGGACACACACTAAAAGGCAGCGGGAAGAAAGTAAGGGGGATTGAGAAAATCATCACGGAAATAGGTGAAGAGATGGACGAGATTGTAAATTTTCAGAGAATAGGGGGGTACTCGAAGGGGAGAAACCGACCAATCAAGTGATTCTCAGGAGGGAAAACAGTGCAGAACAGGATCCTCCAAGAGAAACCACGATTGAAATACTCGGAAGAGTACAGAGGGTGTTCTAGACAAGACAGACAAAATCAGAACGACAGAAAGGGAGGGAGGGGACAAAAAAGCGAAAAGGAGCTAGGAAAAGAGAAAAGGGAGGGAAACCCAGCAAGGTCAGTCAGAGCAGAACAAACAGCAAGGGCAAGCACACACATAACTATTCTCAAACCATACAACCTATCACCCCATCCCAACACACACTACAATCCATACCCACAGCCTCCACCCAAACCGAGCATAGAATCCCACAGAAATGCCACCCAGGTCTCCCACCTCACAGGCCCCACATACCACAGTGTTGGAAAGGAAACTGAAGGTATGGTACACAAACGCTGATGGTATAACAAATAAGTGGGAGGAGTGGCATGAAAGAGTCAAAGAGGCATCACCGGACATCATAGCTCTCACAGAAACCAAGCTTACGGTATGATAACAGATGCCCTCTTTCCAATGGGATACTAAATCCTGAGGAAAGACAGAGGGAACAGGGGGGGTGGAGGAGTGGGATTGCTGATCAAAAATCGCTGGGAAATTTTTATGAGCGGAGGGGAGGAGACAGCGGAGAAGAAAGTGATTACATAGCGGGAATGCTTCACTCTGGAGGTCCCAAGGTGGTAATAGCAGTGATGTATAACCCACCACAGAACAGCAGGAGGCCAAGGCAAGAGTACGACGGAGCAATAGAGCGATGATTGACACACTGGCTAGAGTGGCCAGAAAGCTCATGCATTTCAGGGCAAAGCTCCTGATCATGGGTGACTTTAACCACAAGGAGATCGATTGGGAGAACTTGGACCCGCATGGGGGCCAAAATACATGGAGGGCTAAGATGATGGAGGTGGTACTGGAAAACTTCATGTACCAACACGTAAGGGACACTAAAAGAGAGAGAGGAGAGGATGAACCAGCAAGGCTAGACTTAGTATTCACCTTGAGTAGTGCAGATATCGAGGACATCACATATGAAAGACCCCTTGGGGCCAGTGACCATGTGGTTTTAAGCTTCGAATACAGAGTAGAGCTACAAGTGGAGGGAGAAGCAGGAAGGCCAGGACGAATGAAGCCAAACTACAAGAAAGGGGACTACACAGGTATGAGGAACTTCCTGAATGGGGTTCAGTGGGACAGAGAACTGGCAGGGAAGCCAGTTAATGAGATGATGGAATATGTAGCAACAAAATGCAAGGAGGCTGAGGAGAGTTTGTACCCAAGGGTAACAGGAATAATAAAAAGCCAGGATGAGCCCATGGTTTACCCAAAGGTGCAGGGAGGCAAAAACCAAGTGTGCTAGGGAATGGAAGAAATATAGAAGGCAAAGGACCCATGAGAATAAGGAGAGCAGTCATAGAACCTGAAACGAATATGCACAGATAAGAAAGGAGGCCCAAAGACAATATGAAAATGACATAGCAGCGAAAGCCAAATTTGACCCGAAACTGTTGTACAGCCACATCAGGAGGAAAACAACAGTCAAGGACCAGGTAATCAGGCTAAGGAAGGAAGGAGGAGAGACAACAAGAAATGACCGTGAAGTATGTGAGGACTCAACAAGAGATTCAAAAAAGTGTTCACAGAGGAGACAGAAGGGGCTCCAGAAAGACGGAGAGGTGGGGCACACCACCATGTGCTGGACACAGTGCACACAACCGAGGAAGAAGTGAAGAGGCTTCTGAGTGAGCTAGATACCTCAAAGGCAATGGGGCCAGATAACATCTCCCCATGGGTATTGAGAGAGGGAGCAGAGGCGCTATGTGTACCCCTAACAATAATATTCAATACATCTATCGAAACAGGGAGATTGCCTGAGGCATGGAAGACAGCAAATGTAGTTCCAATCTTTAAAAAAGGAGACAGACATGAAGCATTAAACTACAGACCAGTGTCACTGACATATATAGTATGCAAAATCATGGAGAAGATTATCAGGAGAAGAGTGGTGGAACACCTAGAAAGGAATGATCTCATCAACAGCAGCCAACATGGTTTCAGGGATGGGAAATCCTTTGTCACAAACCTACTGGAGTTCTATGGCATGGTGACAGCAGTAAGACAAGAGAGAGAGGGGTGGGTGGATTGCATATTCTTGGACTGCAAGAAGGCGTTTGACACAGTTCCACACAAGAGATTGGTGCAAAAGCTGGAGGACCAAGCAGGGATAACAAGGCACTACAATGGATCAGGGAATACTTGTCAGGAAGACAGCAGCGAGTCATGGTACGTGGCGAGGTGTCAGAGTGGGCACCTGTGACCAGCGGGGTCCCACAGTGGTCAGTCCTAGGACCAGTGCTGTTTCTGGTATTTGTGAACGAAATGATGGAAGGAATAGACTCTGAGGTGTCCCTGTTTGCAGATGACGTGAAGTTGATGAGAAGAATTCACTCGATCGAAGACCAGGCAGAACTACAAAGGGATCTGGACAGGCTGCAGACCTGGTCCAGCAATTGGCTCCTGGAGTTCAATCCCACCAAGTGCAAAGTCATGAAGATTGGGGAAGGGCAAAGAAGACCGCAGACGGAGTACAGTCTAGGGGGCCATAGACTACAAACCTCACTCGGCAACTGGGCAGGACTCCAGCCCAGCGACAGTACCAGTCGAGAAGTGTCCTCCTGAGTCGCTTGCCAGGAGTCCTGCCCAGTTGCCGAGTTTTGTCGACGCCTCACTCTAGGGGACCAGCATGTCGTGCCCCAGGTTGAGTGAAAACCTGCAGCGACTCCTACGATGTCTGCTTCACCGTTCCAGAGGAGACCGTACCCCGTTACGTCACAGCTCAGCCGCAGCGATGTCTCCCGTGTTGCAGTATCTGTCAAGACGCAGGAAGTCGTGCAGTGATGCCCATCGACGCTCATTGCCTTTGACCACGATGTTTAGCACACCCCTTGTTTTTTTTCTATCCCTCCCTGTAGAAGTTTTTTTTTTTCCATGTCCATATGTATATGTTTTTATTTTGTGTTCTGTGCCCTGTTCCTACGAGAGAGAGAGACCGAGTTTCTTTTACTACCAGTATTGTCGCGTCGGGACGACGCGCGGTAGGTGGCCGAGCGTATGTAGACAGCCTGTACTGTGTGCACAGACAGCCCATGCTGTCTGCCAGCTTAGTTCATATTTCGCGCTATGCTGGTGCTGCCATCTATAGGCCTTGCCACTTCAGTATGCCCAGACTTGCCTCACCCTCACTCACACAGCGGCCTGGCATCAACACACAAGTACTCCCAGCTCTCTCTCGTGGGCATGGCCCTGCCCGGGCCATGGGCACAAACACACAAGCTGTGTAACCCAACACTAGTTATCAATAAACAAAGAAGCCTCCGAAGAAGACGTATCATTTATCCACCGCGTACAGCACCTACCAAAATAACTCCATTATAGTTTGCAACAAGACTAGTCCCAGAGCTAAGAGGTATGTCCTACGAGGAGAGGTTAAGGGAAATCAACCTGACGACACTGGAGGACAGGAGAATAGGGGGACATGATAACGACATACAAAATACTGAGAGGAATTGACAAGGTGGACAAAGACAGGATGTTCCAGAGATTGGACACAGTAACAAGGGGACACAGTTGGAAGTTGAAGACACAAGATGAATCACAGGGATGTTAGGATGTATTCTTCAGCCACAGAGTAGTCAGTATAGTGGAATAGTTTGGGAGCGATGTAGTGGAAGGCAGGTCCATACATAGCTTTAAGCAGAGGATGATAAAGCTCACGGTTCAGAGAGAGTGACTAGTAGCGATCAGTGAAGAGGCGGGGCCAGGAGCTCGGACTCGCCCCCCGCAACCTCAACTAGGTGAGTACAACTAGGTGAGTACATACACACACACAGGACCCTGTACACCGTGTACGTTAGGCCCATATTGGAGTATGCGGCACCAGTTTGGAACCCACACCTAGCCAAGCATGTAAAGAAACTAGAGAAAGTGCAAAGGTTTGCCAAAGACTAGTCCCAGAGCTAAGAGGTATGTCTACGAGGAGAGGTTAAGGGAAATCAACCTGACGACACTGGAGGACAGGAGAGATAGGGGGGACATGATAACGACTTACAAAATACTGAGAGAAATTGACAAGGTGGACAAAGACAGGATGTTCCAGAGACTGGACACAGCAACAAGGGGACACAGTTGGAAGCTGAAGACACAGAATGAATCACAGGGATGTTAGGAAGTATTTCTTCAGCCACAGAGTAGTCAGGAAGTGGAATAGTTTGGGAAGAGATGTAGTGGAGGCAGGATCCATACATAGCTTTAAGCAGAGGTACGATAAAGCTCATATTTCAGGGAGAGTGACCTAGTGGCGACCAGTGAAGAGGCGGGGCCAGGAGCTTGGACTCGACCCCTGCAACCTCAACTAGGTGAGTAACTAGGTGAGTACACACACACACACACACACACACACACACACCTGTCAGGAAGACAACAACGTGTCATGGTGCGTGGCGAGGTGTCAAAGTGGGCGCCTGTAACGAGCGGAGTGCCGCAGGAATCAGTCCTAGGACCGGTGCTATCCTGGTATTTGTGAACGACATGACGGGAGAAATAGACTCCGATGTGTCCCTGTTTGCAGATGATGTGAAGTTGATGAGAAGAATTCAATCGGACGAAGACCAGGCAGACCTACAGAGGGATCTGGACAGACTGCAGGCCTGGTCCAGAAACTGGCTCTGGAGTTCAACCCCACCAAGTGCAAAGTCATGAAGATCGGGAAAGAGCAAAGAAGATCACAGGCGGAGTACAGTCTAGGGGGCCAGAGCCTACAAACCTCACTCAAGGAAAAGGATTTTTGTGTGATTAAAACACCGGAAACATCGCCTGAGGCACATCAGTCAAAAATAACTACTGCAGCATACGAGCACCTGGCAAACCTAAGAACACCAAATTTAGACATCTAAATAAGGAGTAATTCAGGACCCTGTACACTGTGGGATGTTAGGCCCATATTTGGGGTATGCAGCGCCAGTTTGGAACCCTCACCTAGCCAAGCATGTAAGGAAACTAGAGAAAGTGCAAAGGTTTGCAACAATTTAGTCCCGGAGCTAAGGGGTAATGTCCTACGGAGAGGTTAAGGGAAATGGACCTGATGACACGAAGACAGGAGAGTTAGGGGTAAAATGATAACGACATAAAAAACTGAGAGGTATAGACAAAGGTTGACAGAGACAGAATGTTCCAGAGATGGGACACAGCAACGAGGGGTCACAGTTGGAAGCTGAAGACTCAGATGAATCACAGGGGTGTTAGGAAGTATTTCTTCAGTCACAGAGTTGTCAGGAAGTGGAATACCCTGCGTAGTGATGTAGCGGAGGCAGGATCCATACATAGCTTTAAGAAGAGGTGTGATTAAGCTCACGGAGCGGGAAGAGTGGCCGGGTAGCGGCCAGGTGAAGAGGCGGGACCAAGAGCTGTGAATCGACCCCCGCAACCACAACTAGTGAATACAACTAGGTGAGTAGACGTGGTTATGCTTTATTTACAACTAGCAAAGTCAGGGTATTTTTCCAGAATGGTTTTGTAATATACCACTGTGGATAAAATACTTTGACATATTTTGAACATTTCTGAGTGAGTTGTCTCTAAATTCATTAATTTTATCGCACCAGTACATAATGACGCAAGGTGTGACAATAGTTGGATGCACCATAGACAGTGGCTCCTCCTGCTTGATAGAATGATGATAGATAGAATGATGATAGATGGACTGGCTGGTGTCATCCCCTGAGTCTTAAGTCAATAAAGTTCAGTTGAAGTTCTTTTCGTATTATTGTTCTCAAACTGCTAACTGACAACCCAAGATTGTAATCTACTCGCTCTTTGAAAGCATACAACTTAGCCAATTTATCAGGTCTATCATGCATTTGAAGGTCAATGTGAGATGGAATCCACAGTATGTGGACTCTGACTCCACTGTCCACACTCCTACCTTACCTGTGTCTGGCTTCTGACACAAGCATGCCACAGTTTATACTTAATGAGTTGAGAGCATTTATGGATGACAGAGAATCAGTTACAATTAAAGTATCAACCTTAGATACATGGACGCATTTGAGTGCAAGGAGTATGGCAAACATGTTCTGACTGAAGAGTAGAGCCCCAGTTATTGATGCGTGCTCTAATTTCTTTAAGAGAGCCATCACTCTGTATGACAACAACTTGCTCTAAACACGGGTTTAGAGCAGGTCGCTCCTGCCTCTCATAGCTACTGGATCACTATGACATGATCTTGGATGCACTGGAGAACGATCAGAATGCAGATGTAGTGTACACAAACTTTGCGAAGGCCTTCGACAAGTGCGATAATGGAGTAATAGCACACAAAATGGGTGATAAAGGAATAACAAGAAAAGTAGGTAGATGGATCTATAACTTCGTAACAAATAAAACAACAATGAGTAATAGTAAACAGAGTATGGTCACAGGAGGCAACAGTGAAAAACTCTGATACACAAGGTACAGAACTCGCTCCCATCATGTTCCTCATCCTCATACCTGACATAGAAATGTAAACCACAGCACAGTGTCGTTTGCTGACGATACCAAAATTTGTTTGACAGTGTCATTCATTGAAGACACTACAAATCTCCAAGCGGACATTAATCAAGTCTTTAAATGGGCGTCAGAAAACAACATGAAGTTCAATGAAGACAAATTTAAATTACTCCGCTATGGAAAACTCGAGGAAATAAAGACTGTATCGGAGTATAAAGGAAATTCCAATCATACGATAGAGCGGAAAACTAATGTGAAGGACTTGGGATTGGAAATGTCAGAGAATTTCATTTTCAAAAATCACAACAAAAATGGATAGGATGGGTAATGAGAACATTCAAAACTAGGGATGCCAAGCCAATGATGATTCTCTTCAAATCGCTTGTTCTCTCTAGGCTTGAATACTGCGGTACATTAACGGCCCCTTGCAAGGCAGACCTGGAGAATATACAGAGAACCTTTACTGCACGTATAAGTACTATAAATCTTCAAAATTATTAGGAAACGGGTTTTGAAGGCCCTTCCCATGTACGCCTTGGAAAGCAGGAGAGAAAAAATTACATGATAATATACACCTAAAAAAATCATAGAGGGACTAGTCCCAAATCTACACACCGAAATCATAAGGAAAACACTCGGCAGGCGGTGCAACATCCTCCCAATGAAAAGCAGGGGTTCCATGAGTACGCTAAGAGAAAACACAGTAAGTGTCAGGGGCCCAAGACTGTTCAACTGCCTCCCAGGATACATAAGGGGGATTACCAATAGACCCCTGGCTGTAATCACTGACTGTTACATCACGACCGTTACTGCTAACCTAGTATGATTTGAATGCCTTTGGGTCCTCCAGGCACTCAGCGGACAGTTCAAGTTGAGTCATAGGAGAGTAAACAGATCAGGCCTGGCGTCCCCATATATTCCATCTAATATACTTACTAGGGAAAATCCGACGTGAGTGTTTATTATCCAATCCATGTTTCGAACCCCCCCAAAGACCCGATGGAGCAGGTGTTATCATATGTAACAATAGATGGAGCAGGTGTTATATGTAAAAAGTAGATGGAGCAGGAATTATCATTTAAAAACAGTAGTGGGAGCAGTATTTTCAGATGGCAGTCATTAAGTTTAACAATAGATATAGCAGTTATCATTATAACAATATGTGGAATAGTAACACTGACAGGTTGTAGTTATTTAAGATACAAAGCAGTTACCGAAATTTCTTATTTTATCAGATTTTCGTCTAATGGGCAGGCAGAAAGTTATTTTTTTTTTACTGTAAAATTAAAGTTGCTGCTTTTTGTGTTTTTATTCTTGTTTCATGAAACTTGGCCGACGTTTCGACCGTCGTGAACTATCAAGTCACTCGTTTCTTTACAATATCTTGACGAACCCAAACGCCGCCACGTTTTCATGTTATATGTTAGTAACTTGTGTGTATGCAGCCATGACAAACTTGAGTCTGGAAGCCTGTTAGTTGTTGTGGCCAGCATCCCGAGGGAGGACCTGACAACCACTTGGAAATGGGCTTTCTTGGATACCCTACGGAGTTAATATTCTGAATAAAATCCTCTTCAGTGGTGTTGATGCTAGTTTTGGGCCTCAGTGGAGGTGGGGAAGAGGGGCTTCAGTCCTCCAGGTGAAGAGCAGAGGTAGAGTAAGCAGTGGGTAAACTAGTTCGTGGGTTCCTCATCCAAATGCTCCAGGTCTTCTCCACTAGATCGAAGATACCTGCGGGCAGGAAACCTATGTCTTAGTTATGTGTTGCTGAGTGAGAACTAGAGTTTCCTGCGCATAGAAATAGTCTAAATTATTTTTGGACAAAAATATTTAAAATAGAGAAAGTCAGAGCATGAAATTAATTTAATATACTTGTAATTTATTCGACAACGCATTGTGTTTTTGTAAAGTAAAGAAGCTAATGCTGTTTTCTTCACCCCTTTTTTCCTATAAAAATAAATTCCTAAATTCTGTCTTTCTTGGTCTGACGTTCTTTTCAATATCACAGAATATATGAGGACAAGAATGGAGGAATATTGCTGTAGGGCTACTGGACTATACTAGGTTGGTACAGATCACACACTCTCATACCCCTGTTCAACCTTGTTTTAGGATGTCCACCTCAGGGAAGGTTCCTTGTGTTGGTGAGGGGCTGTTGATTTAGGGAATTGGATCTGTGCTCCAGTTCCCCGAATTAAGCCTGAATGCCTTCCACATCCCCCATCCCCAGGCGCTGTATAATCCTATGGGTTTAGCGCTTCCCCCTTGTTAATAAAAAGAAAAAAAAGGATGTCCAAGATTCTCGGTTTAGTGACTCTACTTGGAAGTTTGTTCCACCCATCTACAACTCTGTCACTGAACCAGTACTTTCCTTTATCCTTCTCAATGTAAATTTCTGTCTTGGTTGGATTTTTTCAGCACATTTTATATATGTATCCCTCCTTATTTATTAATGTGTTCCATATGTACATTCCAACACATAATCCTTAATTCTACGTATGATGCTTGTCTGTCACTCATTCCCTGTCATCTCTTGTTCCCCCGTCTTCTCTTACAGGCCAGCTCGGCGTCACACTCACCCAAGGTCACCGTCTTGATGAAGTCTGGGTTGCCACCTTCCCTGAAGAAAGGGTAGAGTGGGTCATGGGTGTCCGAGAGGAGAGCCAGGAGAGCAGCGCGGGTGTCAGGCACACAGCAGGCGCTGGCGCGGGCGTGACGGTGGTTACTGCTGACTGAACACAGTCCATCGTCCTCAGCCACTGCCAGACGCAGTACCTGCAATTAAGGGAAATTCATGTTTAAAGATTCCCTGTAGTTAAAAACATCAAAAGTTTTCGTTAATTAATGTTCGTAAATGACTCTTAACGTATAAGAGACTTCTTCTGCAGCTTTCTCTGCAGCTTCCTCCGCAGCTTCCTCTGCAGCTTCCCACCGCCTGGGAGGTGTCCCGAGATATATCTCAGAATTATTTGTTAATGTGACAGTCGCTATTTGTGAGTTAATGAGGCTGGATTTGAGACTTAGAAAGTTATTACAGATTTGTAGGATCTAAGTATAAATCAGTGTTGAAAACTAACTCTATTGAGCATCTGGGACATTATATCAGGGTAAATCACAGAATCTTTGCTTAAGAAAGTAGAGGCACTTCTCAAACTGCCAACTCATGAGTCGGGAGGGGGGGCGGCATATTCAGTAACATCTTGGAATGGTTACTTACTATTGCAAATCCAAAATTTCTACATGACTTGATGAAACAAACAGGAATTAGCTTTAAATGATCTTCCATGGCCGTTCAGGGAGTAACAAAAAATACTGAATTCTTCTGTTATTTGAATTTACAAGAGAATGTCCGCTGATAGTTTACAGTTGATGCTTCACTTGGAAGGTTAAGGTGCACTCTGGTCTAGTGAGGTGTGTGTTGATGTAGTGAGTGTGTGTGTCGATGCTGTGAGGTGTGTGATGCTGTGAGATGTGTGTGTTGATGCAGTGAGGTGTGTGTTGATTCAGCAAGGTGTGTGTTGCTGCTGTGAGCTGTGCGCTAATGTTAAGATTTTCGTTCAGATTTTAACCCCGGAGGGTTAGCCACCCAGGATAACCCAAGAAAGTCAGTGCGTCATCGAGGATGTCCAACTTATTTCCATTGGGGTCCTTAATCTTGTGCCCCAGGATGCGACCCACACCAGTCGACTAAACACCCAGGTACCTATTTGCTGCTAGGTGAACAGGACAACAGGTGTAAGGAAACGTGTCGAATGTTTCCACCCGCCGGGAATCGAACCCGGGCCCTCCGTGTGTGAAGCGGGAGCTTTAGCCACCAGGCCACCGGGTGTAAGGTGAGTGTTCATGTAGTGAGGTATGTGTTGATGCAGTAAGGCGCGTGTTGATGCAGTAAGGCACGTGTTGATGCAGTAATGGTGTTACCCATAACAAACAAACCTCGTGCAGTCAGCTGTGTCTTTGCCTCTACCTTGCTCTGCCGTCAAACAAGTCAGCTACCTAACTAGCTATTCTACAGAACGGGCAAGGTGGACTTTCCAGTCAAGGCTTCTACAACCCTTGCTCGGCAGTGATGAGGTTTGACTCCTGCAACATGTAGGTAAATACGTATACTTGACAACACACTATTAATAACTGGAACACAATCTTGCACCAGGAAGCAAGCTTGATACGGCAAAAGCTGTCAGTGGCCCTATAAACCCCAGCAGCAACAAGAAATCTGTGAGATGAAACTTTATTTGTTTAGAAGATGGGGGGTCAGGAGTTGAGTATCAACCCCCCACAAACACAAATCAGTGAACACACAGCACTTACTTGTTAGTATGAAGTAGGTGCTCGCCAGGACTAAGAGTGAGGAGGACAGTTGACTTTCGTCAGCATTGTCCGCAGGTCCCACCTCAGCGTTGTGGAAGAGATGGGTCTCCCTCTTGCATGGTGAAGCTCATATTGACACTGAAGCCGTCAGCAACACCAGTACCTCGGTCTCGCAAGATCTGCGGGAGCCGTCTCCATCGTCTTGGCCGACAGCGGGCGCCCGACACACAAAGTGACGTGCTCCCCAAACATCAACTTTACAGTTAACCTCTGAAAACTCACAAGTGCAATGAATCGTTCATAAAAAAATGAAAACCTTTTGTGGAAATTTATTCGGTCCTAAAAAAGTTCCCAGGACAGATACGTCGTACGAAGTCCAACATGTCCGGATGGAACAGCTGGATTGGTGGCCTTACCCCCACCCAAAACACAACACACACACCCGGGTTGGCGAAGGGGGGGTTGGAAGGTACATTTAATTGATAGATTTACCCTTTGAGGAAGAGGTGGGTATTTTTAACTGTTAGTGAATTAAATATTAGGACTATTGAGGCAACTGTAGATAATAATAATGTAGACCTAGACCTTAACGTAGTAGTAAAAGGCCGGTAATGTAGGCAAACGCTAGGTTATAGCCAGGGAGAACTGGCAGCCCAAGTTGAATGCTGGGGAAAGGGGGTTTTTTGAGACTGCAGTACTTCCTTCTAAGATCAGACACCATCAGAATAACAAGTGCCGTTAACAGCAGGGCGGCGCCCCCACGTGTCTTCACATACTAGAACTGGGGAAATCTGGTGGAGGCGCCTCGAAGTACCGTAGATGACCCCCTCCGTCAGGCTCATACAGTAAGACAAGACCTCCCTTTCTTTCTCAGTATTCTGGCCGTTTCGGGGGGAAATTGCGAGTGATTTTGAACTTTGAGTCTTTGTGCAAGCGGACGGCCAATGATCAGTACGTGTTTGACGTCTCCTCGTGGTTAAGCTTAGAAGCTAGTGTCACTTCCTGATAGTTATGCTGGGGGGATACACACCCCCTTGGAAACAGGGATTTCGAGGTGCAGGCAGGTCACTAATCCCGACTTAATATTGGCAGGAATTAAGGCTCCTGGTTGCACGTGGTTCTGAGGGGAAGTTCCAGAGGGGCTAAAGCTTTGGGGAGGTTGAAGACCGGGATATATTCTCCAACACCAAGTAAGTTAGTCCTTCATTTTGTCATCAGGCGAGATTTATTGCAACATCAGTCATTTATGGAAACTGTCCTGTAAGCCACTTGTGAGGCTGAGGTACAACCTCAGAGCTCGGTGTCAACAGAGCTTGCTAGGGTAGGCAAATCACACAGAGGCAATCCAGACAAATTTTCACACCTTTGAAAATTATGAAATTAAAGTAGCTAGAGAATCAAAGACAAAGGGTTCTTTTAAGTGTAGAGGACAAAGCTCAAGGAAAAATAGGACCTCTAAAAAACTAGGTCTGGACAACTTACTGATAATGAACTATTTTAATAACTACTTTTAATAGTTATTTCTTGTCAGTTTTCACACAAGAAAACATAAATGAATATCCCCCTAATTAACAATTATTCAGGCCACAGAAGAAAACAAATTAAGTAACATTATTGTTATGAGGGACCCTAGTTATCAAACAAGTAGATAACCTAAAACAAAATAAGTCCCCGGGACCTGATGAACGCTTCAATGGTACTTAAAGAGTGCAAGTGGGAACTTAGCCGCTAAAGAGCCTGTTCAATGCGTCTATTTTTAAATGAGTATTGCGCCAAAATTGTGGAAGATAGCTATGCAATTCCTATATTAAATCAGGGAATAAGTCCATTCCGCTTGACGTCTATAGTAGGCAAATGATAGAATCAATTATAGCTGATTTATTAATTTGTCAAACCTTAATGAGCATAATTTGATCAATGAGTCTCAGCAAGGGTCCACGAGAGGTGGTTCCTGCCTGACAAATTTTCTGATATTCTTCAATAAAAAATTTGAGACAGTAGACAGCGATAAAGAATATGATGGTGTTTATTTGAATTTCAGTAAAGCCTTCGTTTAGACCACCTCACAAAAGACTTATGAAAAGTAGCAGCTCTTGGTACAGTAGTAAAGTTCTAACATGGATCGAGCATGGCTTACCAATAGAAAGCAAAGAGTTTGCATTAATGGGATCAAGTGTAAGTGGGGACCCATCACGAGTGGCTTTCCGCAAGGATCCGTTTTGGTGTAATGTTGTTCATAATTTACATTAAAGACCTTGAAGAAGGAATAACGAGTGAATGAGTAAATTCGCTGATGATACAAAACTAGTAAAGAATAAAAGATTCTGGGGAGGGCACCAATGAACTTCAGCAGGATTTAGACAAATTTAAAGTCATAGTCCAAGAAGTGCAGATGCAGTTAATTTTAGACAAATGTAAAGTAATAATCATTGGGAATGAAAATAATCCTCAAGTTTAAAAATAGGTAATGTAGAGCTTGATCATACAGAATGTGAAGAAAACTTGGGAATTCATGGTAAGCAAATCTGAAGCCAAAGCAACAGTGCCTAAATGGAGTCATTAGGGTAACAGATTATTTGGATTTATATCTAGAAATATAAATAACAGGAATCCAAAAGCTAATTTTACATCTGTACATCAGATAAAGCCTTTGCTGTGTGTCATTTTTGGTCTCCTTAACGGGGTGGATATAAATTTATTGGGGAAAAAATACAGAAAAGATTTAAAA
>NC_069423.1:31317409-31363288 GCF_026875155.1 Cherax quadricarinatus | reverse complement strand
TCACAATTCCTCATCCTGCTCTTTCGAACATCCGTCTTACTCTCAGTCCTCAGCCTAGTCACCACCCCCTGGAACCACAGCAGACCCAACCGAGTTATCAACATTTGATCCAAAAATTGACTCAAATTTAGGGACAGTGGATAAGAGAGGTTTTGGGTTTATTATGCATACAATTGTTATGAAAGGTTTTATTGTAAGTAAAATGTATGGTAAAAAAAACAAAAAAATTGAGTAAATCTGAGGCATTTGGAATATGTGGGAAAAAAGGATATATGGCACATCCACATTGAATATAGAAGTGAGAAGTTGGCAGTTGCACCCATAGATCATCCCTGTGCCGAGAGAAAGGAAACATATGGACTGCTTGCATATCCTGGATTGAACATTATAAACCTGTATAAGATACCAGCAGGTAGAAAAGGAAAAGCACACTAATTAAAAACTCAGATTTTATTAGAGAATGCTTATGTCTGAGACCTCATTCATTCCTTCTAAACACTGAGGACAAGTAGCACAGTTAATATAGTCAAGGTGCATGTTAGAAAAGTGATGCAAGTAAAGTTTAAAGTGATGATCAGGTTGTGTAAAGTGCAGAAGTGGAGGTCTCAGACTGTTTGATGTCATGAAATGGCTGGGTGGTGGGGTAAGTGTGGTCATGATTCATGTGGTCCAAAGTAGTGAGATGTTACTTCATGCTTTCTGTTCTGCCGTGTTTGTAGCTGTGATTAAAGGCAACTTTCAAGGCACAGCCACCACTGAAGCTCAATTCAGTGATAAGCGGCTTTGCTGCTCCAGTATTCATCTGATGACCCTAGGTGGTTTTTATGGGTCCATGCAAGCAGTGCTTTGTTTTGCTTTTTCATGCATGCTTTCATTTAATAAACTGACTCTTTTCCAGTTTCCTTTCACATAATTATTGCAGTATCCATGAGGTATTTTGGTAGATTCAAATCTTTGGAAACTGTGGGAGAGGTGGAGAGTCACTCTTGTGAGGTCTTTTATGGATGTATTGTTTGTTATTTCTTGGTGAGAGTGTGATTGTTGTTGATTAACATTGTCATGTGAGGGTATCCTCCTTAGTGTGTGTTTTGGTACAAGTAATATTCAAGGATGAACTTGCCCTGTGTATACAGTCCTGAATGAAAAGGGAGGGTAAATTGGAAATTAAAAAATGAGTTGAACACTTATGTAATGTAAATATGCTCTTCCTCAAGAAAATAAGTTAAATTTATTAAATTTTTTCTTTCATTAATTGATTACATATGATTAGAAAATATTAAACTGAAATTACCAAGAACCCTCCAGATTTAATGTCCATTATTAAACATTATGAGGTTAGTGGTAATAATTTTTCTGTTTCAGGTTTCAGAAACCTAGTTGTGTGTTACATTTCATCACTTTAACGTTCTCTAATTGCTTGGTGTGGCCAAAGAAATCATTACACTCTCACTGCAGTCTAATGTCTACAATGAACAAATCTTTTACTAACAATTTAGTAAGTTCAGTTATTTTTACATTTGCTTAACAAAAAAAGAAAGAATTTGCAAACACTCGTAAATTATGTGACATAAATAAGGCAAAATGATTTAAGTGGAATTATGTGACATGATGCACAAATAGTTTTAGTGGATTAATGTGACATGAAAGCACAAATAATTTTAAGTGAAGTTTCTTGAAGTTACTTTTCACGTCCATGAAGTTTGTTTTCCTAAGGTCAGCCTAAGAAGAAAAACTGTTTTATAAGCTGTTACTCTTCATTTCTATAAAGATTTAAATAAAAATTAACACATTTATCTGTATTACTCGAGACAGTTTTAAGGGGGTTATGTGTAAAAACACTTGACTGCGATTAACCTAACATAAGTTAGCTTTCTTGAAAATATCATCATCTAAGAACAAAACTGTGTAACACAATCTAAAGAACTTATGGGAAAAATAGGGTCAGTTGATCAAATGAAAAATGCTGGCCCACAGATGGCTCCCCGACTTCATCCTGTACCCTACTTGTATGTATCATAACAATAAAAATGCTTTCAAATGAGCTGATGTAGGTAACCGACTCTTAGCTTGTCAATAAAGTTAGGAATCATAACCGCAATAGCTTGTCAATAAAAACTAGGGATCCTCAATCTAACCTTGTCAAATCCAGTGTAAAAAAAAAAAAGGCAAATTTTTTTTTTTAGGTCTCCATATTGTAAAGAAATGCAAATGATAATGTTAATTGTAGCTGGTGTTGTGATGTTTAATGTTTAATGCAATTGTTAAGGCTACAAATGTTACGAAATAAATATTTCTTACTAAATAGTGGTTGCTTTTGTATGTCGATGATTCTGAATAGAATAGCAAGGGATGCTGTGGCCCTACTGGGCAGAGATGGATGTTGGTGGGCGTGAGTGTCAACTAGGTGGGTGGTTGTGGCACTGGCACTAAGACGATGTTTTAACTGGAGAACAAGAAATTCGAGTAATGTAATTTTTTGGTTCCTTTTTTACCCTACTTCACTTTTTACAGCTAGGCTAGGCATTACACTGAACAATACCTCGGCTCAGAGTAGTGATTCTAAGAATTTGTCAGGGTCCCTCTTAGTGGAAAAATCCTGCTAGTTTAACAGCAAACAATGGCACTGAACTTACTTCGCATAACTGTTGCAATGTTAACTTTTTCTTCACACACGTTTTTTCCTCATCTTCCTCTGTTGCATTTGCCTCCTTATATCTGTGCATTGAGCTCTGCCAACATTTCCTCTGGACGTCCATCATCTTCTAAGAGGCTCATTCACATCATCTTCCAGCATATCTTCAAAGCCTTCACCGTTAATCTCCTTTGCAATCTGAACTATTTTCCGCACGCTAACTATTAAGGGAGTAAAAACCTGTGAAAGAATTCACCCCACTAGGCCATAACTTCCCCAGGCAGCACTTAATGTTGTTTGCTTGGCACTTCATTCCATGCACTTCTAGTATAGCAGATGGCATGCTGCAATTAAATTCTGCCAAAAGTTTGGTACTGCCAGGTTGGGGTCCTGTGTCCTTTATGCAAACTATTTTTCATCGCTTTCATGTGGTAGTTGCTCCTGAATGACCCAGATTAACTCCATGTCTAGGGTTGTATTAAGATGTAAGGAGGTAAAAATACAACTTTTACATGTGGGTACACATTGCACACAGCTTTCTGGATGAGTATGGGAATTATCAAGAGTGAAGAAAACATTGAAATGCAAGGTTTTTGTTGCACAGGTAAAACACATGACTCAGGAATGAAGTGATGCCTTAAATATCAGTCAATAAATAATTCTCTGTCATCCATGCTGTCCCTGGTTTGACTTCCAAATTACTGGTAAGGTACTTTATCTACACGCTTTCAAAGGAATGAGGAGTCTTAGAGAGCAATAAATTGCCATGGCTTACACTTGAAATCACATGATGCATTACTGCAAGGAGCTAGAAGCAAATCCTTTGCAACCTTGAATTCCTGGAGGCACTATTTCTCTTGCTGACTGAGTAAAAAGTCTTGTTAGCATTTTCTTCCAAAACACAACTCATCCTCGGCATTAAACTCTTTCTAGTGGAGTTCATAGCACACCCTCAGAAAAATTTTCTTGCAACTCAGCAGGGAAATTACCTGCTGCTGCATGATCAGTTGAAGCACTTTCACCAGAAAACTTAATATTATGCAACTTATATGTCACTTGAACTTGTGAAACAAGCCAGTGGTAAACACACACTCTTGTTCAGGCCTTCCTTCCTTATCACACACTGTTTTATAAAACTATAAGGTTTTTCACTAATTAAGATGAAATTAAGTGGTACACTTTTTTTGTTGTTGTTGTTGTTGTTGTTGTTCAGTCCACTTGGTCAATAAGTTTTCTGATTTATTTACCTCTTGTGATCTGTGTGTCATTCCTGGGTTATTCATTACATAAGCCCTTATATTTGCCTCGTTCCCATTAATTGTATAAACTAATAGTATTTGTTAAGTCCATATGCTCTTGCCATCTCCACCACATGTACACCACTTTTAACCCTTTGAGGGTCCGTCCCGTAGTTCTACAGCACTTAAGCCTGGGTCCAAGCCATAGTACTACGTCATGAGCTCAGCTCAATCAGATAAGCTGTTAGCAGTAAAATTGAGCCACATATAGAGAATGCATCTGAGTGGTAAGTGTGTGCCATATAAAACAAATCCTGCAGCATGCAGTGCATAATGAGGAAAAAAACTGCAACCGTGTTTTTGGATTAAAACAGCAAATTTGTGGTGTATTTTCATATGGTTTTTACAGTTCTGTTTGCAGTTTCTTGGTCTCATTTGTTAAATGGAAGATATATTACAGAAATAGAGATGATTTTGATTAGTTTTAGTACTGAAAATGGCTTGAAATTGTGCTCAAATTAGTAGAAATGTTCAATTTTTTCCAATGTTCTTGAGTAAACAAATCACATCACGTGTCCAGTACACATCACCTGGTGGGTCTAATATGCATTCACGAATGCACATTTTGAAATTGGAATATTTTGAACTTTGTGTGAAATTGGCCCCAAATTACTCTACTCCATTCCAATCACTTTATTGGAGTAATTGAAATAGTTGATTGGGTGATTTCTTGTGCTCAGCCAGATAAAATGGAACACATATTAGCAAAATAGCTAAGAATTTGGTCTAATGGAACAATATAATTGGCCAAAAATAGAACTCAGTGTGGGCAAAATTACCAGTGTGTAAATATCGCTGACACGGTAAAAATCATGAGAGCATAATTTTGTCAATTTTTTATCAAATTTCATACTTTTTGTGTTATTATCTTCAGAAAAAGATTCTCTACCATTTCATAGAATAATTTTTTTTTTTTTTTCCTAGACCCTGTGGGGAATTTTCAGATTGGGGGTCTGGACCCCTCAAAGTTGCAGTGCAAAGAGAGCCACTATCATGCCTAGGCATTATGGGCAGACTTAATTTAATGGCTTACAGACTACTTAATACTTATCTAATATCTGTTATCTCAATTTTTCTTCGAAACACCAAGAGTTTGATAGCCTTATGCTTTTCCTTGGCCACTTCAATAACACTCACATACCTGTTGGAGCGCTTGGTTACTTGCATATACACAATATGGAATCATTTGCAAACACAATATGCCCAGGAATTGTATGGGACAACATTTGTATGGACCACTAAGTTGAGAGGTGTACGGGTAAACGGGAGGAAGCTAGGCCTGCCCCGAAAGACAAAGGCCTGACCCACCACTAGTGGAGGGAAAAGGCCATAAAAATAAAAACCTAACCTAATTAATCCATCTCGTCCAAAAGTTTGTTGGCACAATGGTCCATTTGGCCAGTTTGGTCCTTTAGTCATATATCTGTCGGCCAAGTGTCCCGTCAGTCATTCGGTTTCTGGCCACGATTTATCAGGAGAAGGGTCCACTAGCCCCTTGGCTTCCAACATTTTAATAACCCTCATTACAAGCACATGGCTTACGGAAGAAAAGATTCCTTCAACTCACTCTCTCATGGAGTATTGAAAGAAAGCGTGTTATCTTAAAAACCCATTAACAACCTTTGAATGCAGTCATGGTGGGTACTTGGGTCCAGACAAAAAGACAGTTAGTCACCATCTTAAAAGGCCACATTTAATGATTGATTTGTAAAAGATATGAACAAGGATTTTTGGGACCTGATGAGCTGTTGGATGTATGAGCAGGGTAATATTTAGTAAGGATTCAGAAACTGGGTTATTTTTATATAGCCAGACATGAGTTACTGAAATGGGAATTAGCAAAGCCTGCACTTAAAGGAGGGGGTTTGGGGATATTGGCAGTTTGGAGGGATATGTTTTGTATCTTTATACGTATATGCTTCTAAGCTGTTGTATTCTGAGCAAAAAGTAACTGTGTCAATTCCCATTTTGAATTTCAATTCCCCATAATTTAGAACCCACCCCTCTCCCGAACACCCCAAGCATAAGTTACTTCCTATTACAACACCATCTATAAATATATTAAACAACCATGGTGACATTACACATTCCTGTCTAAGACCTACTTTTACCGGGAAGTATTCACCCTCTCATCTACACACCCTAACCTGGCCTCACTATCCTCAAAAAAATCTCTTTACAACATTTAGTAACTTACCACCATATTCCATATACTGCAACATCTGCCACAGTTGCTCCCTAACCCACTCTATCATATGCCTTTTATTCTAAATC
Source organism: Cherax quadricarinatus (assembly GCF_026875155.1). Lineage (NCBI taxonomy): Eukaryota > Metazoa > Arthropoda > Malacostraca > Decapoda > Parastacidae > Cherax > Cherax quadricarinatus. Next base: position 31,357,084 of record NC_069423.1, on the reverse strand, counting down.
CATAAAATGCAATAAAAACTTCCCTACCTTTTATCTAAATACTGTCCACTAATATATGCTTCAATGTAAACACTTGATCTATCACATCCCCCTTACCCACTCTGAAGCCTCCCTGCATCATCCCGCAATCCTACATTCTGTCTTACTGCTAATTCTTTCAATTATAACCCCTACCGTATACATTTCCTGGTAATACTCAGTAAACTTATTCCTCTATAATTTTACAATCTCTTATGCCCCTTTCCCTTTATATAAAGGGACTATACATGCTTCTCTCCAATCCCTAGGTAACCTTCCCCTCTTCATACATTTATTAAACAAAAGTACCAACCACCCAAACTATATATATCCCCCCCTGCTTTTAACATTTCTGTCATGGGATCCATCAGTTCCAGCTGCTTTAACCCCTTCATTCTAACATAATGCCTCACGTAATCTCCACCACACTTGACATTCTGCTCTTCTTTTCACATCCTAAAGATGGTATACTCCCTGGCCAGTGCATGAAATCTACCGCCTCCCTTTCTTCCTAACATTTAACAGTTCCTCAAATATTCTCGCCACTACCCTAATACCTCCATCTCCCGATCTACTAACTCCCCCGTACTCTGTTTTACTGACAAATCCATACTTTCCCTAGGCTTTCTTAACTTGTTTCAACTCACTCCAAAATTTTTATCTTTATTTTCATTAAAATTCTTGACAGTGCCTCTCCCACTCTGTCATCAGCTCTCCTTTTTGCACTCACTCACCACTCTCTTTACCTTTCTATTACTCTCACATATACCTGCTGCTCTTCTTATAACACTTCTGCTTGTTTTTTAATCTCCAACATATACATGTACCTCAACGCACACACTCACCTTTTTTCCTTCATCAATTCTATGGTTAGCCTCAACCTTCATAAACCCATCCACTGACATGCCAACTCCCAAATATCTGAAGATATTCACTTCTTCCTTACTCTCTCTCTCTCCAATGTGATATCACTGAGATGATTGACATCCAGCTTTTGAGATTTAGTGATGAGGAAATGTATCTCTTTCAGTCAGCACTCTACCTGATGGAAGGTAATGCAGGAAAAAAAAATTCTGCCTTTCCCTATCTATCAGGTGTAAATCTAAATGTTGTCCCTGTTATGAGTGCTGAATAACCTACATGGTCAAAGTCAGTATGAGTACATTGAAAACTGTCATTGGCAAACATAGGCTTGACCTGTGCCTTGTGTTATTTGTTTTGTTTCCAAAGCTCGCTACTCTCAGGCCAACTTCCCCCCCCCCCCCACAAGGCATGTAATTTATACATGAAAAAGGGCTACTAGCCCCTTGCTTTTGGCATATTAGTTTCCTCTTATGAAACAAGGGCCTTATGTTATCTGTTCCTTTAAAAATTTTATAGAAAAAAATGCTGTATTATCTTGTGTATTTCCTGTAAAGTGTACTGTCAGTTGTACATAGAATGTATAGGATTCTATATACACCTTGATATTGATTATATACTGTACCAACAAGTGGTGATTACAACAATAATTGAAGTTAGCCTGTTGTGTAGATTGTCGTGCTGAATGACCAGGCAGTCAGTAGTGAAGACTGATTTCAGTAACAGCTTTGAGAGTAGAACATCAAAACCTGTCAGTGTAGATGGAGTGCCAGGTTGTGCACAGAACTAGAATGAAATTGAATCAAATAGGTTTATGTAAGTTTTTAAAGTCTTAATTTAGTAAAATTTCCAGACATTTAACTACTAAATAATTTAAGTTCAGTAATAGAAGTAACAACAATATCTTTCTTCTTTAACAGATGGGCTTGTGCATTGTATCATCGGCATCACGATTCATGTTGTTCGAAATGCCATGTGCAACCGCCTAAAACACTTCAGCAGCGCCAGTTCTTTGTCTCTGTCAACTAATAGGTTACCAAAAGGTACACATTGTCTCACAGATATGGATGGTGAAGAGCAGGAAATTATCAAGGTAGTCCTTGGTCGCATGGCCTAAGTGTTTGTTTAAACTGTGTTAAAAAGTTTTTGAAATTCCACTGCCCTCATACAGGGCAGGTGCAACACATTCGCAGTATCATCAGGCAATCAAACCTATGAACTCAGTGGTCAGAAGGAAGGCCATTTCAACCACAACTAAAAGGTCTTGGGTTTAGAATCCCAGCCAGGGCAAGACAAAGTCAAGACTCCTTACTCACTGGTATTAAATACAGGGTTGTAGTATGACTTTTATGAGTCTCATCCTTTGGCGGCATGTTCATGAGAGCCAGGCTTGAATGTAAGTTAAGATATCCCTCTAACCTGTACAAATGAAGGTGAATGACGCACTTATGCAACACTTTGATATCGTTATTATAGATACTCCATTATAATGATGCCCAAGTATATTACAAGTATCTCATTCATCTACTTGTTGGGTTCTGTACCATTTATATAAAACACCCATAAAAATTAATTTATCAGAAATCTACACGATGTTAAGATAACAGAATTGAGAGAGACTATTATCATAATCATGTTTCACAGAATAACTGATCCTTCTTTCCAATACATTATAATGCAATGAAGAAAAAGTAACATTATGTAGAAGAGAATGGGGCATGACCCCCCTAACATGATCAAAGAAAAATGAGCATTAATGAAATATTACTCCACAAGTGTAGAGAATATAAAGATTACATGGTAAAGTGTCAGTTAATGAGGTGGGCCAGGAGCTGAGACTCTACCGCCTCAACCACAAAATGCAACTGTACATATACTTATAATTTATGTACAAACACATACACGCTCGTTAGTTGCAAACGTGTACAAACACACACAGACATACAAAACACACACATATAAACAAAATACAATATATAAAAATGCAAACATACAAATATACACAAACACCAAAACAAAAAACACAACACATAACAACTATAACACAAACTTACAAAAGAAGCATATACCAAAACACACATACACATAAAATGAACACAACACACATACAAATGCATTCACAAAACATGCATATGGACCATAAACTTTCATAAACATAAACATGCATAACATACACAGGCAAACCATACACACAGATTATACACACAAGCATACACACAAAAATATCCACAAACAAAATATGCGCAGATGTGAGTGAGTGTTAAGAAGCTCAGTAACTGGAGGTCCAGAAGTAAAACCCTTCAAAACATGATACATCATGCTCTCTAACTTGATCATACTCAGTTCATATTTAAATTAACAGTATAATATTTAGACTAATACACTACATTTTGAATACATGTTTACAACATGTTTTTTTCTATCTATGATGAATTTCACAACACTAGTTTTGACAGATATTTTAATTTTAAACTAAAAATTAATTCATCCTAGAATTATGTTTGATAGTTTGCCCTCTTAAACATTCTCTTAAGTTTTGATGAATTTGTTAGGAAGAGCAAGTTACTGCTGTGACTTATAGATTTTGTTACAGGTCACGTTAGAGTAAGGAGGTTAGATGGTACAAAGGAAATCTGTCAACAGTAAGTAAGAGAGAGGGATAATGTATAAACTAAGGGGAGCAAGAAAGTTAGGTGAGATATAAGCAACTATTGGCAAAAGTGGGCTAGTGCAGTGTTGAGTAGTGGGGGGTTTAAAGAGGGTTGGAATAGTTTTAAAAATGCAGTATTAGAATGTGGGGCAAAGTTTGTGATTATAAAGGGTGGATGCAGGCGGAAAGAGGAGTGATTGGTGGAATGATGAAAGTAAAGGGTGTGATAAAAGAGAAAAGAGGTAGCTTTTGAGAGGTTTTATTTACAAAGCAGAAGCGTTAATAAGAAGAAGCAGAGTATATGGAAAGTAAAAGAAAGTTGAAGAGAGTGCAAAAGGAAGCAGATGATAGAGTGGGATAGACACGGACAAGAAATTTTTTTGATGAAATAAGAAAAAATAATGGAGTGAGATTAAACAAGTTAAGAAATGCCTAGAACTGAATGGATTTGTGAGTTTAAAACAAGTAGGGGAAGTAGTAGATGTGGAGCTGGAGATATTGGGTAGATGGTGGGAATATTTTTGAGGAACTTTTAAATGTCGATGAAGAAAGGGTGGCGCAATTTTCATGCTCTGGCTGGGAGGAGTATACCAATCTTTTTAGGAGTGGAAGGAAGAGCAGATGTGAGAGTGGGGAAGGTGCGTAGGCATTAGTAAATGAAAGGGGGTAAATTAGCTGGAACTGACTAGTATCATGACAGAAATGTTAAGAGCAGGGGAAGATATTGTTGTTGTATAGTAATGGAATAGGAAGTAAGTTCCTAAATGCTGTAAGAGTTTTATGAAGATATGAGGCTCAGTTAGTGGTGTGTAGGAGAGAGGAGATTACATCCGGTAAAAGTAGTCTTAGACTGATGTGGGTAATGTCACCATGGTTGTTTAATATATATATAGATGGGGTTTGTGAAAAGAAGTGCATAAAGGTGGAAAGTGAATTGAACATAGATAGAGAATAAGGTGATGAGGGTATCAAATGATTTAGATAAAAAAGAAAAATTGGATATCACATTGGAAGAGGAGTATGGAAGGAAGTGAATGTTTTCAGATAACGATGGACCCTTCCCCTTTCGTCGAGCTCTGTTAATCGGCGATTTCCATTTTTCCCGACTTTTTTTGTCAATATTTTGGTTCCATTTTCATCATTTCCTCCATTTTCATTGATGGTTGCATGAACCTGTCCAGTGCCCAGCGCGCAGAGAAAGCTGCCGTCCCACACAACATTCTCAGCATTGTTGCATTGTTTCTCAGTGAATGAACATTCACTGTGAGATCATAATAAACATTTTGTAATAATCCATTGTTTTATGGCACTGATTATTGTGCGTTACCTCCTAAATAAGCCCACCATGGCCCCCCATAAAAGCCGCTCCTAGTGCCAGTCCTTTGGTAAAGAAAGTGAGGAACACCGTAGAAAGTGAAAAAAGAAACGGTCAAAAATAGATAGTGGCATATGCATTGCTGAACTCGGCAGGAATGTAACGGGAAGGCGCCATCAACCATCAGCTCCATTGAGGCAGAGGAAAAGAAATATTTATGAAGCTGATGTTGCAAAAGGGTAAAGCAATAACCAAACGTGGATCCCAACAATTGAAGAAGTGGGAGAAATTGTTGTGGTGGATCAGAAGAGAAAGAGTAGCAGGAGATAGTGTTGTGCAATCGATAAGTTGTGAAAAGGCAAGGCACTTTGCATGACGATCTCATAAAGAACTGCTTGAAAGCAAGTGCTTATGTTGGTGAATTTAAGGCCACAAAGGCTTGTCGAAAAATTCAAGAAGCGAAGTGACATAATCACAGTGTTGTAGAGGCATGGTGAGGGTGCCAGTTCAGACAAACAAATGTGGCTGAAAAATTTCTGTGAGAAATTTAAAGATTGAAGATGCTGAAAAATTCCCAACCCCAACAAAGATTCCCTTGTGACAAAACAGGCTATGAAAGACAGACTAACACTCTTTGTTGAGTGGTATTGCTAGTGGGGATTTCAAAGTAAGCCTTTACTGTGTATCACACTGAAAATCCCCAGAGTGGTTTTTTCAAGAAAAACAATGTTGTCAGGGAGAAATTGTGTGGATGTGGAAGGCAACAGTAGGGCATGGGTCACGAGGGAAATTTTCCTGGAATGGTTATATGAAATGTTTTGCCTGATGAAAAGAAATACCTCCTGGATAATGTATTGCCACTCCAAAGCCGTCCTGTTAATGGACAATGCTCCTGCTCATCCTCCATACTTGAAGACCAATTTCTAAGGAATTCAGTTTTGTAACAGTGAAGGTCTTGCTCCTAAACACCAATCCTCTCATCCACCCATGGACCAGCAGAATCATTTGCAAACTATCCAGATGAACAATACACGCAAAGCAATGATTTCAGAGGTGCTTGGATAAACCTCGAACTCTGAATTGACTCTAAGAGGGGAGTAGTTCGGAGAGCACTTCTATAATCTTTCCCACTGCATAAGCCTTATAGATAAGCTTGCAGGGAATGACTTCCAGACGATGAAACTCTGCTTGTAGAAAATTGTGACCAAAAGAAGATTTTTAAAGGGATTGAGGCTGACCCCTGCAACCTATACCTGTGTGCAATCAATTGCAGTGCATTGGGAAAATTGCATTGGGGTTGGATGGTGATGTGCAAGGAAGTTGGAAGAGTTGGTTGAGAACCACAAGAATAGCTAGCCACTGATGAGCTCAAGAACTTCAACTGCAACAGCAACAGACCAAGGCTCAGGTATTTGCTTCAGAGGAGGAGGAAGAGAGATGGAAGAAGGTGCTATTTCAAATATCAAGGAGATTTGTGCAGTTTTTGGACTAAAGTGCATTCATGTTGTTAGGAACATCACCCTGAAAACTGTTGCAATCTGTCTGGCAACGTTTTAACCATGACCGTGCCATGTCCCATTTTAGCCAAATTCCTAAAGAATGCCCAAGAAACAGACCTATCTGGACAGATATTTTGTGCAACAGGGATTTCATGAACTCACAAAGCTGTCTTAGTGGCATAAGAAAACAAAGTAGGGAAGTGGCCCTGCATGAAAATCATTTCTTTAAGGCTAAAGACAATTTTTATTGTTAAAACTTCTGGGTGTCTGAATGGATAAGGGATTTACATAATTTTCATATGGGAAAAATGGATTCCGTTTTTCCCGCAATTTCCATTTCGCCAATTACTCTGGAACAGATTAAACGAACGTTGAAAATGAGGGTTCCACTGTATTTGGGAGTTGCTTGTCAAAGGATAGGTTTATGGAAGGATGACAGTTAACCATAGAATATGATGAGGAAACAAGGTGAGGGGTGCGTTGAGGTATCGGGAACAAAAAACGTTATCCATGGAGCAAAGAAGGAATGTACGAAAGTGAGTTGGTACCACCACTTATGTGGATGTGGAAAGCTTGGGTTGCAAATGCTGCAGCGAGGAGGTGGCTGGAGGCAGTGGAGATGTCCTGTCTAAGGGCAGTGAGTGGTGTAAATATTATGCATAGAATTTGGAATTGTGAAATTAGAAAGGTGTGGATTTAATAAAAGTCTTAGTCAGAGAGGGCTGAAGAGGGGTTGTTGAGGTGGTTTGGTCATTTAGAGAAAAAGGGATCCAAAGTAGAATGACATGGAGAGCGAATAAATCTGTAGGGGAAGGAAGCGGGGTAGGGGATTTCCCTCCGAAGTTGGAGTAGGGGGTAAATGAGGTTTTGTGGTCAAGGGCTTTGGACTTCCAGCCAAGCATGTGTAGAGTGTTAGAATAGGAGTAGAATGGAGATGAATGGTTGTGAGACCTGACACCTGTTGTAGTTGAGCAGGGTAATATTTGTGTGGTAGGGATTCAGGAAACCAGTTATTTTATATAGCCACACATTGAGTACAGGAATATGGGAAGTACAATGCCTGCACATTAAAGGAGGGTTTGGGATATTGCAGTTTGGAGGGATATGTTATACATCTTTATATATGCTTCTAAACTGTTACAGGGTAAAACACCTCTGGCAAGACAGTATTATGTATGAGTAGGTGAAAGGTTTGAATGAATGATTAAAGTAATTTTCTTTTTGGATTTTTTCTTTCTTTTTGGGTCACCCAGCCTCAGTGGATATGGCCAGTTTGTTGAAAAAGAAGATATGTAAAGTAGCCCATAGCCACTTCCACACATTCTTGTCCTAAGTCCAACTTTTACTAAGAAAATAGTCCTCCTGCTCTCCGTACAGTTCATTAATGCAGCTTAACAATGTGCCTGCCATTCTAAAACTTTTTTCTCGACATTCACTTACAACCCTAATCCTGTTTATCCATGAAGCTCTTCCCACTTTCACCTACATCATCACTTGCTCTTCCATACTTGCTTCTGGTTCTCACCCTTCTAATAAATCCATTCCAGTCTAACCACATGTATGAAATTTTTGCCTCCATCTCATCATATACATTCGATAAGTTCTCAAATCTTCTCTTTGTCTCTCTGTTACCTTTCCCTTGTTGTTCATCACCCCCCCAACCCTCACCACATTACACAAGGTCATTTTGCTTACCTATTTTCCTTACCATAATGCCTGTCCTCTAAATCTTTCATTATTATTGGCTATATTTTTTTAATAATGGGTTACTAAATTTTTGCACTTGTTTTCAATCCCTTATTTTTTTCAAGGTACAGAAAAAATAGCAGCAGAGTGAATATGGAGATTCCGTTTACGATATCTGGAATGACACTTTGTATATTTGGGGTAAGTTTAGTTTGGAGCCTGTGCTTGCATTCTTTAATGGAGGTAGGTCAGCTGCTTTATTAAGGTCAGAATTTGAAAACTTTATCAGTAATGATTTCTTGGATATGCCAATAGGGCAGACTGACTTTTTTTTTTTTTTTTTTTTTATAAACAGCTACCGCCTACCATTTTACTTTCCATCTAAACATCCCAACCCATCCAGTGGTAGGCAATTGCCCTTTTGACCTGCTCACTAGTTATCCTGAACCCTTTATAAAAGTCCCGTTATCACAGCCCCAGTGCCCATTCATTAATCCTTTCACTGTCCAAACTCTAAATTAATATTGTTGCTCATGTCCACTTTAGAAAAAAAAAAAAATTGATTTTTTTTTTTTTTTTTTTTTTTTTTTTTTTAGGATAATGAGATGTCATAAGTACAGAATTTGTTGGAAAAATTAAGATTTACTCAGGTGCAGAGTTTTCAATCTCAGCTCAATTTGTGCATTGCAATTTTTTCCCTATTTTATGCCAATTTTGCCCGTTTTTATGCCATTCAACACAATTCAACAACCCTTTTTATTAATCAGTTCCTGGCTTCAGTTCCACCAGATTCTTCGATATTTCACTATGAACATTAAATGGTAATAAAATACCGACAGTTTGTTAGGTAAGACACATATGCAACCAGTAAGTATCTTTATTTTGAAACGTTTCGCCTACGACAGTAGGCTTCATCAGTCGAGTACAGAAAAGTTGATAGAAGCAGAAGAGACTTGAAGTACGATGTAATCAGTCCATCACCCTTAGTTTTGAGGTGGTCAGTCCCAGATCTGGAAGACGAGCATTGTTCCGTAGTCTGAAAAATATGGAGTTGAAGTGACAGGATGGAGCCTTATATAGCGCCAGGAGGTAGAACGGTACTTTGGAGGTCAGGTCCCTCTCAAATCCAGCCGTTCTCACTACTATAAGAGGTAGTCAAGTTGATTTCATGTCTGTACCAAGATACCCTTTGTGTTTGCAGTGTCTGACAGACCTGAAATCAACTCGACAATCTCTACTATGAGAATGGCGATTGGAGAGGGACCTGACCTCCCAAAGTGACCTACGTCTCGCCTCCTGGCCGCTATATAAGGCCTCCATCCTTGTCACTTCAACTCCATATTGTTTCAGACTACAAAAACAATGCTCTACTCCAGACTGAGGACTGATCCCCTCAAAACTTTAAGGTGAGGACTGATTACATCGTCTTCAAGTCCTCTTCTGCTTCTATCAACTTTCTGTACTCGACTGAAGAAGCCTACTGATGTAGGCGATAACGTTTCGAAATAAAGATACCTAATCTGTTGCATATGTGTCTTACCGAACAACCTGTCGGTATTTTATACCATTTGTATGTTACTTTTCTACTTTACAGCTCTAGTCACACTACACATGCATGTAATACAAGAATATTTTATACACACCCCACTGGGTTTTCTTCTGTTTTCTTACTATTTCTTTGTTCTTGTAAGTTTCATACTTATCCTCCATAAGCCATGCGTGTCTAAGAGGTGACTAACATACCGGGAGCAAAGGGCCTAATAACCCCTTCTCTCTGTATACACTACTAAAGTTAAAAGAGAAACCTTTTGTTTTTCTTTTGGGCCACTCTTCTTCAGTGGGATACAGCCAGTTTGTTGAAAGAATATGAAGACTCTTTTATGTTCTTATAAGTGGCGCTTATATCTTATAATGCACTTTGACTATGCTGTATAGTTATAACATTTGCACATTATTGAACAGTTGCAAGCTCTAGTTATAACTGTAAACATTTGGCAGACTGAAGAAATATACTGTACTAATATAGTGGAATGGACGAGCTGGTGTACATAGTCCACTTCATTACACTGCTGCACCTTGGTTCTCTTTTCTTTCTCTCTTTTCCTCACAATTCCTCATCCTGCTCTTTCGAACATCCGTCTTACTCTCAGTCCTCAGCCTAGTCACCACCCCCTGGAACCACAGCAGACCCAACCGAGTTATCAACATTTGATCCAAAAATTGACTCAAATTTAGGGACAGTGGATAAGAGAGGTTTTGGGTTTATTATGCATACAATTGTTATGAAAGGTTTTATTGTAAGTAAAATGTATGGTAAAAAAAACAAAAAAATTGAGTAAATCTGAGGCATTTGGAATATGTGGGAAAAAAGGATATATGGCACATCCACATTGAATATAGAAGTGAGAAGTTGGCAGTTGCACCCATAGATCATCCCTGTGCCGAGAGAAAGGAAACATATGGACTGCTTGCATATCCTGGATTGAACATTATAAACCTGTATAAGATACCAGCAGGTAGAAAAGGAAAAGCACACTAATTAAAAACTCAGATTTTATTAGAGAATGCTTATGTCTGAGACCTCATTCATTCCTTCTAAACACTGAGGACAAGTAGCACAGTTAATATAGTCAAGGTGCATGTTAGAAAAGTGATGCAAGTAAAGTTTAAAGTGATGATCAGGTTGTGTAAAGTGCAGAAGTGGAGGTCTCAGACTGTTTGATGTCATGAAATGGCTGGGTGGTGGGGTAAGTGTGGTCATGATTCATGTGGTCCAAAGTAGTGAGATGTTACTTCATGCTTTCTGTTCTGCCGTGTTTGTAGCTGTGATTAAAGGCAACTTTCAAGGCACAGCCACCACTGAAGCTCAATTCAGTGATAAGCGGCTTTGCTGCTCCAGTATTCATCTGATGACCCTAGGTGGTTTTTATGGGTCCATGCAAGCAGTGCTTTGTTTTGCTTTTTCATGCATGCTTTCATTTAATAAACTGACTCTTTTCCAGTTTCCTTTCACATAATTATTGCAGTATCCATGAGGTATTTTGGTAGATTCAAATCTTTGGAAACTGTGGGAGAGGTGGAGAGTCACTCTTGTGAGGTCTTTTATGGATGTATTGTTTGTTATTTCTTGGTGAGAGTGTGATTGTTGTTGATTAACATTGTCATGTGAGGGTATCCTCCTTAGTGTGTGTTTTGGTACAAGTAATATTCAAGGATGAACTTGCCCTGTGTATACAGTCCTGAATGAAAAGGGAGGGTAAATTGGAAATTAAAAAATGAGTTGAACACTTATGTAATGTAAATATGCTCTTCCTCAAGAAAATAAGTTAAATTTATTAAATTTTTTCTTTCATTAATTGATTACATATGATTAGAAAATATTAAACTGAAATTACCAAGAACCCTCCAGATTTAATGTCCATTATTAAACATTATGAGGTTAGTGGTAATAATTTTTCTGTTTCAGGTTTCAGAAACCTAGTTGTGTGTTACATTTCATCACTTTAACGTTCTCTAATTGCTTGGTGTGGCCAAAGAAATCATTACACTCTCACTGCAGTCTAATGTCTACAATGAACAAATCTTTTACTAACAATTTAGTAAGTTCAGTTATTTTTACATTTGCTTAACAAAAAAAGAAAGAATTTGCAAACACTCGTAAATTATGTGACATAAATAAGGCAAAATGATTTAAGTGGAATTATGTGACATGATGCACAAATAGTTTTAGTGGATTAATGTGACATGAAAGCACAAATAATTTTAAGTGAAGTTTCTTGAAGTTACTTTTCACGTCCATGAAGTTTGTTTTCCTAAGGTCAGCCTAAGAAGAAAAACTGTTTTATAAGCTGTTACTCTTCATTTCTATAAAGATTTAAATAAAAATTAACACATTTATCTGTATTACTCGAGACAGTTTTAAGGGGGTTATGTGTAAAAACACTTGACTGCGATTAACCTAACATAAGTTAGCTTTCTTGAAAATATCATCATCTAAGAACAAAACTGTGTAACACAATCTAAAGAACTTATGGGAAAAATAGGGTCAGTTGATCAAATGAAAAATGCTGGCCCACAGATGGCTCCCCGACTTCATCCTGTACCCTACTTGTATGTATCATAACAATAAAAATGCTTTCAAATGAGCTGATGTAGGTAACCGACTCTTAGCTTGTCAATAAAGTTAGGAATCATAACCGCAATAGCTTGTCAATAAAAACTAGGGATCCTCAATCTAACCTTGTCAAATCCAGTGTAAAAAAAAAAAAGGCAAATTTTTTTTTTTAGGTCTCCATATTGTAAAGAAATGCAAATGATAATGTTAATTGTAGCTGGTGTTGTGATGTTTAATGTTTAATGCAATTGTTAAGGCTACAAATGTTACGAAATAAATATTTCTTACTAAATAGTGGTTGCTTTTGTATGTCGATGATTCTGAATAGAATAGCAAGGGATGCTGTGGCCCTACTGGGCAGAGATGGATGTTGGTGGGCGTGAGTGTCAACTAGGTGGGTGGTTGTGGCACTGGCACTAAGACGATGTTTTAACTGGAGAACAAGAAATTCGAGTAATGTAATTTTTTGGTTCCTTTTTTACCCTACTTCACTTTTTACAGCTAGGCTAGGCATTACACTGAACAATACCTCGGCTCAGAGTAGTGATTCTAAGAATTTGTCAGGGTCCCTCTTAGTGGAAAAATCCTGCTAGTTTAACAGCAAACAATGGCACTGAACTTACTTCGCATAACTGTTGCAATGTTAACTTTTTCTTCACACACGTTTTTTCCTCATCTTCCTCTGTTGCATTTGCCTCCTTATATCTGTGCATTGAGCTCTGCCAACATTTCCTCTGGACGTCCATCATCTTCTAAGAGGCTCATTCACATCATCTTCCAGCATATCTTCAAAGCCTTCACCGTTAATCTCCTTTGCAATCTGAACTATTTTCCGCACGCTAACTATTAAGGGAGTAAAAACCTGTGAAAGAATTCACCCCACTAGGCCATAACTTCCCCAGGCAGCACTTAATGTTGTTTGCTTGGCACTTCATTCCATGCACTTCTAGTATAGCAGATGGCATGCTGCAATTAAATTCTGCCAAAAGTTTGGTACTGCCAGGTTGGGGTCCTGTGTCCTTTATGCAAACTATTTTTCATCGCTTTCATGTGGTAGTTGCTCCTGAATGACCCAGATTAACTCCATGTCTAGGGTTGTATTAAGATGTAAGGAGGTAAAAATACAACTTTTACATGTGGGTACACATTGCACACAGCTTTCTGGATGAGTATGGGAATTATCAAGAGTGAAGAAAACATTGAAATGCAAGGTTTTTGTTGCACAGGTAAAACACATGACTCAGGAATGAAGTGATGCCTTAAATATCAGTCAATAAATAATTCTCTGTCATCCATGCTGTCCCTGGTTTGACTTCCAAATTACTGGTAAGGTACTTTATCTACACGCTTTCAAAGGAATGAGGAGTCTTAGAGAGCAATAAATTGCCATGGCTTACACTTGAAATCACATGATGCATTACTGCAAGGAGCTAGAAGCAAATCCTTTGCAACCTTGAATTCCTGGAGGCACTATTTCTCTTGCTGACTGAGTAAAAAGTCTTGTTAGCATTTTCTTCCAAAACACAACTCATCCTCGGCATTAAACTCTTTCTAGTGGAGTTCATAGCACACCCTCAGAAAAATTTTCTTGCAACTCAGCAGGGAAAATTACCTGCTGCTGCATGAATCAGTTGAAGCACTTTCACAACCAGAAAACTTAATATTATGCAACTTATATGTCATTGACTTGAACTAGTGAAACATGCCAGTGGTAAACACACACTCTTGTTCAGGCCTTCCTTTCCCTTATGCACACACTGTTTTTATATAAAACAATAAGGTTTTTCACTAAGATTAAGATGAAATTAAGTGGTACACTTTATTTGTTGTTGTTGTAGTTGTTGTTTGTTGATGTTCAGTCCACATGGTCAATAAGTTTTTCTGATTTATTTACCTCTTGTGATCTGTGTGTCATTCCTGGGTTATTCATTACATAAGCCCTTATATTTGCCTCGTTCCCATTAATTGTATAAACTAATAGTATTTGTTAAGTCCATATGCTCTTGCCATCTCACACATGTACACCACTTTTAACCTTTTGAGGGTCCGTCCCGTATTCTAACAGCAATTAAAGCCTGGTCCAAGCCATAGTACTACTCATGAGCTCAGCTCAATCAGATAAGCCTGTTAGCAGTAAAATTGAGCCACATATAGAGAATGCATCATGAGTGTAAGTGTGGTGCCATATAAAACAAATCCTGCAGCATGCAGTGCATAATGAGGAAAAAAACTGCAACCGTGTTTTTGGATTAAAACAGCAAATTTGTGGTGTATTTTCATATGGTTTTTACAGTTCTGTTTGCAGTTTCTTGGTCTCATTTGTTAAATGGAAGATATATTACAGAAATAGAGATGATTTTGATTAGTTTTAGTACTGAAAATGGCTTGAAATTGTGCTCAAATTAGTAGAAATGTTCACTTTTTTTCCACTGTTTCTTGAGTAAACAAATCACATCACGTGTCCAGTACACATCACCTGGTGGGTCTAATATGCATTCACGAATGCACATTTTGAAATTGGAATATTTTGAACTTTGTGTGAAATTGGCCAAATTACTCCTTTCCAATCACTTTATTGAGTAGTTGAAATAGTTGATTGGGTGATTTCTTGTGCTCAGCCAGATAAAATGGAACACATATTAGCAAAATAGCTAAGAATTTGGTCTAATGGAACAAAAAAATTGACCAAAAATAGAACTCAGTGTGGGCAAAATTACCAGTGTGTAAATATCGCTGACACGGTAAAAATCATGAGAGCATAATTTTGTCAATTTTTTATCAAATTTCATACTTTTTGTGTTATTATCTTCAGAAAAAGATTCTCTACCATTTCATTAGAATAATTATTTTTTTTTTTATCCTAGACGCCTGTGGGGATTTTCAATTGTGGGTCTGGACCCCTCAAAGTTGCAGTGCAAAGAGAGCCACTATCATGCCTAGGCATTATGGGCAGACTTAATTTAATGGCTTACAGACTACTTAATACTTTATCTAATATCCTGTTATCTCAATTTTTCTTCGAAACACCAAGAGTTTGATAGCCTTATGCTTTTCCTTGGCCACTTCAATAACACTCACATACCTGTTGGAGCGCTTGGTTACTTGCATATACACAATATGGAATCATTTGCAAACACAATATGCCCAGGAATTGTATGGGACAACATTTGTATGGACCACTAAGTTGAGAGGTGTACGGGTAAACGGGAGGAAGCTAGGCCTGCCCCGAAAGACAAAGGCCTGACCCACCACTAGTGGAGGGAAAAGGCCATAAAAATAAAAACCTAACCTAATTAATCCATCTCGTCCAAAAGTTTGTTGGCACAATGGTCCATTTGGCCAGTTTGGTCCTTTAGTCATATATCTGTCGGCCAAGTGTCCCGTCAGTCATTCGGTTTCTGGCCACGATTTATCAGGAGAAGGGTCCACTAGCCCCTTGGCTTCCAACATTTTAATAACCCTCATTACAAGCACATGGCTTACGGAAGAAAAGATTCCTTCAACTCACTCTCTCATGGAGTATTGAAAGAAAGCGTGTTATCTTAAAAACCCATTAACAACCTTTGAATGCAGTCATGGTGGGTACTAGGGTCCAGACAAAAAGACAGTTAGTCACCATCTTACAAGGCCACATTTAATGAATGATTTGTAAAAGAATGAACAAGGATTTTTGGAACCATGATGAGCTTGTTGGATGTATGAGCAGGGTAATATTTAGTAAGGATTCAGAAACTGGGTTATTTTTATATAGCCAGACATGAGTTACTGAAATGGGAATTAGCAAAGCCTGCACTTAAAGGAGGGGGTTTGGGGATATTGGCATTTGGAGGGATATGTTTTGTAATCTTTATACGTATATGCTTCAAAGCTGTTGTATTCTGAGCAATAAGTAACTGTGTCCAATTCCATTTTGAATTTCAATTCCCCATAATTTAGAACCCACCCCTCTCCCGAACACCCCAAGCATAAGTTACTTCCTATTACAACACCATCTATAAATATATTAAACAACCATGGTGACATTACACATTCCTGTCTAAGACCTACTTTTACCGGGAAGTATTCACCCTCTCATCTACACACCCTAACCTGGCCTCACTATCCTCAAAAAAATCTCTTTACAACATTTAGTAACTTACCACCATATTCCATATACTGCAACATCTGCCACAGTTGCTCCCTAACCCACTCTATCATATGCCTTTTATTCTAAATCCATAAAATGCAATAAAAACTTCCCTACCTTTTATCTAAATACTGTCCACTAATATATGCTTCAATGTAAACACTTGATCTATCACATCCCCCTTACCCACTCTGAAGCCTCCCTGCATCATCCCGCAATCCTACATTCTGTCTTACTGCTAATTCTTTCAATTATAACCCCTACCGTATACATTTCCTGGTAATACTCAGTAAACTTATTCCTCTATAATTTTACAATCTCTTATGCCCCTTTCCCTTTATATAAAGGGACTATACATGCTTCTCTCCAATCCCTAGGTAACCTTCCCCTCTTCATACATTTATTAAACAAAAGTACCAACCACCCAAACTATATATATCCCCCCCTGCTTTTAACATTTCTGTCATGGGATCCATCAGTTCCAGCTGCTTTAACCCCTTCATTCTAACATAATGCCTCACGTAATCTCCACCACACTTGACATTCTGCTCTTCTTTTCACATCCTAAAGATGGTATACTCCCTGGCCAGTGCATGAAATCTACCGCCTCCCTTTCTTCCTAACATTTAACAGTTCCTCAAATATTCTCGCCACTACCCTAATACCTCCATCTCCCGATCTACTAACTCCCCCGTACTCTGTTTTACTGACAAATCCATACTTTCCCTAGGCTTTCTTAACTTGTTTCAACTCACTCCAAAATTTTTATCTTTATTTTCATTAAAATTTCTTGACAGTGCCTCTCCCACTCTGTCATCTGCTCTCCTTTTGCACTCACTCACCACTCTCTTTACCTTTCTATTACTCTCACATATACCTGCTGCTCTTCTTATAACACTTCTGCTTGTTTTTTAATCTCCAACATATACATGTACCTCAACGCACCACTCACCTTTTTTTCCTTCATCAATTCTATGGTTAGCCTCAACCTTCATAAACCCATCCACTGACATGCCAACTCCCAAATATCTGAAGATATTCACTTCTTCCTTACTCTCTCTCTCTCCAATGTGATATCACTGAGAGGATTGAAAATCCAGCTTTTGAGATTTAGTGATGAGGAAATGTATCTCTTTCAGTCAGCACTCTAACCTGATGGAAGGTAATGCAGGAAAAAAAAATTCTGCCTTTCCCTATCTATCAGGTGTAAATCCTCTAAATGTTGTCCCAGTTATGATGCTGATAACCTACATGGTCAAGACGTATGAGTACATTGAAAACTGTCATTGGCAAACATAGGCTTGACCTGTGGGCCTTTGTGTTATTTGTTTTGTTTCCAAAGCTCGCTACTCTCAGGCCAACTTCCCCCCCCCCCCCACAAGGCATGTAATTTATACATGAAAAAGGGCTACTAGCCCCTTGCTTTTGGCATAAATAGTCTTCCTCATATGAAACAAGGGCCATATTATGTTATCTGTTCCTTTAAAAATTTTATAGAAAAAAATGCCGTATTAATCTTGTGTATTTCCTGTAAAGTGTACTGTCAGTTGTACATAAATGTATAGGATTCATATACAACCATTTGATATTGATTATATACTGTACCAACAAGTGGTGATTACAACAATAATTGAAGTTAGCCTGTTGTGTAGATTGTCGTGCTGAATGACCAGGCAGTCAGTAGTGAAGACTGATTTCAGTAACAGCTTTGAGAGTAGAACATCAAAACCTGTCAGTGTAGATGGAGTGCCAGGTTGTGCACAGAACTAGAATGAAATTGAATCAAATAGGTTTATGTAAGTTTTTAAAGTCTTAATTTAGTAAAATTTCCAGACATTTAACTACTAAATAATTTAAGTTCAGTAATAGAAGTAACAACAATATCTTTCTTCTTTAACAGATGGGCTTGTGCATTGTATCATCGGCATCACGATTCATGTTGTTCGAAATGCCATGTGCAACCGCCTAAAACACTTCAGCAGCGCCAGTTCTTTGTCTCTGTCAACTAATAGGTTACCAAAAGGTACACATTGTCTCACAGATATGGATGGTGAAGAGCAGGAAATTATCAAGGTAGTCCTTGGTCGCATGGCCTAAGTGTTTGTTTAAACTGTGTTAAAAAGTTTTTGAAATTCCACTGCCCTCATACAGGGCAGGTGCAACACATTCGCAGTATCATCAGGCAATCAAACCTATGAACTCAGTGGTCAGAGGCATTTCACTCACAACTAAAAGGTCTTGGGTTAGAATCCCAGCCAGGGCAAGACATAGTCAAGTCTCCTTACTCCTGGTAGTAAATACAGGGTTGTAGTTGACTTTTATGAGTCTCATCTTATGGGCGGCATGTTCATAGAGCCAGGCTTGAATGTAAGTTAAGATATCCCTCTTAACCTGTAAAAATGAAGGTGAATGAAGCACTTATGCAACACTTGGATATCTTTATTATAGATACTCCATTATAATGATGCCCAAGTATATTACAAGTATCTCATTCATCTACTTGTTGGGTTTCTGTACCATTTATATAATAACACCCATAAAAATTAATTTTCAAAACTACACGATGTTAAGTAACAGAATTGAGAGAGACTATATCTTAATCATGTTCACAGAATAACGGATGCCTTCTTTCCAATACATTATAATGCAATGAGAAAAAGTAACATTAAGTAGAAGAGGAAGGGGGCATGACCCCCCCTACCATGATCAAAGAAAAATGAGCATTAATGAAATATTACTCCACAAGTGTAGAGAATATAAAGATTACATGGTAAAGTGTCAGTTAATGAGGTGGGCCAGGAGCTGAGACTCTACCCCTCAACCACAAATATGCAACTACATATACGTTATATTTATGTACAAACACATACACGCTCGTGTGCAAACGTGTACAAACACACACAGACATACAAACACACACACATATAAACAAATACACATATATACAAATGCAAACATACAAATATACACAAACACAAAAACAAAAACACACACATACAACTATACACAAACATACAAAAGCAAACATATACAAAAACACACATACACATACAAATGCACACAAACACACATACAAATGCATTCACAAACATGCATATGGACATAAACATTCATAAACATAAACATGCATAAACATACACAGGCAAACATACACACAGATATACACACAAGCATACACACAAAAATAACCACAAACATAAATATGCAGAGAGTGAGTGAGTGTGTTATGAAGCAGGTACTGGAGGTCAGAATAAACCCTTCAAAAACATGAGTACACAGGCTCTCACTTGATCATTCTCAGTTCATATTTAAATTACAGTATAATATTGTAGACTTAATAATTTGAATACAGTTTACAACATGTTTTTCCTTTCTATGATGAATTTCACAACACTAGTTTGACAGATATTTTAATTTTAAACTAAAAATTTAATTTCATCCTAGAATTATGTTTGATAGTTTGCCTCTTAACATTCTCTTAAGTTTTGATGAACTTTGTTTAGGAAGCAAGTTACTGTGACTTATAGTTTGTTACAGGTCACCAAGATTGGAGTCTTAAGGTGTGCACAAAACTATGTTCTATTATTGTACTGGCTTACTAAAAATAATTTATTTAAAAGTAGACAAGAGGTAATTGAAAAAAAAGGGCCAATACCATGGGGGATTAATTTTAATCAAAAATCATTTACTTGGGAGGGACGTTTCAACTTTTTCCTGGACCAATTTTTGAGTTCCAATGAGGGCAAAAAAAGGGTAGAAAAGGGCCCTTTCTCTCCCTTGCATGGCCAGGAGGGCCCAAAAGTGTTTTTCATAAGGTTCCTTTTCCAAAGTGCGGGTTTCAGTGAATTCCCTTAGTTTTTTCAACAGAAAAATAGAAGTAAAGTTATCCCAAAGTTAATTTTAAAATTCGATGATGCGGGGTTTTGGATAATTGTCAGTTGTCATGAGGTAACTGTAACCCTTACAACTCAAAAAGAGAGATTTTTGAGTTTTTTTTCCCGGGGATTTTTCCCTTTTATTGAGGGTGTTCTAAAGATATTTGTTATCCCTTAAATGTTGAAGCATGAAGAAAAAACTAAAACTTTTGTTGGGTTTGCAGTGTTGTTTGGCCTTTTGTATAGTGAGGGACTTGACCCTCTTGAAATGAGAAAAAAATAATGTAAAAAAAAAGGTTACCTCAGCATTACACAAATAAACCCATACTTAGGAAAGAGGAGCTTACAATGATTTTTGGGGTTTGGGATTAAGACCATAAAAAATTGCCTTTTCCCCTTGTAAATTGCCCAAAAAAAACATCAGAGCTCCTTTTCCCCCTATTGTGGGTTATTTGTGTATCTTCCCCCTCCCCAGTATTGTCCCTTTTTGTTTTTTCCCCTTTAAACCCCCCAGCAAATTTTAAAAGGGCATTTTGGCATTATGATGTAGAATTTTTGCAAAGGGAAAGGGACTTAATAATTTAAAAAAGCCAGGAAAATAAAAATTTTTTGTGCTCATTTTTACCCCAAATTTTTCCTCTAAAGATGTTAAAAAAGGACAGCAATAATTTTTATTAGGATTATATTCAGGGCAAACCCCAACCCCAGTAGGGACTACACAGCAATGGAGAAGGGGAGGTAATCGGGTTTTGAATGAAAGGAAAGGGGGGGTTTTTTCCCAAATTTCCCTTTGATCAAGACCCCTTAAAGGGCTATCAAGGGAACGGGTAAAAACCCGGGGCACAATAAAAAAAATGTTGAATAGCTCAAAAAATTAGTTTTTAATTAGTTATTGCTGAAGGGGGAATTTTAAGGGGTTTTGCCTAAATTTTTTTTTTTTATTTTCCCTGCAATTTTAAATTTTTATTCATCATAATTTCAAAAACCCTCCCCATTGTTCGAAAAAAATTTTTTCAACACTACTTTACGAAATGGGGACCAAATACTGGGAAAACACTGACTTGTTCTGTGCCCTGTGCCCAAAGGGGGTTTTTCCCCCAGGACCGGGAAAAGGTTTGGGGTAATTTAAAAAAAAAACTCAGGGGCAAGCCTCAAGTTTCAGAAAGGTGTTTCCTAACTTAAAAATGAGGGAAAAGGGGAAATTCAGGTGTGCAAGGGGCGGGTTTAAGGCCATTGGGGAAAAAAAGGGAAAAAATTTTTGTTTTTTAATTGAATCAAATTAAAAAATTTTTTATTTTACTTCTGAATGGTTTAAATTTTTAAACCCAAAAAACTGTGAGAAAAAGTAAAAAAAAAAAATCTGTGTTTTGGGGAAGTTTTGGGGAAAATAAAAATTTTTTTTCTTCCCGATCAACAGAGTTTGTTTTTCAAATTTGAATAAAAATTAAAATGGGGGAAATCGATAAAAAAACAATTTTAGGGTGTGTTAAAAAGGTTTGGGGTAAAAAAAATGATCAGCAATAGTGACTTTAAAAACACTCGTGTGTTTACTTTTTACAATTTTTGGGAACCCTATTATTTGACTTTTTTTCTGTTTTCTTTTTTGTTTTTAAATGTTTGCTATATACACTATTTTTTTATAATACGGGTCACCATCACTAACCCAAAACAATAAAAAAAACCCGGGTTTCATCCATTTAATCCGGCACTAATTTTGGCTAGCAAAATTTTAAAAATTTCTGGGGTTGCCACACCCCCCCTACGGGCTGCTTGCGGAAATTTTTTTTCCAATTTTTTTTTTTCTCTATTTTTTGTCATAACCGTTTTGTTTTTAACCCCTTGCCAGGGGTTCCCAATGAAAAAAAAAAGTTCTCCTTTTTTTAAAAGCACATACACCATCCCTTTGAATAAATGATAGTGGTTTTTGAACCTTTGGTTGTTTGCCATGAGCTCACCCCCACCCCAGATAAACTGGACGGGGAAATTTTTGGGGGGCCTACATACAAGAGAATAGGTCTTGGGTAAGTGTGCATTACATAAAAAAAAATCCTGCACCCAGTGCAGGGAAAAAAAAATTCGACCATTTTTTTTGGGTGAAAAATGGGAATTTGTAGTGTATTTTCGTAGGGTTTTTATGGTTGTATTCTCTTTTTTTGGGTCCATTTGATGAAGGGAAGATAAACTCAAAAATTTGATATGATTTGATCGGTTTCACAAAAAAAGAAACCCTTTGAACATAAATTTTCAAACTAACAAATTTTTCCAATTCTTTGCCGATATCAAAGTAGAAAAAAGGGACGTCACCATCCAATACATGCCCCAACTGGCCAGTCTGAAAAATAGTCAAAAGGGGTTTGCCCTTAAATTTATACAATTATTACAATAATGCAGTAGTCTGCTTTACAGTATATCTTCTTTTTTTTGTGTGAAAAAAAATTAAAAATAAAAGCGGCGAAATTTAAAAAGGGGGAAGGGAGACATGACAAATTTGAACAGAGAAAATTTTTTTTTAAGTCCCAAGGTTTGTCGGTTTGGGTTTATTCTAGCCCTATTTTGAAATTTGGCATCTTTTGAAATTTGGGGGGAAATTTGGGCCTAAAGGACCGACTTCTGAACCTTTTTTGGACAGTTGAAATAGGTAAAGGGGCCCGTTTCTTGTACTCGATCGACAAAATAGAAAAAAATGCTAGTGAAATAGTATGAGTTTGGTAGACGGGAAACCAAATAGAAGGGGCCCCAAAAAATGGGGCTTAAAGGGGGTGAAATAGTTGAGCGTAAATATCGCTTTTGGGGTTTTAAAATTTTTATTCTAACGAACCCCTGTAATCCCAAAACCACTATCCGGGTCCCCCAAGTTTCCCAAATGATGCTGAAATTAAATGTTTTTTAAAAAAGGGGTTTTAGCATTCAAACATTTTTTCACTTAAAATAATCAGAAAGTATAGGGATAAAATTAGGTAAAAGGGGGTGGGCCCCGAACCGCTCAGGGAGGTACTACGCCTCCCAAGTGGTGAAAAAACAAAAAACCTGAAATTGGTTTTACAAGATGGTGGGGATTGCTGGTTTTTTTTTTTCTTCAGGAACGCTGATTTCAGGAAACGTCTTGCTACTTTTTTTACAAACCCTTAGGTCCCACTACCATACTGTCCGCATATAATTTTTTAACTTTAACCCCTCGGGGTTTTTTTTCATTTTCTTTCTAGTTCTTGTTTTTTTTTTTTCTTATCTCCGGGGAAAGTGGAACAAAATTTTTCCTTTCCGTAAGACATGCATGTCTTAAGAGGCGACAAAAATTCCCGGGGGAGAAAGGGGTAGTGCCCCCTTTCCCCCTGTAAAAAATTAAAAAAATTAAAAAGGAACCCTTTTGTTTTTTTTTTTTTGGGCCACCCTCCCTTGGGGGGATACGGCCGGTTTTTTTAAAGAAAAAATTTAAAAGGTTTTATACGGTTGACGGGTTTTTTTATTTTTTTTGGGTTCTTTTTAAGGGGGTGTCAAGGAATACTTATAACATTTACATTGTATAAAGATTTTTAATAGTACCCCTCAAACAGGGAAAAGAAAAAATATTGATTGACTTTCCCGGGGTTTTAAAATTTACGGTATATATTTTTATGATTGTTATTTATTTTTTTTTTTTTACTATTTTGGTTTCAAAGGGCTGTGTATAATAAATTTCTTAAAACATTACAATTTTTTCAGAGTGAAATTACCATAAAACAGGGAAATTTTTTCTCATTTTTGACTTTACGGGGTTACCTGGGCAAAACCCAGTGTGCTTTGAAAAGCTGTTTTCCCACTGTTAGTATCAAAAAAAGGTAATAATTTGGAATGAATAATTCATCTCTCTTTAAACTTGCACCCCTTTTTTGCGGGTTGGGGAAAACTGGTAGGGAAAACAACGCCCCTGGTTTCTTTTTTTATTTTTGCAAAGTGAGGTGTGTAGTAGGTAGAGCTTTGCCCACCCTGAGATTTTTAATTCTGAACATTGGGGGGGGATTCGGGTTGGGCCTTTAGATTTTTTAAAAATTCGTGAAAAACCTGAAAGAAAACCCGAAAATTTTGCCCCGAGGAAAAAAAAAATTGGCGGGTTTGGCAGATTTGGGGGTAAAAAAAATGGTGCGTACTATTTAACTCAAATACTTACCATTTGCCTGGGTACTATTATTTTTGGTCCCAGTCCCTGATATTCTTCTAGTATTTTTGGACAAAATTTAAAAGGGTTAATGGCTGATCATCTTAGGCCCAGGTTTAGTACCTATTAATTTTTAAATTTGTGTGAGCAAATTTGAAATTTGTAAAATAGTAAAGAAAACTTGAATTTTTTGGGAATTCCATACCATAACTGGGGGAATTGCTCATCGGATCCCCCTTTAAAATTTTCACACTTTTAAATTGGTGGGGTTTTTGTAAACTCGCTTTTGTCATTGAAATCCGTAAGCCCAAAATTTTGGGCGGGTTTTCCATTAAATAAATAGTAAAGTTTTTTTTTTTTTTTTTAAGGTAACTAAATAATCCCTTTTTTGCTTATTTAAAAATATTCTTGTTTTCATTCTATAAGAAAAATGATAATCCGCAAGTTTGCCCCGAGTGGGGGACCCCAAATTTAAAAAATTTAAAAAAAAAAAAAAAATTTTTGGAAATCGTTGGAATCAGATCAATTACTGGAAAATCCCTTTTTGTGTTCATTTTCCCAAACTTTACCATTGGGGGGCTTTATTAAAACAGTTTAACCCGTCGGAGCTGTGAAAAAATTTAAATTTTTGTATTTTATTACGTAAATTTTTTTCTTTTGGTAAATTTTAAAAGAGAATCCCTGCTTCTGATAGCTTAAAGGGCCCTAAATTTTTTTTGTATCTAAACCCTTAAAACTGCCCAAAACGTAATCAAGTTTGTGGCGTAACGCCGCCCTTTGGGTTTTTTCTCCATAAGAAACATTTAAAAAAAAAGTAATTTACTTTGGGGAGTGAAAGCGAGCAAACATAGATCTTTTTTTTGGGCCCGCTTAAAGGGTTAATTTTAAAAGGGTTTTTTTGTTTTTAATTTAAAATAGTGTGGGTCCCAGTTTCCCTTTAAAATTTTTTTTTCCCCAGTTTTATAAAATTAAAATCCTTTAAAAATTTTTAAAATTCAAATATGTAAAAAACATCAAAATCAAAGGGGTTTTTGTAGAAAATTTTTAAAATTTAGAATATAAAGAAAAAAGAAGAATGTTAAAAAAAAAAAAAAATTCAGTTTTATTGTTTTTTTAAATTTTTAATGAGGAGAACTTTCCATTTTTTGGAATGTTTTTTAAATTTTTTTGTTGTTTTCCAAAATTTTTTCCGTTTATTATACGAGTACACCTTATTTCAGTTGGTTTAAAAATTTTTCAACTTGTGTATAACGTATCTTAGCGATTCAGGGGACTATTGACATTTTGGGCTGCCAAATGCACAATTTACATAAGCCACCCCCAAATTTTTTTCCCCCTTATGTGGATGGAGACGGGCTCCCCCCAACCGCTTAAAATTTTTTTAAAGGGGTGTATCCCTTGGGGGAAAGGTCAGCATCAAAACTTTTGCCTTGATGCTGGGGGGGCCCGGGGAAATCTAAGGACCTAAAATTATCTTCCCCTTGGGCTTGGGTTTGAATTTAAATGCCTCTTACTCCACGGGCCACATAAAACCCCCATTTTTTTTAAAACCATTTTCCTCGGGATTAAAATATAACAATTGTAAATTGGCACAATTTAAATGGCTAAATGTTTTCATAGAAACTTTTCATGGGTTTAGGTTTTGTAATGTGAATTTTTTTTGGTTCTTGCAATAACTGGAAAGGGCATTTTTTTGGTAAACCTTTTAAAACTTTTAGTTTTGATGTTTTTTCCCTAAAAGGGAAAAAACTTTTTTGATGTTAGCTTGTGAAAATTTTTGGGGGGGTTAATCTTATTATTTTGTTTGGGTTTCTTTGAAAATTTGGGAAAAATTCTCTTTTTTTTTTCAAAAAAAGTCACAGTGCTTGACTTTTTTTTGGTTATCCTGGGTTTGAATCAATTTAAAATATTTTTTTTAATGGGTCTACAACAACTGTGAATCCCCAAAAATCATTTTTAAAAAATTTGGGTTTATATTATGTACTTGGGTTTTATATAAACTAGTCTGATTTTTAAACCATATTTTCCTTCTGGAAAAAATGTATAAAACCTAAAAAGTTGCTCTCTTTTTTTCATGTTTTAAATTATTTTTTATTATGATTAATAATAATAATAAAAATTAATAATAATATTTTTTCTAAAAGTACACATGTACAAGGTAAAACAGGCCTAGTGACTTCAGGGGACATATTACTAAAAAAGAAAGCCGTTGTTATGCAGAGCATTTCGGGCAAATTAGGTCTGTTTGCCCCAGGTGGGGAACCCACCCCCACCGCCCTAAACCCAGGAAACCCTTTTTATCTGAGGGGGAACAGGACTGCAGGGGGCCCCCCCCCCCATTTTGGAAACTGTCCAAATTTGTTTTAAACCCTTAGGGAGATTTAAATTTCCCAAACCCCGGGGGTGTGTAGCGGGTGTGTAGAAAATCAACCCACAAGACTACTAATTTAAAACACTCCTACAGAACTTAAAGCTTTTCAAATATTGTAATGTTTTTGAAATTTGAAATTTTGGAAAAAAGAAACAATTAAAAAAAAGATGTCCCTTAAAGGGGCCTTTTCACTTTTGTTAAATTTTCCTAGCTCCCACTTTTCCATTTAAAATTTAAAAAAATCATGTTGTAAAAAAGGGGCTTTATAAAAGTTTTGGCTATAATTATCTTTTAACGGGTTTTATAGACTTGAAAAAAACATTTTCTTTTTGTAGTTTCTTTAATTGCTTTCTTAAACACCCAATATACCCAAAAATTTTCTTTTTGAGGGCTTGTGAAAAACAAAAAAAAAGCCCTCACTGAGGGGGGGGAAACATGAACACAAAGAAAGGAAGCTCACAAGAGTCTACCTATTTTTCAGGGGCTTGTGCCCTGGTAAAAATTTTTCTTCTTGTTTGTTGTGGGTTTTCTCTTGGGCTTTCCCTTTTCCCAAAATGGGGCCTGTTGCACGCAGTTAAAAACTTTTTTGGGGGAAAATAAATCTTTTGTATCTACATAGGTTTTAATCCCTAAAATGCCCAAACATATTTTTTAAATTCCCAAAACAAATTTTGGGGGCCCTTTCCTCTGGGTTCGCACGGGCGCCCCCCATCCCTTCACGGTATAAATTCCCCTCCTTTTTTTAAAAACCTATCAAATAGCCTCTACGGGGCCTTTAAAATTTCCATCATTTTCGGGAATTTTTTCCCGGGGTGCCTGGCCTAAGACCCACTACATAACTGCTTTGCTTTTTCCAAATTTTTTTGTTTCAAAAAAACATTTTCCCAGGGCCCAAAATTTGGTTTCATTAATCCCATTTAAAAAATTTTTTCCTTTTCTTCAATTATCTGTGACCTTATCACAGAAAGGGTTTTCACCCCCTTTTCCCACATCACCCCTTTTTTAATTGCCTCTTTTTCAATATGATTGATATATTGGTTTTCCCCAAAACCCCACATTAAGTCCCATCCCCAAAAACACATTTGTTTCCACTTTTCCCACTTACAATAAGTTCATTTTTCATTTAAAAAGTTGTTCTCACAGCTTTCCTTTGGGCTTTTTTTGGATCACAACTCTTTTTAGGAGCCAGGTTTAAACTTTTTTTTCAATGAAAATTTTTAAAAAAACCCCCCAAAATTGCAATAAAAATGCCACAAAGTTTCACAGAGTTTTTAAGAACAATGCTTAACTAACGAAAGCTGATGAGCGACTGAGGTGTGTTTGGCTTTTGTTTTATCAGACTTCTTTCCAGATGGACTGTTTTGTTTAGGTCAAGTCCAGGGCAAAAACTGAATCCCTTGAGCCCAAAATTTTTTAAAAAAAGTTGGCAAATACTGATTTGTATGAATAAAAGGATGAAATGGATTTTGAGTTTCCCAACGGTAAAAATGTACCCCTACTTATAAACCTGCCGACAAAAACAACCATCTTTTTTTAACGACCGTAATCTGGCAGCGGGCGGGGGCGGGCCCGATGCAAAACCCCCCAATATGACATTTGACCACTGCTCAAAAGAAAACGCCCATCTCGGGAGACCCTTCACACACTGGGGCAGCATCACTTTGAGTTACCCTGCCCTACCACCCATCAACTGTTTTAACTTTTTTGGGGGCTGTAATTGAACCTGGACAAAAATTTTTCCCCAAATCCCCTAGAGGACTAACTGTGATGTTGTGTGCAGTATTTAAAATTTTTAGTATAAAGTAACATATGATACTAAGTAGGTATTTATATAGAAAAGTTTTTAAATTTTTGCCCTAAAACCCGTAAATCGGCAAATTTTTTAAGGTTCGATTGCGTTCCCTTTTGACTTTAAGGGCCCGTTGGTCGGAAAACCCAAATTTTTATTGTAAGTCCCGGGTGGTACTTTTTTTTGGCTTAAAAAAACCTTTGAGGTTTTTGTTTTGGGGAGTTTTTTTGGTTTTATTGAATTTTTTTTTGGGGCAGGGGAAGAAGTAAGGCATATGGTGAAGTAATGAAGATTTTGGTCAATTTCAGACCAAATTTAAATTAGGCCCCGAAAGTGGAGAAATATTTTAGTTTGGCAATTTTTCGAGGAAATTATGCTTAGTTAAGATTAAATAATTTAAATGAGGAAGGTTACACTTTGTTTTTGGTTATAAAAATAATTGAAGAAGGTTTTGCTTTGTTATGATTATAGTAATAATAATTGAGGATGGGTTTTCCTAAAGATTATAATTTTTAAAAAAAAGGGAAAGGGTTTGAGTTTCCCAATTTTGTTTTGTGGGGTTTTTTTCCCGGCGTGTTTAAAATTATTCATGGCCTAAACCATAACAAATCATTCTTGTTTGTATTTTTTAAAACTTTTTGGGAAAACTTTCCCTTTTTTTTTTTGATGATGGAGCAAAATAGAGGGGGAGTTAAAGTGGAGAGGGCCCGGGGGCAGGGTAAACCCCACAGAGGAGTGGGTTTGGGGTGCCCACTGCTTATTTTGGGAAAAATTGTTTTTAAATTTGGGGTATTTTTTTAATTTTTTGGGAAAATTAGGGCTGTGCCCCATTATTGGGCAGCTCTGATAGTTGTATTGGGAGTTTCTTTTTTGGGGTCAATTAATAGAAGGAAAAATATTAACCCAAAAAAAGCTAGGAATTAGATTGAAAAAGAGCATGGAATTGGGTTAAATTTAATCCAAACACCAGCATGTAAATTGACCCATCCAACCCAAATTTTCGCCCCGTATAATTCCAAAAACTTTCCCGGAAAAATTTTGTTTTAAATACAAAACTGGGCAGCACTTAATTTTTAGGAGGTGACAGGAAAGGGGTTTGTGCCCTGGTTCAGCAGCGTGTGCTCTAACCCCTCTTTTATCTTTCGGGCCTTTCTCAGCCAAAATTAAAATTTTTCCCCCTTTCCTTTATTTCATTCTAATTGGAAATATTGGGGTTTTTTAAATAGTGTACATTATTTTAAAAGATTTTATTTTTAAAACCCCGTACACTTCATTAAAATATACCATATATGTAAAATAAAAAATACAGTATGTATAAAAGTTCAGTAAATTGTTTTAACTAGATAAAAATCTTTTTTTAAAATTTCTGCTACTTTTCTTAAAGAAAAGGAAAAAATTTGTTGTCATAATTTTTCATCAAAAATTGTAATAGTCTTAAAGGGGTCCCTTTTAAAAAAATCTGCATGGGAAAGCTTGTAAAAAATCTGCTTGGGGGCTGTGATATTTGCAAAAGGGGTACTTGTAATAGTCTTCAAGGAAACACTTTTAATAGTCTGAATAGGGTAATTTTCACTTTCTCCCCGGATAATCTTAACTGTGATTAGAGAACCCCAAATTTTTTGAACCCAATCTGTTTTTTACTTCCACTCATCTGGGAGAGATGTGCTGTCTTATAAAAGTAGGCCCCTGGATCCACGGCAGATGCTTTTCCCAAAAACCTGCAAAATTTAAAAATCCCCAAACCATGGAATAAGTTGCCAAAACCCCAAATATAAGAACCTATACTACCATTAAAAAGTTTAATTAGGGAAATTATGCACAATAAATGGAGAATTATCCCCTTTTTTAGGGTAAGCACTTCGCAGCTTCTCCTAGGCTCTGGGAAAAACTGCCAGTTTTTCTACTTTTTTTGCTTTGGGGCCATTTCTATACAAAAAAATTTAAAAGGTATTTTTGGGGTCGGGGGAAATATGGTGGATAACTGAAACTGCAGATACTGAATCAGTGGGGTACAGCGGTTCTCTGTTTTAATGGTTTTCTCTTTTTTTCATTTTCCTTTTTTTTCTAAACCTCTCATAAAGTATTCCCCCCATACATTAAAGGGCCCCTACTGAACACTGCCCCCCTCCTTTATATAAAACCCTTATCGATCATTAATAATTTTTTTAAAATTTTTTTTAAAAACCCCAAATTATTTCCAATTTTGATGTAATACAGATGATACTTTTTAAGGGGTTTAAATTTCCCCAAAGTGTGAAAATCTGTTTACATATATTGTATTCGAACCCATAGCAGATGGGGTAAAGTAAAAAAGGGCACAAGTGCAAACTAATGTCCAAATTTTTAAAGTGGGAACGTTTGCTCTCCCGGGGGTTTATCAAGCCTTTTCAAACCCAATTTCATGGGCACAGAGGGAAAATTTTTAAAGGCTCAAGTGGGGGTGCAAAACTAGTGGGAGTAGTATTTTAAGGGCATAAGGTTTTAGTAGTAAAAGAATACAATATGGTAAGCAAATTTAAACGTACTTTAGTAAAAGGATTTTAAAAGCTAATTTCTCGTAATCATGTACGAATTTAAATTTCCACCATATTGTTTTTATACTTTCTACTACTAACAACTTATGTCACTACACTACTACTACCACTAGTATTGCACCTCACCGGGGGCCTATATATACCCTCTGTGTCCAAAGTATTGTTTGTAAGGGTTGAAAAAACCCCGGAGAATGAAAAAGTTTTCCCATTAAAAAGTCACATTAGTTGCACTTTTGGGGCCTTTTACTTTACATTTGCGTAATTCTACCAAATTTATTTTCTATAGTCCGATGTAACCCTTAATTTTATATGCTAAAAAAATTCCCGTGTTAATTTTCTTTTATATGCCCGCTAGATAAAAATATCACTGTCCCTTAAATTTGGTTTTAAAACATTTTTCTTTTTTATGTTTCAAGGAAATGGGTTTTAGAAAAAAGCATATTTTTTTGGGTTTTTATCAAGTCTTTGGCAACGTTTTTTAAATTTTTTTCTTTTCCCAAACCCTTTTTTATTATTATTATTGTTATTGTTTTTAAATCAGAATACCCGGTGGGGGTTTTAAAAACCTTCTTGGGGCAAACAGGGCCCAGTTCTTTACATGTCTTTTTAAAAGTTGCGTGCCTTAGGAAAAAGGATTCCCATGCCTCATCAGGGTTATTTCCCTTTACGGGGTGAGGTGTTGTCCACATGGTCAAACCTGCCCCAAGTTACCTGCCTTAACCCCCACGACCCCCTGTTGGGGACATCCCGGGTGGGGATTTCTGACTGTCACTAAGAAATTTTCCCCTCAAAAAAAAAAAAAAAGTGGCCAAAGAACAAGAAATTTTTTTTTTATCTTTATTTTTTTCAAGAACATTCCGAATGTTTTCAGATCCCCCCTTTTAAATTTTTTTTTACGGGATTTTATTTCCAGAGTTTCTTGTATAAAAAATTAAAAATTTTTTTTTTTGACAGTAAAAAGTGGGTTTTTAAAAACCTTTAAAAAATTTTTCCAGTCCTTTTTTTCATAAAAAGGTAAAATTTTTATACAAATTTTGGGAAATTTTTTAATGTTCCTTATTCACTAAAATTTAGTACAGCCCTTTTAAATTAGGCCTACTCATTTTAAAATGCCCCCAGACCCTTTCGAAGGCTCTCGCCATTTTTTATACCAAATAAAGTTAAAATTTGAAAACTGGGTTTCCTCCCATTCTGTTTATTTCAGTATACATTTCACCTGTAAAAGCATTTAAAAATATTCAGAAATGTTTTAAAAGGTGGGAAAGGGGGCATTAAAAAAAAAATCAAAATGGTTGACCAACCACCAACCCCTTAAGTATGCCCTTAAAACCCGCGACGAATTGTATAACGACATGGCTTAGGGAAAAAAACTCCATCGTTCAGTGGGAAAGGGGTGTATTATATTAAATGAGAAAAAGGCTTCCTTTAATAAGTGAAAATCACGGGGGAATTTGGGAGACACGGGTTTTTTTAAAAAAAGGGTTTTGGCTTTTCATTTTTTTTTAAATTTTTCCAAAAATAATACCATAGATGATAATTTAAAAATTTTCATATCAGGATTTTTTTTAAAGTGGGGCCTGCCATTTAGTTTAAAAGAAAAAAAGGAAAAGATGCTCTATTAACAATGGGGGCTTGACACCTTTTTTGATAGGGCTTGAGTCATGGGGCACTGAATTAGGCCTGTTCTCGAAGGAGGGGAGTATCTTTTTGATAAGGGTTTTAGTTGGAGCAATGGATTTTCAGTGCCTGCACTCTTTAAGGAGAGGGGGGGATTTTTCAATCAAAAGCTTTCCCCTGAAAAGTGATTTCAGTATGCTTCTAAAAGGGAGTGATTGAACAAAAAACCCTTTCTGTTTTTTAAGCACCAAACCTTTAGGGGGATGGCCAGTGTGTTAAAAAAAACAAAATTTTTAAAAAATATAAACAAGGTTGGGTTTATCATGCTGGATTTCCCCCCAAATGCGACTTGGAAGTGAGAAATTTGACAAGTTTACGAGGAGTTCCTGGGGGTTAAAAAAAGAAAATTTGGGGCATTCTTGAGTGAGTTTTTTTTACACACCTTTGTGAAAAAGCAATTTCATGATTTACAGAAAAAGAACCTGAACCCCTTGTAAAGGGTGCCCCATAATACGGTGGGAACCCCCCGGTTTTTTCCCTTTTCCCCAGTTTTTGTAGAAATTTGGGTTTTTAATTTTTTTCGTCAAAAAATTTTGGGCCCGTTTTTAAAACAACCCCTCGGTTTTCGTTGAGTTGAAAATGGTCCCCAAACCCAAAAATGTCCCACTACTTAAACCAAAAATCCTTGTTTTTTGGCTTGGGTTTTTTTGAGTGGGAAATGCTAAATTTAAACCACCAAGGGCCAAAAAAAGTTTCCAGTGCCAGCCCTTTGATGAAGAAGGCGAGAAACACCAAAGGTGGCGTATATGTTTAATGCTGTGTAATGTGTTTATTAATTTTGAAAGGAAAAAATCATAGATGGATTAATGAAAAAGTCTAAAATTAACGTAAAAAAAGACATTTAATGTGCCCCAAAAGTGATTTATTATAGTATTAGTTTTTCGTAATGTTTTTTCCCCCCACCTGGCAAACCCCCACCCCCATAGAAAAAACATGGGGAGTTTATGTGCCCGGGAGAAGGAAAACCTTGTTTTCCCCTGTTTTGCACCCAAAAAAAACGGGGATGAATCTGTGTTTGGCCCAGTCCCCTCCTCTTTCGTTTAAAAATTTCGGCCCTGAATTACTTTAGGGCCCTTTTCCCCTTTGTTTATGATGGCAACCCAAAGGTAGGGAGTTGTTGAAACGATTTAAAAATTTTTGAAAAAGGTATATCGATGGGGAAAAATAAGGTCTGGGGTATTATTTTGTCTGACTTTTTTGGGGTTTTCCTAAGGGTTAAAACATATTTCTGCTTTGTATGATAATTCCCGGAACTTTTTTTTTTGTATACCTGAATAAAATTACTTACAATGTTTGGTTTCCGGAGGTGTAGCCCAGGGAGGCTCCCCTACGGGGTACCTGGGGGGCAATTGAATATCTTAGGGCCCCCATACTTAAATTTTTTGTCTCTCAGTGTCTCGTGCGGCCCCCGCTTTTCATTTAGGGATTTGCATCTCCTGATTTGTCTTGCCTATTTGGGGGTGATCTTCGGCAGTTTTGGGGCTAGTTCCTCTAGGATTTTTTCCCACACCCACCGTACTCTCCCCCACCCCTCATGTACTTTTCCCCCCACCCATCCCATACTTCCCCCACCCATCGTATCCCACGCCCCTTTGTAAATCCCCCCACAAACCCCTCCTGTAAAATAAAATAAAATTTCGTTTTGGAATTTTTAAAACCCCGGGGGTTTTGGGCCCCCCAGGGTAACCCAAAAAAGTCAGTGCGTCATGAGGACTGTCTAATTATTTCCTTGGGGGCCTTTATCTTGTCCCCCAAAGGGTGCGACCCACAACCCGGACCCAACACCCAGGTACCTATTTGCTGCTAGGGAAAAAAGGGCGCAGGGGAAGGAAACGTGTCGAAAAAGTTTCCATCCCCGAGAATCGAACCCGGGGCCCCCCGTGGGGTGAAGCGGGAGCTTTAGCCACCAGGCCCCCTCTCACACCATCCTGTACTCTCCCCCCACCCATCTTTTATCTCCCACACCCATCCTTTTACTCTCCCCCACCCATTTCCCGTAAATCCTCAATCCCTCCCGTAACCCCCCACCTTTTTGTACTTCCCCCGCCCATCTTGTACCTCCACCCCCCCATCTTTTTACTCTCCCACACCCATCCTGTTTAAAAAAAAAAAATCTCTACATCCCTCCTGTACTCTCCCACACCCTCTTTTTACTCTCCCAAACCCCCCCCTTGTACTTCCCACACCCCTCTTTTAAATCTCCCACACCCATCTTAGTACTTCCCCCACCCATTTGTACTCCCCCACACCCATCCGTACTCTCCACATCCATTCCCTTTTCCCCTCCACCCCCATTTTTGTACAATCCCCCCCACTTGTACCCCTCCCACCGCACTCCAACGCCCTTTTGAAGAAAAAAAATTTTTTTGCTTTACTAGAAAAAAAAACCGAATTTTATATAAATTTAAAATTTTTTTATTAGTTAGGTTAAAGTATAATTTAAAAGAGGTGAACTTGGGGGCAGATTTAAATTAGGTTACTTTTTCATTACATTAGGGAAGATTAAATTTTTGGGTTTCTTTACATTACATTTGGTTAGATTAAATTAGGTTACAATTTTCATTTCAAGGTTAGATTTTAAATTGGTTTAAAAATTTACATTACTTAGGTTAAATTTTAAATTAGGTTACATTTTCATTACATTAGGTTAAATTAATTAGGTTTAAAATTTTTTTTACATTAGGTTAAAGTGGGGGGTTTTGGGTTTCATTTACATTTAGGGTTAAAAAATTTGGTAATTTACATTAGGTTAAAATTAGGTTAATTTTTCCTTAGGTTAAAGTTAGGGTTTCTTTAAAATTTGGGTTTAAAATTAGGTTACATTTAATTAGGTTAAAGTTTGGTTACATTTAAAATTAGGTTAAAAAGGTACATTTAAATTTTTTTAAAGTTAGGGTTTCATTTAATTTTGTTAAAGGGGTTTGGTTAAAATTTTCATTTTGGTTTTTTAAAATTAGGTACATTTACATTAGGTTAAAGTTAGGCTACATTTACATTTCCTGGAGTTTAAACCTTTGGGGAGAGTTCCGGGGGTCAACGCCCCCGCGGCCCCGGGCTGTGACCAGGGCCCTGGTGGGTCAAACCTGATTTAACCAGGTGTTACTGGGTTTGGGTGGGACGCAAACCAAAGTACGAAACCACAGCCCCGGGGGTAGGAACCGACCCTTTGGGGGCTTTTCCAGTGCCAGCTTGAAAACTGCCCGGGGGCGGGTTTGGGAATCTCCCCATGTATGTGGGAGGGAGTTGAACAGTCCGGGGGGGCCCGACCTAATTGTATGGTCTCTTAACCCTGCTAGTTTACAAACCCCCCCTTTTTATTGGGGGGTGTTCATCGTTTTGCCAATCTTTTGCTTTCGTTTTGAGTGATTTTTGTGTGCAACGGGACTAGTCCCCTAGGGTTTTTCCCGGTGTTTAAAAAAAAATTTAAAAAACTCTCCCGCCTCGTTCCCCGGGAATTAGGTTTTGGGAAACCCCAAACGCTCCCAGTAATTGAGGTTTTTTTATCCCGTTATGCGCGCCGGGGGAAGGGTTTCCCGTACATTTTCTAGGTCAGCAATTTCCCCCTGCCTTTAAAGGTTGGCCCGTTAAATGTCCCAATATTCCAGCCTAGATAGAACAAGTGACCTGAAGAGTGTTTATCATGGGTTTTGGGATCCCTCGTTTTGAAGGTTCTCATTAAACCATCCTGTTTATTTTTTTAAGGGAGTTTCGATTGAAAACAATGTTATGGTTCCCTTTAAGGTTTGGTCCTCCGACATGAAACAAACCCCGGTCTTTGACGTTGGGGGTTACGCTCCCATTTTGGGGGCCAAAAATTTTTTTGTACCTGTGAAGATTTAAAATTTCCCCCGTGTTTACCAAAATGGGGTAAAAGAAATTTCCATTTTGTTGAACTTTATATTGTTTTCGGGAGCCCACTGAAAGAAATTTGGTTGATGTCCCGGGCCCGGAGCCTTTCAGTGTCTGCAATGGAAGACACTGTCTGCCGATTCGGGTGTCATCTGCCCAAAAGGGGGGGCACGGGGCTGTGGCGACATCCTTGTTTTAAAGTCGGGTATGAGGATGAGGAAAAAGATGGGAGCAGTACTGTGCCCTTTTGGAACAAAAGCTTTTTCACCGTTTGCTGCCCGGGCTTTACTCTTTGACTATTTCTTTTGTGTTTTGTTAGTGAGGAAATTAGGTTTAAAATTAGGTACAAAATTTTTATTTTCATTAGGGTTTGATTAATTAGGTTAAAACACATTTTTCCAAAAACTTGACTTCTTTTTTGGGGTATACAAAATAAGGGAAATTCTATGTAGTTAGGGAAAAAAATGTAAACTCACAAATAAAAAAGGTTTCAAAAAGTACTTACATGTAGTTTGGGTACAAAAAAAAATTTCCCCTTAACAGTTCCCTTTCAGGGAAACTAATTTAATCCCTTTAAAAAATTCTTAAATTTAAACTGGGCAAAGATTAAAAGAGTTGTTTTCCCGTACCCAAAAAAAGGGGGCAACTAAAAAACACTAGTAGTTTTAAAAATTTTTCATTATGCTCAATTGATTCGGTGAACTTTTTGCAGTCTCATAAAATTTTTATTTTATTTTCTATTTAAAAAATTAAAAAAAACGCTGGTCATGACTGGGGTTTCAAATCTCTTTAAAAAACAGTAAGATTTCTTAAGGGATTACCCCTAAGGAAGGTTCCTTGGGTGTTGGGGAGGGCTCTTGATTTAGAAATTTTATCTTGCCCAGTTCCCCCCCCAAATTTAACCGAATGCCTTCCAATCCCCCCCCCAGGGGGCTGTTTTTAATCCTCCCCGGGGTTTTGCGCTTCCCCCTTGATTATAATAATAATAATCTTAAGCATTTTAATTTAATTTTTATCACAATGAGAAAAGGTAAGAATTTTAAGAAACGAACGTTTTTTAAAATAAAGATTTGTTGTTTTAAATTGATTCGGTTTTCATTTTAAGGGAAATAAAAGACGGTGAAGTACGGGAAGTTATTTAAATTTTAGTGAAATTAAGGAATAGTGAGAAATTTTAAATTTTCCCGTGGGAGTTGGAGGAAGACGGGAAAGAACAAGAACAGTTTAATGAGTGGTTTTGTTACTTAGTATTGCGGGTTTTGTTACTTAGGAAATGGGCGTTTTTAAAAATCGTTTGGGCAGAAGGTGACTTTTGATGATTGGGAATAAATTCCGTCTTAGGGCCTTTTTCATCTAGGTTGAGTGGGACACTGGGTTTTAAAAGGGGTTTTGTGTTGTCCCTTGTTCTGTTGCAGCAACGGGGAAAATATTTCAAGGGTTTATGAGGGAGTTCATGTTCGTTATACAGCAGGCCAGTAATATGAATGCATTATTGTATATTAAGTTCAGATTTGTAGAGTGATGGGGGCGAACGTTGTCTAGCACAAAATGGGTGAAAATCACAAAGCAGCTTTTTGTTGGGTTATTAATGGTTTAAGGGATTTGGCGAGTAATCCCAGGCAAAATACCATAGTAGGTAAGGGTATATTAGAGAATGTAAGTAGTTTGTTTTGGGGTACATGTACCCTATTTGGGGGATGCCCTACTGTTTTAGAGACCCTTTGTTTGTGTTGGATGTGGGTATTAAAAATTTTTGTTTGCAGTAGGGTGTGACCTAAAACATTCCCCCTCAGTGGTTTGTAAATTGGAAAAACCGGGATTAATAGTTTAGTTTAATTTTTTGAAGCAGTTTTTTAACAGCATGTAGTAGGGTTTTTAAAAGTATTAAGGGTGAGTTTGTTGATAATCATCCAGTAACTATTTTTTGGAGTCATTGTTAACAGTGTAACAGAGATAGTTGGATTTGGATGAAAACGTAAGTCGTGTCATTACGAAAAGAACAGGTTTAAGGGGACGGAGTTTTGGGGGGAGCGTGATGTGAAAAAGAGAAAAAGAAAGCTTACGTGCCCGGTGATACTCCTTTTCTACAGACCGAGTTTTCAACGTTACACGTTTTTAACATAACAAGCGAAAACTTGGTATGCAAGGGTATGTTCTTGATCTCTTAAAAATTTTGTTTAAAGGGGCGGGTCTTGTTTCACTTGGCGAATGCTTTCCCCAGGCTATGACGGTCTCAGATGTATTCATTTTTTCTAGTGCTCATAAAATAGTTCAGTCATTTGTATAATTGCTCATTCGTGCTTTTACGGTTTTGTAATGGTGTGACTGCCGAGCCCTATCATATCTCGAGCGGCATTTTCAAGATGCTAAAAAATGTTGAGGGTTGGTTGACGTGGGTAGGCCCAAATGCCCCGGTGCCAGGTAAGTCAGTGGAAAGTTGGGACGTTATTGGGAAAATTCGTGTGGCACTACTGAAGGTGTTGTTTTGTCTTCCTCTTGAATCTTGGTTATTTGGTTGTGACCAAGTGGTTTTGAGTTGGTTGTTTGGGAGAATGTGCTTTTTGATGTTAATGGTTTGATGTTGTTGGTTTTGTTTTGATTGTGTTGTTGGTGCTTACTAATGTTGTTGTGGGTTGGGTTTTTTTGTTTATTGTCATTTTTTTGTGAGGTGATGTTGGTGTTGTCGGTGTTAAGAATTGTTTTTTTGTGGTCCCCCGTGTGAGACCCCGGTTTATAATTTTTTGTATATAAATTTTTTTTTTTACTTTTTATTATATTGCTGATATCTATTAGTAGAAAAAAAAGTTATCTTACTTATATTATTATTGAGGGGTTTACCCGGAGGGTTCGGGGGGCAACGCCCCCCGGGCCCCGGGTTTTGACCAGGCCCCCTGGTGATCGAGCCCCATAAAGGGTTTTGTTGGGTGCAGCAAACCAAGTACGAGCCCCGCCCGGCTGGTCGGAACGACTTTGGGGGTGTCCCCTGCCCGTTGAGGGGTGCCCGGGGTTGTTGGTAAACCCCCTTTTGTAGTGGGAGGGGTTGAACAGTTCGGGCCCTGAATTATTGTAGGTCTTTAACGTGCTGTGACACCCCTTTCTTTTATTGGGGGGGGTTGCTCGTCTGAAGTTTTGTTTCGTAGTGAGTGATTTTCGGGCAATTCGGTTTCCCCAGGTTTTTT
>NC_069423.1:31213119-31316909 GCF_026875155.1 Cherax quadricarinatus | reverse complement strand
CTTTTCTTTTTTTTTAAATTTAATTAAGGAACAGCCAGAGAACTACACGTGGAGCAGTGGAACACGTGGGACTCGGTGGCCAGCCCTCGTGATACCGGATCTCAAGTCAAGTGACAGGGGGAGACAAACGGTGTGAGAAGGACACCAGGAACCCTTCCCAGGCGGCGAGCCAGCCATCCAGCCCCAGGAGTGACCGGAAGAGGCCCTATCACTGGTGATAACAAGACGCTAGCGTAGTCAACAAGGACCCACGTGGACACGAGATCAGAGGAACCGACAAGCAGCGGCGCCCATTTTGTTTCTTCAAACAGGAAAAGCCGACGTTCCCAGGGACTGGAAGCAAGGAGGACAGGAGCTGGAGCCTACCCCACAGGAGAAAACGGACCCTCCGCCCTCGCAGGAACCTCACCAGGCTCAAGCTCTGGTCCCCTAGTGGTACAGGGGAGAATAGGAGAGAAGCAGGGAGCTGCACCCCACCCCTACGAGGACCCAGGAGCTGGAGGAACCAGGAGGACTGAGCAACAAGGGACCCCCGGGAGAGTGGCACCTGTTCCCAGAGCCATTGGCGACAGAAGCGGAGTTCGACCGACACAAGCCGACACAACCCTTTAGCATTTGTAACATATATTTTCCAGCGGTTATCCTAGGTTGTGGGACCTTACGGGTTAATATCTATCCAGTGTATTTTTTGTGGAGCAGACCCAGGGCAGGAGGATAGTGGGACCAAGCCCCCAAAGGCCCCCCTGTGCCCCCTAGGGGCCCAAGGGACCCCCTAAGGATCCCCAGAAACCTGTTTTTTTTTGGACCTTTAGACCCTGTGTGTAGCCTTGTAAGATTTAAGTATACCCACCCCTAACCTTTAAAACAGGATACTTTGGAGAACCTGTTAGCACCTAACCTAACCTACCCATGCCTCTAGTACGTAGCTTAGGATTGCACCAAAACTAGGATATGTACCTATGAGACTCAGCATGGAATACTTTATTTTGGAATGTTGTTAATGTTCACTGGATGTTTTTGTTGGAAGCACAACCTCGTGTTCTGGGAAACATTATGTACAGTCAGCACCTAACCTAACCTACCCATGCCGCAAATACGTAACCTAGGATAACACAAGGATTACACCAAGCTAGGATATGTACTTGTGAGACTCAGCATGGAGTACTTATATTTGCAACATTGTATATTTTTTTCACTGGATGTAATGTGTAAAACACAATCTCGGGTTTTTGGAAACAATGTATACAGTGGACCCCCGCATAACGATGGCATCACATAGCGATTATTTCGCATACCGCTTACTTTAATTGCAAAAATTTTGCCTCACATACCGCTTAAAAACCCGCTTACCGATTTTCGTCCGAGACGCGTCCAATGTGCGGCCTGAGCCACGCTCACATGTTCCGCCGGTGGCATTGTTTACCAGCCAGCCTCCGCGGTAACATCCAAGCATACAATCGGAATATTTCGTATTATTACAGTGTTTTCGGTGCTTTTTCTGGAAAATAAGTGACCATGGGCCCCAAGAAAGCTTCTAGTGCCAACCCCTACAGCAATAAGGGTGAGAATTACAATAGAGATGAAGAAAAAGATCATTGATAAGTATGAAAGTGGAGTGCATGTCTCCGAGCTGGCCAGGTGTATAATAAACCCCAGTCAACCATCGCTACTATTGGTGGTACAGCTGCTGCTGCTGCTGCACTGTCAGCTGCTGCTGCTGCTGTAGCACCATTGTTGGTGTGGCTTATTGAGAATACCAAGAAACAATTAACCCCAAAAGGATTTGCCACCCAGGATAACCCAAAAAAGTCAGTGTCATCGAAGACTGTCTAACTTATTTCCATTGGTGTCCTTAATTTTGTCTCCCAGGATGCAACCCACACAAGTCGACTAACACCCAGGTGAACAGGGAAAAAATGCCTGGAACAAGTGCTCATATTGGTGAATTTTAAAGCCAGCAAAGGTTGGTTTGAGAGATTTAAGAATCGTAGTGGCATACACATGTGATAAGGCCTGTTCTGGAAGAAAATGCCAAACAGGACCTACAGTACTCAGGAGGAAAAGGCACCCCAGGAACAGGGGTTTAATCAGTCATTGCTGCATCTTCAAAAAAGGTAAGTGTCATTTATTCTTCATTTAGTAGACTAGTACATGCACAATATATACTGTGCATGTACTACTCTACTATTGTGCATGTATCCTTCTCTTTGTGTGTGGGAAAATGTATATTTCATGTGGTAAAATTTTTTTTTTCATACTTTTGGGTGTCTTGCACGGATTAATTTTATTTCCATTATTTCTTATGGGGAAAATTCATTCACATAACGATTATTTCGCATAACAATTACCCCTCTTGCACGGATTAAAATCGTTAACCGGGGGTCCACTGTATATTCACTGATAACTTGTAATATTCGAAAAACCTTCTATTGTACACCTGTTCTTTGTAAGACTAAGCATGTAGTCATGTATGGCACCACACCTTGTACTGAGCCGCGGATATATAAGCCCCGGCAGCCGTAACGAATAAACAGTAGAGCACACAAGTCCATAGAGGCTAGACCAAAGGCCTGAAGACTCCCTGTGGGGAAGAAACGCGTCGCCTGGAAAACTAGACCGACTAAGACTTGTGTTTGTGCCCTTGTTCACGTACAGTACTTGTGTGTGTAATTCCAACCTGAGAAAACTGTGACTTTACAATGAGCGATCTCGCTTCACTAGAGAACGAGAGGGTAGAAGTGCTAGAGGATTCACCACCATGGGAATTGGAAACAGTGACTGCAGGTTTCAAACTAGTGACGACAGAGGATGAGGACCACACCTGGAACCCCAGGCTGCCCTTTGAAGACCCCCTGGCGAACACCGAGGAACAATGCAGCAATGTCATCACCCACCGAGGGAAAATGAAGACACTCAATGAAGGTAGTGTACTCTGTGGTGCTTGGTCTCTAATGGCTATGCTAGACTTATCCAAAGGTGTACTAGATAACCTACCCTTTAGCATACACCCAAGCATTTTAACGTTCATTAAAATAACAGTGGACCCGTTCCCAGAAGGGTTAAAACGTTGGAGGCCTACTAAGCCATTTAACAAAAAACAGAAAGCACTGAACATATTGAAAGGTTACTACAAAACTAAAGACAAGTACAGAGCTAAAGCCAACTATATCAAGGACTGCTATGCAATGAATGTGATCCCAGAGATAGGCTTTAGATCCTTCCTGTTGGAGGGAATGCCGGCAGAGTGCCCATACCCCAACTGGTTTATTAACACATGTAGAGCGCTCTCTAGGGAATATATCCACACTATGTCTGGCATGCAGACCCTAGCCTTACAAATAGCAGCTTTGCACATGGAGGAGAAAATTAAGGCCTACAAACAAGTGCTAGTGAGGGAACTGGGAGAGGAAAGAGCAAAGGACATTGCAAGCTTCGCAGGAGCTCAGAGTACTAAATCTAGACGGGTTCCGAAGCCAGGCCTCGAACCCCTGTTGACACCTTGTGACGCCAACCCAATAGCAGTGCCATGCACCATGAGCCATCTAGAGGAAGAGTGGAGTTTCCTGAAACAACCTGCAAGTAGTATCTGCACCCGACCCAATACCCCATCCTCTCCTTTTTCTCCCCCCAACCACCCTCTTCCCTTCTCTTCTTTTTTCGCTGGAAGACAACAACAGCCCATGGACGTTGCCAACCGAGGGAGACCCCGAGACAGAGGGACCACCGAGGGAGTCCACGAGAGTGAGCAGCTTTTACGAAGCCGTAGGTCTTCCCCAACCAACAGACGAGGAGCTGGAAATGAGGGCAGAGCAGCAGGGACGAGAGAGGCCAGCCAAGGAAGAGAGGAATGTCGCCCGCCCCTCTCCAGCAACAGCAACAGAGAAGACACCCCAAGCACCCAGAAAACAACGCCAGCAGCAGCCGGAACAACAGGGACAGCCGACGGCAAGCGACAACAGGGCAAGTAGACACAGCCCAGCGGAGAGCAGCAGCCCCGAAACAGACGGAGATTCAACACTTGGTCCAAGGGGTCCGGGAGCTAGTACAAGTCCTAACAGAGAAGCT
The DNA here is from genome assembly GCF_026875155.1 of Cherax quadricarinatus. Classification (NCBI taxonomy): domain Eukaryota; kingdom Metazoa; phylum Arthropoda; class Malacostraca; order Decapoda; family Parastacidae; genus Cherax; species Cherax quadricarinatus. The sequence goes on along the minus strand of NC_069423.1, from coordinate 31,312,844 downwards.
ACCCGCAACCGCGGGACCAGGAGCTAGAGCTCCCGCCGCAGCCTCGAACCCTGTCCAGCCTTTTTTTCAGATTTCCAGACGACCCCGAGAACGAGGCCCGCGAGACAGGGACCAGGGACAGCTGGAATGACCCCTAGGAGCCCGGGCCCCCAGCCCCTACCAGCAGCGAGAGAGGGGCAGGGACTACCAGCAACAGAGGAACCAGAGGAACAACTACAGAAGGAGGAGCCGAGAGTGGAGGGACGACGGGGCCAGGGACAGGCAACCAGACAGGGAATTCCGACAGCCCAGGGACAGGGACAGGGACAGGAGACCCCAGGGACAACGAAACTGGAGGCAAGACAGAGCCCCAACCAACGATATACAGGTACACCCCTTCCCCCCAGGTACGTCCAGCAGGAACCCCGCCAACCCAGGGACCAGGGAAGCAGGAATCGCCCCCGCACCCTGACCAGGCAGCAGGACGACCGCAGAGGAGCTTGGTATCACAACAGCGAGCGCAACTACGGAGAGCAGAGGCCAAACTACGAGAGGAATTGGTAATCTCCGAGGTGCCCCTCACACCACTAGAAATTAAGGTTTTAGGGAAAGGGTTGTTTTTTTCCAGGTCCACTGAGTACGAGAGTCTCCCTGTCCAACGTGGAAGAAACCTGGGATAGGATTGAAACGGCAATCATGAGGAAGATGGATGAGGCGACGGACAAATGGATGGGGAACCAGCAGCCGAGGCCATGCAGACCCCCACCGTCAACCCTGGAATCCTACCTCCTGCCAGACTTTCGACAGCCCCCGCCTACGAGGAAGAGACCAGCATTAAGAAGAAAGGTTCAAGCCTTGAAGAGAGAGGCAAGGACCACGCCCTTCTTCACAAGAGAAAACCTTAAGAAGGGAGAACGAGGAGCACTGAAAGGTCTGATCCATAACCCTAATATTGTTGCTAACAAGGCGGACAAGAGTCCCTCGATTGTTATTATGTCCACAGAGAACTACAGGGCCGCGGGCATGAAGCACTTGAAGGACGAGAGGACCTATGAACCTATAACAGATGGCAGAGCCGCCCTAGAGCAAGCCCAAGAAAGGGATAAGAAACTAATCCTTGACTTGTACAGAAACGAAGGCAGAGCAGGAACGATGACAGTAGCCCTGAGAGACTCTTTTCTGAAGCACAAAAGCAGGGTACCCAGTATCTATTTTCTGCCCAAAACGCACAAGGACCTGGACCCGACTACAGGTACATGGAAAACGAGACCTGTAGTTTCAGGTTGTGCAGCACCCACCAGGCCAGTAGATAAATTCCTGACAGCCTTGCTGATGCCCTTAGTGGAGTTACTCCCGAACAGGATCAAAGACACCACCCACTTCCTACAGAAAATGGAAGCCTTGAAGGACGAACTGCAAGAAATCCCTGAGGACTATAGGTTAGTATCCTTAGATATCGAGTCTCTATACCCCTCTATCCCGCAGAAAGAAGCAGCAGCTAGAGTGAGCTCCTTCTATGGAGACAGACTACCAGACATCAAGGACGTACTAAGGAACAGAGGAATAAGGACACCGCCATCCCAGGCTCTCATCAGGAAAGCAATCCTGCATGTGATGCAGGACACTCTCCTTGAATTTGATCGCAGAACCTACAGACAGAAGACAGGAACAGCGATAGGAGCGTCAGTAAGCGTGGCAATTGCAGAACTATTCGTCTACCTAACGGTGGAAGTAAGGCTGAAAAGAGCAAATCTTAATCTCCTTGTTTTTTGCAGATCCATTGAGGACATCATCTGCATTATCCCAGGAGCTGAACCTGAAGTGCAACGGACGCTGACCTGGCTGAATGGTGTCAACAGAGCCTTGAGATTCACCTTTGAAATGGAGGAGAAGGAACTCCCCTTCTTGAATACAAAAGTCTACTTGGACGCAAAATGTTGCCTCCAGACGAAGACGTACTACAAGCCATCACACACCCACCAATTCCTCCTGTGGACCTCAGCACACCCAACCTCCCTCAGGAGGTCCCTGCCGTACTCCATGGCATTGCGAATCAAGAGGATATGCAGCGAAACAACCGAATGTGAGTATGCAACGGCAGAAATGCTGAATTTCTTTAGGTCTAGAGGGTACCCAGAGATGGTTCTGCAGGAGGCGCAGCAGAAGGTGGACCGCCTGGAGAGACCAAGCTTCTTGGTGGTGAAGCTGAAACCGGCCCTAGGAAGGATGATCCTACCAGTGAAGTTCGAGCCCAGGATGGCCAGGACCATTAAGATGCACTTGAAGGATCTATGGACCTGGATTGAGCAAGTGTATGGAGAAGCCCCATGGTTCGAGCACTTTCCCCGGCAGCAACCACTAGTAGCATGGATGAAGTTCGACTCAATTAAAGATCTACTGGTAAGAGCAAGATTCCCGAAGTAGTAGTAACATAGTGGAGTCTAGACCCCTGCGGGTTTCGCCCTCTCCTGAAGGTGCGACCCTGGAAGGCAAGGGTAGGGCGCTACCCTCCCTTGAGACCCCGGACTGAGCCAGGGTGGGGCGCTCAGTGTTGGCATGTTTATGCCGCACAACGAAACAATTAGCAGGAGACAGTCTTATGACGTCGCTTATTTGTGAAAAGGCTAAGCAGTTGCATGACGATTTGGTAAAGAAATTGCCTGCAACTAGTGGTGATGAGTGAATTTAACGCCAGCAAAGGCTGGTTTGAGAGATTTAAGAAGCGTACTGGCATACACAGTGTGGTAAGGCATGGTGATGCTGCCAGTTCAGACCACAAGGCGGCTGAAAAATATGTGCATGAATTCAAGGAGTACATAAACAGTGAAGGACTGAAACCTGAACAAGTGTTCAATTGTGATGAAACAGGCCTCTTTTGGAAGAAAGTGCCAAAGAGGACCTACATTACTCAGGAAGAAAAGGCAATGCCTGGACACAAGCCTATGAAAGACAGGCTGTTCTGTGATAATGCTAGTGGGGATTTCAAAGTGAAGCCGTTACTAGTGTACCATTCCGAAAATCCCAATGTGTTCAAGAAAAACAATGTTATGAAGAGTAAATCGTGTGTGTTTTGGAGATCTAATAGTAAGGCATGGGTCACAAGGGACTTTTTTGTCGAGTGGTTCAGTGAAGTGGCCCTAGTGTGAAGAATTACCTCCTGGAAAAGAAATTGGATCTCAAGTGCCTCCTAGTAATGGACAATGCACCTGCTCATCCTCCAAACTTGGATGACCTAATTCTGAAGGACTTTGGGTTCATCACTGTAAAGTTCTTGCCCCCAATACCACTCCTCTCCTCCAGCTCATGGACTAGCAGGTCATTGCAAACTTTAAAAAACTCTACACCAAAGCAATGTTTGAAAGGTGCTTGAATGTGACCTCAGACACTCACTTGACCCTACAAGATTTTTGGAAAGAACACTTCAGTATTCTCCATTGCGTAAGCTTTATAGGTAAGGCTTGGGAGGGATATGAAAACTCAGTGGTATAAACATTTCTAATAATAAGAATCATCACACACATATGAGAAATTGCTAATTATTGTTTAATTTTGCAGGTTCCTACAATATTGGCCACCTGAGAGTTCCTGGTAAGCATGTTTCATGGTTGTGGGAAGGAAATGTTCTACTGATCAGCAATGATGACACTGATAGGGACAAATGAAAACAGTGATTAATTATAAATTAATTCTGAAAAATGTTAGTAAAGGCTATAGAGGAGTGTTATATCCTAAATATTAAAAGTTAACTGTTGATTGCAGGTTAGCTTGGACAGTACTTGTACCCTGGGTGTTGCTGAGTCATCAGGTATGCAGTATTCCATTCAGTTATTCATTTTAAGAAATCTAAGGGTATTACCAAGTTCTTATGTTTTTGAATTAGGTTTAACTGGACTAGAAAATATTGGAATATAAAATTTGTTAATATGTAATTAACATTTTTTGTGTGATAGATGAGATCCTGATTTTTGGTTATTTTCTTAACACAAAATAGCTCTTCAAAACTTATAAATTCCAATTTAGAGTAGGCAACTGATTTCCCTCAATGGAGGTGCCTTCATTATGGTATGGGGCTGTTGATGCAAGGAATTCTAATCTGCCTTACTTCATGGATCAAATTTAAATGCCTCCCATGCTCTATATCCTCCCCATGAATTTAATGTTTCTCATTGATTATAATGAAATCTGTCTTGGGTGCCAGAAGCATGGCATTTCATCGTACTTTGGTGTGAAAGTTTTCCAAAAAGATGTGTGTCCGATGATTTTAAGTTTATGGGATTTTCTTGCTACCACATTCCAGGCTTTTAAGTTTGTATTGTTATTTTGACATTTTCTGCAAACAGTGCATGAACTGGTTAGTGCCTTTTATTCATGTAATGTTTATATATGCACCTGGACTTCATAAATATTAAAATAGTATAAAATACCGACAGGTTGTTAGGTAAGACACACATGCAACAGTTAGGTATCTTTATTTCGAAACATTTCGCCTACACAGTAGGCTTCTTCAGTCAGGTACAGAGAAGTTGATAGACGTGAAGACGATGTAATCAGTCCATCACCCTTAAAGTTTTGAGGTGGTCAGTCCCTCAGTCTGGAGAAGAGTATTGTTCCATAGTCTGAAACAATATGGAGCTGAAGTGACAGGATGGAGCCTTGTATACCGCCAGGAGGCGAGATGTAGGCCACTAGTAGAGGTAAGAATGTAGTAGTTGGAAGGTCATGTCCCTTTCAAATCCAGCCGTTCTCACTAGTAGTTGTCCAAGTTGTTTTCTGTTCTGTACAAAGATACCATTGTGTTGGTGTCTGACAGTGAATATTAAAATGGTATAAAATGCCAACTGATTACTGTCTTCACGTCTCTTCTATCAACTTTTTTGTACTTGACTGAAGAAGCCTACTGTGTAAGCGAAATGTTTTGAAATAAAGATGCCTAACTGTTGCATGTGTGTCATGCATAACAACCTGTCGGTATTTTATACCAATTTAATATTCACTCTGACAGACAGTGCAACACAATGGTATCTTGGTACAGAACAGAAAATGACTTGAACTTCTACTAGTGAGAATGGCTGGATTTGAGAGGGACGTGATCTCTCAATGACTACATTCTTACCTCTACTAGTGGCCTACATCTCTCCTCCTGGCAGTATGAGGCTCCATCCTGTCACTTCAACTCCATATTGTTTCAGACTATGGAACAATACTCTTCTCTAGACTGACCACTTTAAGGGTGATGGACTGATTACATCGTCTTCACGTCTCTTCTATCAACCTTTCTGTACTCGACTGAAGAAGCCTACTGTGTAGGCGAAATGTTTTGAAATACAGATACAGTGGAACCTCAAAACTCGAACTGCTCCCAACACAACCAATTATGTAAGTGTATTTTTGTAAGTGCTTTTATAAGTGTATTTTTGAGGGTCTGAAATGGACTAACCTAATTTACATTATTCCTCATGGGAAGAAATTCATTCGGTAAAGGCATTCGAACAGCCTTCTGGACCAAAGAAAGTTCGATATTTGAGGTTCCACTGTACCTAACTGTTGCATGTGTGTCTTACCTAACCACCTGGACTTTGAAAATGTTTCAGCACTTAGTGACTTTTTCCATGAAATAATCCTATATTCTTTTATTTATTCAAGCTTTATACAATAAATATATTCACCACTTGCTATAAGTTAAGGACAAAAATATTTTAAGCTAAGCAACGTGTATGAAATTTTTTTTAGGTCTAGCTATATTGTTCACTTAATGTATGATAGTATGAAATTTGAGTCTATTATCAAGGTGGATTCCTAAGAATTTTCCCTCTGTTAGCTTTGTGATAGGTGATCTGTTTATCCTTATGTTAAGAGGTACATCTGTAGCTCTGTTACCAAACTGAATGAAGTAGGTTTTGTCAATGTTTAGTGTAAGTTTGTTAGTCCTCATCCAGGTAGATATTTTCTGTAATTCGGTGTTTACAGTATTGGCTAGCGTGACTGGGCTCGGGTGAGAGAAGACGTATGTAGTGTCATCTGCAAAAAGTGTGGGTTTGAGTAATTGCGAAGCATTTGGTAGGTCATTTATGTATAGGAGAAAGAGAAGAGGGCCAAGGACACTTCCCTGTGGGACACCAACTGTAATGTGAGCAAGGTTCTTCTAGTAAGACTATAATTGAATGAGGGTGAATGTGTGTGCGCGTGTGTCTGAATGTGCTTGTATCTGACCTCACTGGGAGATGGCTTGAGCGGTAAATGGCAAGACAGTTCTTTGCATTTCATCCAATGTTGATGCACCTGTACTAATTTGGCAGACATGACTCATATAAGCTTGTTTGACCTGCTGTGGTGTAAGCTTTTGCAATCACTGGTTCATTCAACTTAATGTACTTTATTCTGATAAACCTGAGGCAGGGTGATCCGAAAAAGAAACTTTCATTCCATCACTGTCTTGCCAAAAGCAAACTGATGAAGCATTTCAGATGCCCCTCCAAACTACAAATGTTTCCATGGTCATTGCTTCTTGTGGCATTAGTTATGGTTGGTGACATTGCACCCTTGGTCAGTGCCTCGTGTCAGATTGGTTAACATTGTTAGTCAACTGATTTTGGTGTTCTATAACCAACCAATAGAATGGCAGAGTAAAACACTGCATGACTTTAATGTCTTGTAGCCTCCCATCTCTGGTACATAATCCTGGACCTAAATTTTATCCTGTAATTTTGAAAGGCAGGAAACAAGGGACTAATAACCCCTTCTCCTGTATAAATTATTAAATATGTATGCAGAGAATTCATAGCTTGTAAATTAAGCCTTAAACTGTCCAAACATAGATCTGTGTTTACGAGTGTAGCACTCCGGCCTTGATTTTCTCCATTTGAAAGCATGTAAAAAAAAAAAAAAAAATAGATCTATGTTCGGAGCACTACGCAAGCAAACGTAGATCTACGTTTGGACAGTTTAAGGATTTAGAGGAAGTTTGGGGTTACTTTAAAGAAAGTGTCCAGAGGGCTGAGGTGGTTTGGACATAGAGAAAATGGAGCAAAATAGGGTGACTTGGAGAGTGTATAAATCAGTATTAGAGGGAGGGTGGGGTGGGGATTACCCTTGGATAGGCTGGAGGGAAGGGATAAAGGGAGATTGTGTGTGCAAGGGACTTGGACATCTAGCTGATATGTTAGATAGTGGAAGCAAATGTTTTTTTTTGGACTGTCCAATCTGTTGGAGTGCAACTGAATCCCTGTACTTGAGTTCTGGTGTTGGGAAGTACATTGCACTCTGAAAGAGATGTATGTATAACTCAGTTTGGAGGGGCATCTGAACTGTAGTATTGGTGCACTTCTAGTAAGACAGTGATGGAATCATTATTTAATTGCTTAGAAAATGCAATGAGCAGGAACATTGGTGCATATTAAAGACCTACTCCTAAGATATTCAAATAGTGTATTAGAATTAGCATAACAGAGAGTTGAGGTTATGTAGAATGAAAATTGGGGGCTATAAATGGTTTAATTTAACATGAGGTGACAAGTGGGCTATAGTTTTATGCATTTAGAGAAGAGTGTATAAGTGAATAACTAGGAGCTGATGTCAAAGTTTTTTAGGAATTTTGATCTGTGTAAGAATTACTACTATGTTGAAGTGGAAAGCACTGTTCTAGAGGACATAACTGGACAGTTTGAAGTTGTGTGTAAAATAATACTGAAAAATAATTGAAGTTTTAAGATGGAAAAAATCTAAAGGCATAATGACGACGAAGTTTGCAACTAGAGTATTTTGCTTTACTGTATTAAGAAATTAGAACAGACCTTCAATGTACCTGTACTTAGAGGTATGCTTACAGCAGGAGTAAGCCAGCTCACAAGGAAAAAAGATGTCATTGGGTAAGCGAAAGTAAATTAAAACTAGGGGATAGTTAAGATAAATGATCATCTGTTGGAAGAAAAATGGAGCAATAGGTTGCAAAGGCATGGTGTTGATATTAAGAAGGCAGTATCTGTGTGTGCAACAGAGATGTGTGATTATAGGGGGAGGAGGTGAGACAAATCTTGAGGGAAGATGATTGCTGTGAGAAGTAAAACAAACCTTTTCTATTCAGAATCTTCACACATATGAGTAATTGCAAATTGTTTAATTTTGCAGGTTCCTACAAGAGTGGTCACCTGAGAGTTCCTGGTAAGCATGTTTTATGGTTGTGGGAAGGAAATGTTCTATTGATCAGCAGTGATGACACTTGATAGGGACAAATGAGAACAGTGATTAATTATCAATTAATTCTGAAAAAAATGTGAGTAAAGGATATAGAGGTTTGTTATATCCTAGATATTAAAAGTTAACTGTTTGCAGGTTAGCTTGGACATTACTTGTGCCCTGGGTATTGCTCAGTCATCAGGTATGCAGTATTCCATTCAGTTTTTCATTTTAAGAAATCTAAGGCTATTACCAGGTTCTTATTTTTTAATTGGTTTCAAATGGGAGAATTTGAATACAAAACTGGTTAATATGTAACTAATGTTTTTAAGCATGATTGGCGAGATCCTAAGTTTGGTCCTGTTTTCTTATCACAATAGTTTTTCAAACTGCTAAATCCCCCCAATGAACAGGTCATAGTTGATGCTTGCATTTTTGGACCTTTCTTAATTCATCCATAGTAGCCTTTAATTAGCATACTAATATTAAAGGATCTTGATCAATAGTTTCAAGTTGTGGCAAGTCATCTAACATCAACTTTTCTACTGTCATCAACTGAAGAAAAGATAATGTACCCTACTTTACAGCACAGTAGCAAGATAGTGTTTATACCCTAAATAGATATTTGGTAATGCAGCAATACCTAGAACATTGTTTCATTATTTTTTCTAGGTGTGGCAAGTTGGATCCTGAGGCATTATAGTGTACTCTGACTGGTAAGATTTATGTGGTAAAATTAGTTTTCTTTGGAATTTGGTGATATGTATTCTAAATAACTGATTATTGTTGAAGTTAACTAGGGCGAACTGACGTTATATAATGGTATATACATTCTTTATCTCAAATGCAATTTTTACTTAATTCTTTTAATTTGCAGGTGGACTAGTGTTACCCATTTTTGGTGTAGATTGTTGGTAAGTAGTTACTACTTTAATGATGAAACTTAGGTTAATATTGTATCATAAACAAGGTATTAATGCTTCTTATTACTTAGAGGGTTCATAATAAAAGTTTGAGCTTCTGCTATTACTATTTTTCAACACAGTGTCTGATCACTGGTTATAGAGTAGTTTTAATGTTTAAATTCTTTGTGTAAAATTACCTTATTTTTTATTTTTATTATCACACCGGCCAATTCCCACCAAGGCAGGGTGGCCCGAAAAAGAAAAACTTTCACCATCATTCACTCCATCACTGTCTTGCCAGAAGGGTGCTTTACACTACAGTTTTTAAACTGCAACATTAACACCCCTCCTTCAGAGTGCAGGCACTGTACTTCCCATCTCCAGGACTCAAGTCCGGCCTGCCGGTTTCCCTGAATCCCTTCATAAATGTTACTTTGCTCACACTCCAACAGCACGTCAAGTATTAAAAACCATTTGTCTCCATTCACTCCTATCAAACACGCTCACGCATGCCTGCTGGAAGTCCAAGCCCCTCGCACACAAAACCTCCTTTACCCCCTCCCTCCCCAAACCCCTTTCCCAGGCCGACCCCTACCCGCCTTCCTTCCACTACAGACTGATACACTCTTGAAGTCATTCTGTTTCGCTCCATTCTCTCTACATGTCCGAACCACCTCAACAACCTTCCTCAGCCCTCTGGACAACAGTTTTTGGTAATCCCGCACCTCCTCCTAACTTCCAACTACGAATTCTCTGCATATATTCACCCCCACACATTGCCCTCAGACATGCAAACTCCACTGCCTCCAGCCTTCTCCTCGCTGCAACATTCATCCCCACGCTTCACACCCATAAAAGAGCGTTGGTAAAACTATACTCTCATACATTCCCCTCTTTGCCTCCAAGGACAAAGTTCTTTGTCTCCACAACTCCTAAGTGCACCACTCACTCTTTTTCCCTCATCAATTCTATGATTCACCTCATCTTTCATAGACCCATCCGCTGACACGTCCACTCCCAAATATCTGAATACGTTCACCTCCTCCATACTCTCCCCCTCCAATCTGATATTCAATCTTTCCTCCCCTAATCTTTTTGTTATCCTCATAACCTTACTCTTTCTGTATTCACCTTTAATTTTTTTCTTTTGCACCCCCTTACCAAATTATCCACCAATCTCTGCAACTTCTTTTCAGAATCTCCCAAGAGCACAGTGTCATCAGCAAAGAGCAGCTGTGACAACTCCCACTTTGTGTGTGATTCTTTATCTTTAACTCCACGCCTCTTGCCAAGACCCTCGCATTTACTTCTCTTACAACCCCAAACTATAAATATATTAAACAACCACGGTGACATCACACATCCTTGTCTAAGGCCTCTTTTACTGGGAAAAAATTTTCCCCCTTTCCTACATACTCTAACTTGAGCCTCACTATCCTCGTAAAAACTCTTCACTGCTTTCAGTAACCCACCTCCTACACCATACACTTGCAACATCTGCCACATTGCCCCCCTATCCACCCTGTCATACGCCTTTCCAAATCCATAAATGCCACAAAGACCTCTTTAGCCTTATCTAAATACTGTTCACTTATTGTTTCACTGTAAACACCTGTCCACACACCCCTACCTTTCCCAACCTCCTTGTTCATCTGCTATCCTATTCTCCGTCTTACTCTTAATTCTTTCAATTATAACTCTACCCTACACTTTAAACCCGGTACACTCAACAGACTTATCCCCTATAATTTTTTTCACTCTCTTTTAATCCCCTTTGCCTTTATACAAAGGAACTATGCATGCTCTCTGCCAATCCCTAGGTACCTTAACCCCCTTCCCTACATTTATTAAATAATTGCACCAACCACTCCAAAATATATCCCCACCTGCTTTTAACATTTCTATCTTTATCCCTCAATCCCGGCTGCCTTACCCCCTTTCATTTTACCTACTGCCTCACGAACTTCCCCACACTCACACTGGCTCTTCCTCACTCCTACAAGATGTTATTCCCCCTTGCCCCATACACGAAATCACAGCTTCCTATCTTCATCAAAATTTAACAATTCCTCAAAATTTTCCTTCCATTTTCCCCAATACCTCTAACTCTCCATTTAATAACTCTCCTCTCCTATTTTTAACTAAACAAATCCATTGTTCTCTGGCTTTCTTAACTTGTTAATCTCACTCCAAAACTTTTTCTTATTTTCACAAAATTTGTTGATAACATCTCACCCACTCTCTCATTTGCTCTCTTTTTACATTGCTTCACCACTCTCTTAACTTCTCTCTTTTTCTCCATATCTCTTCCCTCCTTGCATCCCCTTCTACTTTTTTAAAAACTTCTCATATGCTAACTTTTTCTCCCTTACTACTCTCTTTACATCATCATTCCACCAATCGCTCCTCTTCCCTCCTGCACCCACTTTCCTGTAACCACAAAAATTCTGCTGAACACTTAACACTACATTTTTTAAACCTACCCCATACCTCTTCGACCCCATTGCCTATGCTCTCATTAGCCCATCTATCCTCCAATAGCTTTTATATCTTACCCTACTGCCTCCCTTTTAGTTTTAAACCTTCACCTCTCTCTTCCCTGATGTCTTATTCTCCTTGTATCCCATCCCCTTTTACTCTCAGTGTAGCTACAACAGAAAGTGATCTGATATATCTGTGGCCCTCTATAAACATGTAACATCTGAAGTCTACTCAACAGTCTTTTATCTACCAATACATAATCCAACAACTACTATCATTTCGCCCTACATCATATCGTGTATACTTATTTATCCTCTTTTTCTAAAATATGTATTACCTATAACTAAACCCCTTTCTATACAAAGTTCAATCAAAGGGCTCCCATATCATTTACACCTGGCACCCCAAACTTACCTACCACACCCTCTCATAAAGTTTCTCCTACTTTAGCATTCAAGTCCCCTACCACAATTACTCTCTCACTTGGTCAAAGGCTCCTATACATTCACTTAACATCTCCCAAAATCTCTCTCTCTCCTCTGCATTCCTCTCTTCTCCAGGTGCATGCACGCTTATTATGACCCACTTCTCGCATCCAACCTTTACTTTAATCCACATAATTCTTGAATTTACACATTCATATTCTCTTTCTCCTTCCATAACTGATCATTTAACATTACTGCTACCCCTTCCTTTGCTCTAACTCTCTCAGATACTCCAGATTTAATCCCATTTATTTCCCCCCACTGAAACTCTCCTACCCCCTTCAGCTTTGTTTCGCTTAGGGCCAGGACATCCAAATTCTTTCGAATTCCATTCATAAATGAATAATTTATTGAACCCTAAACTTGTATTTATATTATTTTATATTTCTTACATAAAGTTTGATTCTGTGATATTTTTCTCACCCGTGGCTCTGCATGATACAGCCTTCTCAGCCCTTTGAAAAGCAATTGGGTGTTTAACCCTTTGACTGTTTTCGAAGTATAAATACGTGTTACGAGCCAATGTTTCTGACGTATATATACTCAATAATTCTAGCAGCTTCAAATCAAGCGGGAGAAAGCTGGTAGGCCCACATGTGAGAGAATGGGTCTGTGTGGTCAGTGTGCACCACATAAAAAAAAAATCCTGCAGCACACATTGCTTAATGAGAAAAAAAAAAACTGATCGTTTTTTTGGAATAAAACGCCGACTTTGAGGTGTATTTTCGTATAGTATTTATCGTTGTATTCACATTTTCATGGTCTTAGGTGATAAAATGGAAAACATATTACAGAAATAGAGATGATTTTCATTACTTTGACGATGAAAACGACCTTGAAACTGAGCTCAAAGTAGCGGAAATGTTCGATTTTTACCAATGTTCAGTAGTAAATAAATCACACCACACGTCCAATACACGTCAACTGGGGAGTCTAATATTCTTTCACCAGTGCACTGATATTATTTATACCATTTTTATAATAATACAGTAGTCTGCATAACAGTAAATTTTGTATTTTTTTGTATGAATAAAAAATCAAAATAGAAAGCAATAATAATATAAGAGGGGCCTAGAGATGTGACTAATGAACAGAGCATATGTTATTTTAGTGCCACGAATGTCTACCTTGTTTATTCTGGACCCTATTTTGAAATTGGCATCTTTTTTAGTTTGTGTGAAATTGGCCAAATTGCCAATTTCTGACCACCATATTGGGTAGTCCAAATTAGTAAATGGGAGGTTTCTTGTACTCAGCTGATAGATAAAATGGAGTTCTAAAGAAATAGCTGTGAGTTTGGTCAACTGGAACAATGGAATTGGCTGAAAATAGGGCTCAAATTCGGTGAAATCGCCGATGCGCATATGTCGCCGAGACCGCTAACTTCGCGGGAGCATAATTCCATGAGTTTTCGACCAAATTTCGAACTTTTGGTGTCATTACCATCGGGAAAAGATTTTCTTATCATTTCATAAGAATTTTTTTTTTTTTTTTCAAAAATTGAGCGACATAGAATGACAGTTTCAGAGAGGGGCCTGAAACAGTCAAAGGGTTAAGGGGCAGTATAGCAACTTTTTTTTTTACCGTCACATTTCTTTTATTGTTGGTGCACAAGACGATGTATTTACACTATTTACTATAAATATTTGTCAATAAGATATCCCAAACAACAGCTGAGAAAAAACGATTTACTGAAAATATCCTTTGGCAGGATCGTAGTCCTATATGGGACGACGTAAGGTTGTTTGGGCACTTGGTACCGAGAGAACAATGCTAATACGAATTTTTCATGATGCACTTTCCTCTAAATATCTTACCTTTATTCCACAAAAAAATAGTTTGTTCTCAGACTTTTGCAAAAAATCTGCCCTTTACTCTCACATAAATCCCAAAATATTTGGAATATTTCCAAAAGTGCATCAATAAAATTAAGAGCAATCATTATTTTACAATTTCTGTGAGTATTATCCCGCTTAAGTAATAAAGGTGTAGGAAAGCGAAATAAGTTACTTCCGAGATATTGGCCTGGAACGCCGGCCGGCCCACCGTCTCAAATTTTTTTCCCCCCGAAAATCCCATTTGTTTCGGTGGTTTCCTTGGTAAACTGGTGTTCTAATGCAGTTATCCTTTTCAAAACACCGTTTTCTCTTACTCAAAGACCAACGAATACGACGAGGAGTAATAACATTACATTGAATATTGCTGGTGGACTCTTGCCATGTTATGGCCTGTTTTATTCAGTCTAGAGTATATAAAATGTTTGTATGTTATTTATAGTGTTTATTATATCATATTAGATCAATTCTGATAGATAAATAAGCCATAGAGTTGTTATAAGCGTAATAATGAAGTGATTTCTCTTGCCTCTATGGAGCGGGAAAAACCAGTCTTCCCTGAAGGTTCCTGATTGGCTAGAAGTACTACGTATAAAGCTCTTGCCTACTTTTTTATGAAGCCAAATTAGTCAAATTATATAGATTAAATAATGCAATAAAAGCAAGACAAACAAGGAAAAACATTCCCAAAAAATAATACGGGCTGAGAGCACTCTACACACAAGCGCCGTCCACCATACCTATATAAATAGACTATAATGTCCTTGAAGCGTTGTGAACATTGATTCTTGTACCAGAGTGTGCATAACCCTTTAGGTCGACAGGCACTACTCAGAAACTCCGTTTCTCAGGTCGGGCCAAATATACACAAAAAAAAAAAAATCTTATGAAAAGATAGAGAAATCTTTCCGATACATAAGAGATGGCACAATTATGAATTTGATGGGAAAACTTATGGAATTATGATCTCGGGCGAAAAAAGGTTAGCGGTCTCGGCGATGTTAAACGCATCTGATTTGCCCAATATGAGCCCCATTTGATCGCCAATTCCTCTGTAACTATCCAACAAAAACATGAATATTTCGCTACAACATCTACATTTTTTTTTTTCTAATTGAAAGAGTGCAAGAAACCACCCATTTACAATTTCAGTTTTCTATCCAATACAGTGGTCAGAATTTAGCAATTATTTTGCCAAATTCACACAAATTGTCAAAAAATGCCAATTTCCGAATAGGGTCTCAGAACAAACAAGAAATACATTCAACTGGCACTAAATTGAAACATTTCTTTCTGTTCATTATCACGTCTTCAAGGCCTCCTTTCTATCTTTTGCTTTCCATCCCACTTTGAATTTTTAATCTCACGAAAAATAGAAGATTTACTGTTACGCAGACTACTGCATGTTAGTGTAAAAAATGTATAACTCATATTGGCGAGCACGTTGCAAAAGAAAATGTTAGAGAGAACTCACCATTGACGTGTATTGACGCTTGGAAGATTTGTTTACTTTTTGAACATTTGGTAAAAATCGAGACATTCTGCACTTTGGATCTCAATTTCAAGGTACTTTTCATTGTAAAAAACCATGAAAATCACTCTCAATTTCTGTTGATATATCAATTCTATACTAAAAAAATGAGACCAAGAAAACTAGAATACAACAATAAATACAAACCATACGAAAATACAGTGCAAAGTCGCTGTTTATGCCAAAAAAACGGTGATTTTTTTTTTTTTCTCTCATTTTCAGTGTTGCTGAGCAGCTTTTATTATACTGTTGCACACTGACCACATAGACCCATTCTTTCATATGGAGGCCTACCAGCCTTTTCCCACGAACATATAACGGCAACTGAAAGAATTTGAATGCGTACTAGAACGATCCAAACCCCTGCCGTAAGACGTACTAGAACCGACCGAAACCCACAAAGGGAAAGAGTTAAAGAGCATTTATTCTAATAATGATTAACACCATTCCCATAATTTTTCTATTTTTTTTTCACAATCGAACTGGCTGCACACGTACCTTCCCCTTATAACTCTCATTGAATTAATCAGCCCTAGACTCGTGTCCAGTCACAATGCTATACAGTTAGATTTCCCCCCCCCTCCCCATATCCATGGGTTCGGTTCCACAATTTCTTGTGGCCTGAAAGTAACCCTTAATTTTTGGTCTTAATTATGGTCCAAAACATAAAGTAGTGAAAGGTGACTTTTCTTCAAAGCCAAAGAATCCATGATGTGCATCCCCTTGGTGAAAAAAGTGGTAAATCTCCACGGTTGCTATTTAATTAATCAGTTAACTTTATCACATGTATGTAAATGAAAAACTTTTTTTTACAGGGTACGCATACTATCCTATCCCCATTTTCCGTATCTGTGTAGGTCTTGGAATGTATCCCCCCACGGATTATGTGGCTACTGTATACATGCTGTAATAATATTTTTTTTTTTTTTAACAAGTTGTCAAAGTTCCTCCCAAGGCAGGGTGACTTAAAAAGAAGAAAAAACTTTTCAATCTTAATTTCAACACTCCACCATCACTTTACATAATCCACTCTTTGCATAGGCACTCAGATACAACAGTTTAGACATCCCCCCAAACTGCCAATATCCTTGACCCCACCTTTAACCCTTTCAGGGTTGCCAGGCCCTCTCCGAGACTTGTTCTCAGGGTACACACAAATGCAATCATCATACATAGTGTGAATTACCTAGGATAACCAAAAAATTGTATGCTATACATTGGCAGGGTTATACATTATGCCACAGTTGTATCTTTCCACTTGTGCAGACGTGACTATCCTGCAACACGTGTAATACCTGTTCGTTTAGCTAATGATCAGGTTTATGAGCGGCGGCAAGAGACAGGCAGAGCTAGCTAGGCAAAGTCATGCAGGCCCGCCAGATACCAGACTATCCGAACATGTATTACACGTACCCAAATACAACTCAGGACATGGTGGTGGGACATGTCAGGATGCCACTACAAGTGGTATCAAAATTGAAAGGATGTGGCAGAAATGTTGCACATGAGTTATTGTCTAGGTTTTTTATATATCCTTGACCACTTATGGCCACATCCATCTCAAGAAGCCACTTAACTCAGGTCAGTGCACTTTTCCTCAAAAAATAGTGTTAATATAGGTGCACATCCCTTTATCTGAAACCTGTGGGGCCTGTATTGTTTTGAATTTTAGAATGATTCGAAACGCTGCTACTGTGGCAGTGTGACCCAGCATAGAGATTGACGTCTCCACACTCCACAAAAACCTTTGGTTTTTTGTGGGAAATTTTCACATATTCAGAAATTTTGGATACAGGGATGTGGACTACCTGTTAGACAATGGCAATAGTGAATCCGGGGTTTGGCCCAACCTGTTTACTCGCTACTAGCACTCATTGAACTGAGTGTTCCCTGAAGGTACTAAGTGGTCCAGGTGGTTCAGACCTATATTGCCTAGGCCTATCCGCCTCCGTGCCAAACTTGAAGGCAGGAAAAATAATGATAAGAAACTATGTCATAAGCACTAGCAGTATGAGCAGTTCCATGGTTCAACAAGTGATCCTTTAAATAGCTTTAATTCTTTTTGCTGGATATGTGTGGCACGGCCTCCAGGAGCAATGCCAGGTTGACCGGTCAAAGCAACCAGAGGACGACTGGTCTCTGCCGGCTTAGAGATTAGAGATACCCTCGAAACTCTTCGAAGGTATTAAAAAAAAATTATCATCAGATTTAATTGAAAATTTATATTTAAAGTTCGTTGGTACTATAATGAAATCCAATTTTATATTCTCGGTTTGAGAATAAGCTGTAAGTAATGAAACTGTATTTGATTTTCGCCGGTAATCCAGAGTAAGAGTGAACCTCTGCAGTTGCGAGATAATAATCTGCTTCCATGAACTATCCTCATTTGCAGAGTCAATTTACTCATTAATTGAAATGCAAATTTAATCCGTTCCAGTGGAATTCTGTACTTCAATAATTTCGCTAAAACTCTAACGGCTTATTTATCCATCACAGTAGCGCTGTAAGCCCTTGTGCTTAGCGCTTCTTTTGATTATAATATCGATCACAGTTCAATTTAAATGTACATAAAACGATCATAAATACACTTGATATATACTCCAGAATGCATAAAAAGCATACGTAACAGGTGGAGGCGGCCACAACGCTCCCTCTTTGTTGTGGGTAAACACTGCCATCTTTATTATGTAGCACATTATAATTGTGTATTAATTATTTGATTAATACATATGATTATGATTATGTTAAGCAATCATACCATCATACATTCCCAGGTTTCAATAAGATGGTCCAATCAATTTTTTATACACACTGGCCAATTCCCACCAAGGCCGGGAGGCCCGAAAAAGAAAAAACTTTCACCTCATTTCACTCCATCACTGTCTTGCCAGAAAGGGTGCTTACACTACAGTTTTTTAACCTGCCAACATAAAACACACCCTCCTTCAAGTGTCAGGCACTTACTGTCCATCTCAGGACTCGAGTCCGGCCTGCCGGTTTCCCTGAACCGCCGGTCATAAAATGTTACTTGCTCACACTCCAACAGCACGGTCAAGTATTAAAAACCATTTGTCCCCTCCAATCACTTCTCCTATCAAACACCTCACGCATGCCTTCTGGAAGTCCAAGAGCCCCTCGACACAAAAACCACCTTAAACCCCCCCTCACCCTCCAACAAACAAATGAGATGCAAATCCCTAGAGCAAGAGCCCCTCGCCAAAGTGTCGAGGGCACCTGCCTTGAGGACTGCTAGCGTATGGAAGCAACAAATTGACCCTCGACTGCTCGTATTTGAAAAAATAGCATGTGATGCGCCTCACAAGTAGAGTTCCGCTGAACACCACATTACGTCGCTCATCCAATGCACATCCAACTGATCCAGTCTATATGCATTCACAAAAGCACTGACATATATTACAATTATTACAATAATACAGTAGTCTGCATAACAATAAATGTTTTTTGTTGAAAAAATTCAAAAATGTAAAGCATAAGAGAGGCCTGTGGACGTACTTAAGAACAGAGGAATTTTTTTTTT
The DNA here is from genome assembly GCF_026875155.1 of Cherax quadricarinatus. Taxonomy (NCBI): domain Eukaryota; kingdom Metazoa; phylum Arthropoda; class Malacostraca; order Decapoda; family Parastacidae; genus Cherax; species Cherax quadricarinatus. The sequence goes on along the minus strand of NC_069423.1, from coordinate 31,293,918 downwards.
GTGCCAAGGAAATGTCTACATTAGTTTATACTGAACCTATTTATTAAAATAGGCAATTTTTTGTGAGTGAAACTTGGCAATAAAACTCTGTTGAAATAGGTACATTTGTCATTAAAGTATACTCAAGTCAAACAAGAAGGTTTCCTAGTGAAACAGAGCTATGAGGTTGTTTGACCTGAAAAAAGTAAGAAATGGCCTAAAAATAGAACTAAGAAATTGCACGGTGAAATATTGGCAAATGACCACTGAGTGTAATACCAAATTGTTTTTCCCTATCAAATTTTATTTTGATTCCACCTACACTACCTTTGAAAAAGATTTAATTTTTTTTCTAAATACTTGGCCAGAGATCACCTCTCAGATCAGTGGTCCTTGAGGCAGAAAGGGATAAGGAACAAGAGTACAAGTCAAGTTTCATTTGTATTTTTAATGAAATCCATTATAGTAACAATTGTAGATTGCCACTGTGTGTTTTATTAAATGTCCAAGTATTTCTGTAAGAAGGTATTGGTAGCATGCGAGAACCAGAAGGGGAAACAGTCAGCAAAATAGAAGCAAGATTTCAGAACAAAACCATCATTGAATGCCCCTTTGTTGCGTAGGGAGTCAAGTCAGTCTGCACGCCCCGTTCTGGTTCATCCCAATTTCTGGCTTGTTCATGTCACTACTGAAGTTCTCCCTTTTTTTTTTTTTTTTTTTTTTTTTTTAATTTGGAAAAATTACTTGAAAGTGAGGTGGTGTAAAGCTAGTAAATAAATGTCAAAGGAACAATAGAATTTCATTAGAATACCCTTTGTAAAAATTGAGGTTTTTGATTGTTTAGAAATTGTGAAGGGAATAGTATAATAATTTGTAAATAGGATATTGACAAATGTATTTCATAATTCGTAGTTAATAAGATACCCTGAAGCATTTCAATAATAGTAGTTTCAAAATATCAATGCATCTTTGACTAAGATACCCATAATCAAAGAATAGGGTAGTGACATTCCATTGTGGTCCTAGATATTGGGGGCTTTTGATCCGACGAAGTTGTACATTCTCACCTCAGATTGATCCTGATTGACTTCCGCGTTCCTCAAGGGATATGTGGACCGCACATGGGTTTACTGCTAAATGTCTAATTTCACTGTGCTACTAGGCATATTCTCATAGTGAAGTGAAACCCTCAAAGGAAGGTATCTTGATGTGGTGAGGGCTCTGATTTATGGAAGTGGATCTGTGCTCCAGTTCCCAAATGAAGCCCGCATGCCTTCCACATCCCCTCCCCCCAGCTGCTGTATAAACCTCTGGGTTAGGCTTCCCCCTTGATAATTTTATATAATAATCAAGGGGGAAGTGCTATAACCAGACAGGATTGGTACAGACCTTGGGGGGGAGATGTGGAAGAAGCAGTCAGTGCTTAATTTGGGAATCTGAGCTCGATATCCAATTCCCTAAATCAAGGAGCCCCTCAACCATCATCACCCCTTGATAAAAAATAAAGTGCTAAAATTTTTTAAGAAAAAAAATGTCAACTCAGTTGTTCTGAGCCAACTTCCTCTTTGAAGCATATTTTTCCCATTTGAGCACATGAACCACAATTCAGTACATGATGTAATAAAATAGGTATATAAGTAAGTGCCTAGAGCTTTTCCATGAGCATACCTAGCAACTATAGTGAAGACTTCCACACTTATATTATAAAACCAAGCACTAAAGTCAACTAGGGTCACACATCACTGCAGGTCAGGGAGTTTATGGCTATAGCAAGAAAATAGCCAGGGTCCAAAGGAGAGTTTAGTAAGGGCTTTAATAGTGCTATAGCTTTGTAATAAAACAGATTGACTTTCAAAAGAGGGAGTGTATCAAAGTATTGGGTCTCATCAGCAAGGAGGGTAATATAATGTAAGGGGTTAGTGGTGCAAGGAGGAAAATATTGGCATGCTTGTTGAAAAGACAGGACATTCCACTAAATATGGCAAAACTGAAAATTGGGAACCCAGGCACCTCCATTGCAAAGACTGGAAGTGCAGTTTATCACAATCTCTGCAATGACGATGATGAGTGCCAGAACCCGAACTTGTGTTTGAGACAATACAATTTGAGAGAGCCATAACGGACCAACAGTTGCAAAGTGGTTCGAGATTACAGACACGTCGAGAATGATACCTCTATAGAAACTCCTCTTCAAGGAGCTCCATGGCGTAGTGAAGAGGCTCTTGTGGTCTGAGGAATTAGACCTGTCAGTCTCCTTACCTCAGACCCGAAACCTAATTATCCCCCCAATCCCCCCCAACCCATATCCCATTATTTTTTTCCTCTTCCTCTTCCCACCCCTCTCTTTTGCACCCTACCCCCCTCCTTTAGGCCTTTGGGATTTCTCCCACAGGCACTTCAGATTCCTAGGTTAGGGGCTCAGGGTACTGGGGTCCCATCCCTTCTCATCTTGAGAGGTTGCTTGGCGGTGGCGTAGTTTGCCGTGGAATCTGATTGGCTGGGGATGACCCGATCCCCCACTGTTTCCCCGAGGGTGCTTTGCGGGTGAACGGGTGTCTCTCTGGAAGCCATCTTTCGATTCCGGGTGTTGGTTGGCCAAGGAGAATGGTATGCTTTGTGGCGGATATCCGCCACCCTCTCTTGTCCACATGAGTAGCTCGCAGATTGAGGTTTTGCTATCCCATTATAATATAATTCCAAAGAAGCATAAGCCACAAGGGCTTACAGCTTTGTCTATCCCAATTGCTGGTATTACACTGGACATGAAGGGTAGGGTATGAGGCACGGGTTCCATGCTGCATCTGCATCCTCTTGGCGTTGAGGGAGATTTCCGGCCCTTTTCATATTCCTCCTGGAACTATACATCCCCCGCTCCCCCCTTTAACCCCTCAAGGAAGGTTCCTTGAAATGTGGTGAGGGGCTCTTGAATTAGGGAATTGGATCTTGTGTGCTCCAGTTCCCCGAATTAAGCCTAAATCCTTCCACATCCCCCCCCCCAGGCGTCTGTATAATCCTCCCTCTACAAGGGGGCTCCTTGAGCGTGGTGAAGAGGCTCTTGGTCCCGTGAAGGAATTAGCCATCGGACATTCTTCCTCAGACCGGAACCTAATTAAACTCCCCCATTCCTCCTCCCCACCCCTATCACCATCCTCCTCCTTTTTCCAATCCTCCTCCTCCTCCCCACCCCGTCCCTTTTACCCTTCCTCTTTTTGGCCTTTTGAAATTCTCTTCTCCCACAGGCGCGCTAGTTCCTAGTAGGGGAAAGGAGACACTGGGGTCCCCATCCCATTCCGTTCGGTTCTTGCGGTGGGTAGTTGGCCGTGGAATCATGTATGCCATGGGGATGTCCGATCCCTCTTCCGTAATCCCGGAGTACTTTTGGGTATCTTTCGGGCGACGGGTGTACTCTGGAAGCCACCTTTCGGATTCCGGGTGTGGTGCCGAAGGAGGTAAGCTATGTGGCGGATTCCGGTCCGCCCTCTTCTTTGTCCACCGAGGTAGCTCGGCAGATGTGGAGGTTGCTATCCCGTGATTGCTGGTTTAAACTGCATGAAGGGTAATGTATGGCTAAGCGGGTTCCATGCTGCATCTGCGCTACTAGCGTTGGTTGAGGTCCTCTAGGCGCGGAGGGAGATTTCCGCCTTTCATTCCTCCTGGGAACTATTCCTCCTCCGCTCCCCCCTTTTTTATATTCTTTTTTTGTTTTTATTTTCTTTTCTTCTTTCTTTTTTTTTTTCTTAAAAACAAAAAGCAAAGGAGTAACCCTAACCCTAGGCAGCCCTATCCAAGAAACCACACCCCCGGCCCCTTCTTGAATACCGCACCCCATTCTGACCCAGCCTTGTGTTTAGACCACTCTTCGTATACACTCCTGATGCCCCTGTACCTCTTGCTTGGTGCCTGTTACCTCACGCGCTTACGGTACCGGGGGCTTCGCGACTGACACCTCCTTCGAGATTGTTCTCTGCAACTACCGCTCCACCTATTGTACTATGCTTCCCGGCTTCTTCCCTCTAACGTACGGCTAATTTTCAAATCAGCCCACCCATTTCAATTGCCGGACACAACTCCGGTCCTACTCCTCAAACGCCAACGTCAATCCTCCGGATGATGCCTCCGTCGTTACTTCCATTCTACCGGAAAACGACCGACAACGTCAAGCACTGAGGACCCTCTCCACGCTCAGGTGGAGATTTCCGGACCACACAAAGGACTAAAAATCTTTACATTAAGACCAACTTCTTCTTGCTGCCTAACCATCTGACCCATAGTAATGCCCACAGCGCTCACTGCTCATGTTGGCAGACATATTTCATTTCACGCTACTCAAGAGCGTACGCGCATCGTCAACTGTCCAGAAATGCTACCCAAGCTCATGATCTTTTTCTCACCTTCAATATCGATACTACTCCTATCACTATTGAAAAACATCTTATCTCTCAATTCTTGTAGTGTTACTGTCATTCCTGTCCCCATACCATAGTCCCCAACAGAATTTCCACAGTCATGTGGCAATGACATTTTTGAACCGCTTGGAACACTCCAGGATCTCCCAATCCTCAAAGTAGAACACTTATGTCCTTCCCTTGCCCTGGGGGCGGAAGGGACGTTTACCCTTTGCAATGTGCTCGTTAAACTTTTGACAGCCGAGCAACTCCCGTCCACTTTATATGTCGCGGACATCGGTTACAAGTTCGAAAGGTGTATAACCACACCGCACAATGTAGAAATTGCTGGCGTTTTAAGTCACCTCAAGCGAAATATATAAGCAGAACCTATGGCCGGATGCCCAGTCTTGGTGCCGAACAAACCATTCTAATAAAACAAAATTTTATTTCCCTTGCAGCCAAAACCTCCATCTTGCCTATTAGTAATGAATCTCACCCTTCGTACTTCCCCACCGTTGCCAAGGTCTACTTAAATGAACGTGAAAACCGTTGCCAATCAAAGAGGCAGAAGGTCTCCCTAAGCTATGGCATTTAATCATCTCCGCCTTCCAAGGGAGACTACCCCGCCCGTGTTTCTTATTCTCGAGTTTTCCAAACGCCCCCCACTTCTGGGGTCCCATCTTCGCAGCCTCCTCTGTTTTTACCCCTCCCATACCATTACGGCATCTAATCCTTTTGCAGTCCTTGGCTCTGTCCTGACGTCCCGACTACATACTCAGTCTCTGTTCCTCACATTTCGCGTCCTTCCCACAAGCCCCAGTATCGACAAACCTCGTACGACACCTAAATACCAATCGCCCCTCACTCAGAAAGTCCAAAAAATTCCACATTGCTCAAATCTTTCTTTTGCCCCTTCCTTTCCCTTCTTCCACCTCCACACGTTACCTTTCCATCTCTGTACCTAGTTACTTCCCCTTCTTCTCTGGCTCTATCACAAGTGGAGGAGATTCACCTCCTCCTCGTACTATGCCTCCACCCCCGTTCCCTCATACCAAGTTTCTCCCTCATCTGTCACCATCCCAGGTTTCTAACCTCTTCGTGTCCCCCCCCACAACTTCATCTCCATCCCTAACACTTTTCCCTCCCCCTCTACTTTGGTAAAAGTCCCGATACAGTCCCAATCTTTACTCCCCCTCCTCCTCCTATCTCCAATATGGTTTCCCATAATCTTTGAATCATAAACGACTTGAAGCCATTTCAAGAATATATATGCAGAGACTAAACCTTCAATGGACACTGATTCACTTCCTGTTCCTTCTCTCCCTCTCCTCCATCTTCACAAACCCATTCTTCCAAACGCTCCGTTCCATTCGCTACTTAACATCTCCAATCCCACCACACTACGATGACTTTTCTAACCCCTCAGTCCGTAGGTGCCTTACCTACAGATTCCTTATATTTTCTTCATCGCCAATCATGGCCTATTTACAGTGAAGAATATATCCGCGGCCTCAGGGGTAATCGGGTGAGCTTTCGATGTAGCTTTCCAGTTTTTCCCTGTTGTGCTTGCTTACAAGAAACCAAAATTACACACGGACTGTTTTCCCAACCTATCTCAGGCTATTCAATTTATATTGTATTCTTCCGTGATCCTTCTCAGATGGACCTTTTAATGAATAGTGCCCTTCTTCTACGCAATGATATTCCGTACTGTCCAACATTTGTCCAACCTCGCCTGCATTACACGCAGCCCGTAATCCACTTGAATAAGTGGTTACTAATATGTCCTTTATATCTTCTCGTTCGCTTCTCGAGCAGTTTCCCTATCCCAGACTTTGCCTTTTCATGTTTCATCCTTACCACCAAACACTTCTGTTACTTAGGTGATTTAATGCCACCATTTCCTCTGGGGGGGTCCCTCATTGTGGAACTCACGAAGGCATTCAGTTGGAGGCTTTTCTTGCCCTCACCCCCTCCATGTATTTAAATACGGGTATCACTCCCACCCATTTTGATCCTCGTACTCATACTCTCTCTTTGCATCGAATCTATCAGTCTGCTCTTCCTTCCACTGCCTAACTTCACCTGGTCCTGTTCTACAACCAACTTAGCATGACAGCGATCATTTTTCCGATCATTCTTACTTCTCCTTCCTATCACCACCTTCCCGTAGCCCCTCGCAGGCAAAATTTGATCGGGCAAATTGTTAGATCTTACTCACACCTCACTGGCATTTTAGTGAGGTTTCCTTCTTCATCCTCCAATTGATGAGCTCCTACACATCTTCTCGACATCAGTTTATACCCGCACTTCTCATTCGAATAAACCCAAACCTCAGGGCAGGCATTCTCAGAAGTGCTTGCCTTGGTGGTCTTCTGCTTGTGCTTCGTGCAGTCGCGGTTTGAAAACGTGCTGCATATGGGGCAGTTACCGGTTACAATAGAACCGCTGAGAGACTTGTTGATTTAAATGCAGAACGGCGATCGCATCCGCCGTGTTCCATCCTAGAAGCTAAACGCACTTGTTGCGAGACTATGTTTCCACCATCACCTCTGCTTCTTCTATGAGTGCAGTCTGGAAAAAAGTTAGGAAATTGATGGTAAATCCTCTCCTGACCCGGCTCCTGTTCTACGGGATACTGGTGTTTGATATAGCAAACCCATCTCCGACGTTGCCATTGAACTTGGCACAAACTGTCCGTAATTTCCCGAGGGCTTCCATCTATGCCCCTCGTTTCCTTTCCTCAAAGTCTGCCAGGATAGTAGTACCCTTGACATTCATTCTCTCAAGGAGAAAACAGTATAATGTGCCTTTTACACTTCAATAACTAGGGCAACGCTCTCTAGCTCGCCGATCATCGGCAAGCTGGGCCGATGACATTCATATTGAATGTCCAACAATTACATCGGTCAGCCCCTTGTAGTCCTCTTCCAACCTCTTCAATCTATTAGGGCATCAAGGAGTTCTTCCCCAGCTGTGAAATCTGCCATTGTTCTCCCTTTCCGCGAAACCGGTACTACCGGACATGATGCCTCACCACAATCGACCTACGCCCCATCGCTCTTACAAGTGCAGTATTTCAAAGTGGCTGGAACGCCTCGAAATCTTATCGACGTTAAATGTGGTAATTTTAGAGACACACAACAGCCTCATCCGCTAGTCAATATGGCTTTCGTAAGGTTCCGTTCTAACCATAGACCCCTACTTAACGCTTGGATTACGTATGTATCGTAATGCCATTGCGGAAATAATCACTTCAGTTATTGCCATATTTTTCGACGCTTGAGAAGGGCATATGAAACACAACTATGGAGGAATAATCTATATTGGCCCAGGCCCATTCCTTAGGGCCTCCGAGTGCAAATCTACCATCCTTCCTTAAGAACTTTTTCTAACTGACTAGAACATTTCCGAGACGAGTCAGATAATGTTCTTTCCCCGGACTTCGTCCAAGCTGAAGGTGTCCCCTCAGCGATGTGATTCTAGCACAACACTTTTTCTCCTTGCTTATAAATTATTTGGCCTCTGTTCTTCCACCAAAATGTTGTCATACACTCTATGTTTATGACTTCGCATATTGGCTATGTGGCCCAGGTGCGCTGACTGTCCACCTTAATGCAGTTTCTCTCCAGCATGCGTCGACCCGTGTTTTCCACTTTGGGCCACCACACATGGGTCTAAAAATTTTCCAAGTACCAAAACACACCAAATTACATTTCAACTAAACCACTGTTATCTACCGAACAATTGCCTTTGTATCTCCTATGGGCTCCCGTATCCCCGAACGGTTGATAACAGTCATGTTTCTAGGCCTTTCTCTTTGACCGATTCGGTTAACCTGGAAACCCACAATTAACCACTCTGAAGGCAACTTGGTCACAGCCGGCTAAACCTTCTTAAACCCTAAGCGCTCACTTTCCTAGGGGAGCTGATCGTCGAACCTCTGCTTCGCCAACCTTCAGCCCTCGATTTAAATCCAAACTCGATTATAAGGTTACCCAGATATATTCCTCGGCCATCTCCTGCTACTCTCTCTAGCCTTAACTCTATCCATCACCAAGGCATACGTTTGTGCCTTGGTGCTTTTTCGCTCTTCCCCTGATAGAGAGCCTCTCTACAGAAGCAAATGTTCCATCCTTGACTGAACGCCGTGATGTCCCATTTGCCTTCGTTATATGTACGCTCTCCACGATCTACACAATCCTACACATTTAAGAATGGTCACCGTTATAATAGACATTCTTTACTTCTTCGCCGAGCCCGCTGTTTTGCTCCGTCTCCCTTTTCTCTCGCCTACTTTCCCACTCTCGTCATCCCTCAGTTAACCACCTTTATAAGTTCATAGTAGCAATCTCACTTTGTCCCAACCCCCCATGGGAAAGTTCCAGCTGTTCGGTCTGTTCATTCATCATCTCCCTGCTCGAGTATGCTCAACATGCTACGGTGGCTTCCCGCTCTCTTTTTCCTTGATCGACTTCCACTCTCATTCTCATGCCAACCGCTGTGTACACAATGGCACAAGTCTTCCAGACGGCGTCGTGATTCGCAGCAGTGTTTCCGGACAAGCGTCGAACGAGGGCATTTACAATCTTCAGCTATTCATTTTACTGCGTGAATCTGTATGCCATTCTTGCAGTGCACTTTCTTCGATATCGCATCTATGCCTGTGTCATTCATTTGTAGTATCTCAGACTCCCTTAGTGCTCTACAAGGCTAATAACACGAAAATTTGATACCACTCATCCCCTAGTATCCTCCGAAACCAACTTGGCTTACGCCGTATCTCCACCAAACATAAAGATATTGTTTTTTTGTGGTCCGGACATGTCGACGTACAGGGCAATGAACAGGCAGACACTTGCTGCGCGGTCCAGCAGTATATGACCAACCAAAAATCCTATCGAGGTGTTCCATATTCTGGACTATTTTGGCGCTGCAATAGCTACCCACCTTCGCACACGTTGGCAACAACGTATGGTCAACTCTGCTCGGTCAAACATCATCAATTAAACCGAGCATAGGTTACTGTCCGTCTTCTTGTCCATCGTGCCGAGGTTGGAGAAGACCACCTTCGTCTCTTCTCCCGCCCTTCAGCATTGGCCACACTCGTCTGTACTCATGGTATCTCATGGAGAGGCAACCCTGTTTTCCCCTCTCTGTGAGCAGTGTCAAGTTCCAGTATCGATTAGACCACATTCTGTTAACTGCCACTCTCTATCAGCGAGCACCAGAATTTAACCTCCAACGTCGTCTTCGTTCTCCTACCTCTCTTTACACCTTCCCTTCTTGCTGAGTGGACCCTGCCTTTAACCAGACTCTCTCATTGACTTCTTGACAACGACTGATTTACCTCCACAAACTCTGGATGAAAGCTTTTTCACTCCCCCTCAGCAGACTTTCTGTTCAGTCACTTGCTGCCTCTTTTACTCCTTTCACCATCCACTGCCACGCTTTTATCCAGTAACCTGTAGGCACATACCATCTCCCTTTTGCCACCTGATGCCCTCGCTTCCTTCCTGCCCTGCAGCGCTGTATAGTCCTTGTGGCTTAGCGCTTCTTTTTTGATGATATAAATAATAAATATCAAATTTTACTTTTCTGATTTTCACACCTTTGTTAAAAGATTATTTTTCTTTTTCTTAAATTCTTGGACCACTGGAGATCAATTCTCAGATCAGGGGTCCCTTGAGGCAGAAAGGAAATAAGGAACAAGGTACATGCAAGTTTCATTGTAGTGTATGAAATCCATTATAGTACAATTGTAGATTGCCACTGTGTGTTTTATTAAATGTCCAGTAATATCAGGAAGAGGTATTGGTATCATGCGAGAACCAGAATGGGGAAACAGCGTAGAGCAAGATTTATCCGACCAAAACCATAAATTTGAATGCCCTTGATGTATGGAGGATAAGTCTGAGCTTCACGCCCCGTTACTTTTTTTTTTTTTACTGGATCTTTCTTAATCCATTTTCCTGGCTGTGCATGTCACTACTGAAGTTCTCTCCTTTATTTTTTTTTTTTTTTTTTTATTTTTCTAATTTGGAAAAAATACTTGAAAGAGAGGTTGGTGTAAAGCTATAAATAAATAGGTAAAAAGGAACATAGAATTTTCATTAAATAACCTTGTAAAAATTGAGGGTTTGATAGTTGAGAAATTGTGAAGGGATAGTAATTATATAATTTGTTCAATAGGATATTGACAAAATTAGTTTCAATAATTGCGTAGGTAAATAAGAACCCTGAAGCATTTCAAAAAATTTATTTTGTAATGTAGTTCTAAATAATAAATGGCTTCTTGACTAAGATACACATCATCAAGAATAGGTAGTGACATACATTGTGGCTTAGATTTTGGGCTTTTATCCAAGATAGTTGTACTTCTCACCTCAGATTGATCCTGATTGACTTTCCATTCCTCAGGGATTAAGTGACCCACATGGTTTTACTGCTAAATGTAATAATTTCAACTGTGGCTACTATGGCAATTTCATAGTTTGAAACCGCAAGGAAGGTCCATGATGTTGGAGTGATGGGGCTCTTGATTTAGGGATTTGGATTGGATCTGTGCTACCAGTTCCCCAAATTAGCCCGAATGCCTTCCACAATCCACTCCACACCAGCTGCTGTATAAACCTCTGGTTTAGCGCATCCCCCTTGATAATTTTATTATAATAATCAAGGGGGAAGTGCAAAACTCAGAGGATATACAAGCACCTGAGGGGGAGATGTGGAAGGCATTCCAGGCTTAATTTGGGAAACTGAGCGACAGATCCAATTCCCAAATCAGAGAGCCCATCCACCACCACCACCCCTAGATAATAAAAATAGTGTGAAAATTTTTAATAAAAAAAAGTCAACTCAGTTATTTGAGAGCCAACTTCCTCTTTGTAAGCTTAATTTCCATTTGCTAACAATGAACCACAAAGTTCAGTATGATGTAATAAAAGTAGGTATATGAAGTAAGTGCTAGGAGCTATTCCATGAGCATAACCAGCAACTTTAGTGAGACTTTCCCACTTATATTAATCAAAAACCAAGCACTAAATCAACTATGGTATACTAGCACTGCAGGGCCTGGAGTAATGGCTATATTGTACTTGTGTAAACCCCTGTGCCAAAATAAATTTTGAAATTTTTTAGTCCTTGATTCTGTTCCATAATTGTTTGGTATGGTTGCTTAAAGGGACACTCCCTTGAACAGAAAAAAAGTACAAAGGAACTTTATTTGGGCACAGGTACCCCAAAAATGCAATCATATCATGTGGAATTCCCTAGGTAAAAAAAAAAATTGTATGCTATACTTTGGGGGGGTTATACATTTGGGCCCACAGTTGTATTTTCCCCTTTGTGAAACGTGATCCCCTGAAAAACACGTGTAATACCTTTCGTTTAGCAAATGATCAGGTTTATGAGCGGCGGCAAGAGACAGGCAGAGCTAGCTAGGCAAAGTCATGCAGGCCGCCAGAACCAGCTAGCCGAACATGTATTACACGTTCCAAAATACAACTCAGGACATGGTGGTGGGACATTGTCAGGATGCCACTACAAGTGGTATCAAAATTGAAAGGATGTGGCAGAAATGTTGCACATGAGTTATTGTCTAGGTTTTTTATATATCCTTGACCACTTATGGCCACATCCATCTCAAAGCCACTTAACTCAGGGTCAGTGTCACTTTCCTCAAAAAAAGTAGTGTTAATATAGGTGCACATCCCTTTATCTGAAACCTGTGGGGCCTGTATTGTTTTGAATTTTAGAATGATTCTGAACGCTGCCATGTGGCAGTGTGACCCAGCATAGAGATTGACGCTCCACACTCCACAAAAACTTTGGTTTTTGGAAATTTTCAAATTTCAGAATTTTGGATAAAGGGATGTGGACTACCTGTATGACATGGCATTAGTGAATCCTGGGGTTTGCCATCCTGTTTACTCTAGCTAGCACTCAGTTGAACTGGTGTTCCCTGAAGGTACTAAGTGGTCCCAGTGTGTTCAGACCTATATTGCCTAGGCCTATCCGGCCTCCGGTGCCAAATTTGAAGGCAGGAAAAATAATGTGTTGATCTATGTCATAAGCACTAGCAGTAGTGAGCAGATCCATGGTTTGACAGTGATACTTTTTATAGCTTTATTTCTTTTTGCTGGATATGTGGGGCAGCAGGCCTCCAGGAGCAATAGCCTGGTTGACCAGGCAAGCACCAGACGAGCCTGGTCTCTGGCCGGGCTTAGAGAGTAGAGATACTCTCGAAACTCTTCGAAGGTAATTAGATAAAAAATTATCAGCAGATTTAATTGAAAATTTTATTTAAAGTTCGTTGGTACTAGAATGAAATCCAAGTTTATATTCTCGGTTTGAGATTAAGCTGTAAGTAATGGAAATGTTTGATTTTCGCCGGTATTCCAGAGTAGTGGAACCTCTACTTGCGAGTTTAATCTGCTCCATGACTTTCCTCGTTTGCAGAGTCAATTTACTCATTAATTGAAATGCAATTAATCCGTTCCAGTGGAATTCTGTACTTCAATAATTTCGCTAATAACTCTACGGCTTATTTATCTATCACAGTAGCGCTGTATAGCCCTTGTGGCTTAGCGCTTCTTTTTGATTATAATATCTATCACAGTTCATTTAATGTGACATAAACGATATAAATAAACTTGATATATACTCCAGAATGCATAAAAAGTCATTACGTAACAGGTGGAGGCGGCCACAACCGCTCCCTCTTTGTTGTGGTAAACACTGCCATCTTATTATGTAGCACATTATTATGTGTATTATTATTGTATTATACATATGATTATTATTATGTTAAGCATCTTACCATCATACATTGCCCAGGTTTCAATAAGATGGTCCAACAATTTTTTATCACACTGGCCAATTCCCACCAAGGCAGGGTGGCCCGAAAAAGAAAAACTTTCACCATCATTCACTCCATCACTGTCTTGCCAGAAGGGTGCTTTACACTACAGTTTTTAAACTGCAACATTAACACCCCTCCTTCAGAGTGCAGGCACTGTACTTCCCATCTCCAGGACTCGAGTCCGGCCTGCCGGTTTCCCTGAACCCCGTCATAAATGTTACTTTGCTCACACTCCAACAGCACGTCAAGTATTAAAAACCATTTGTCTCCATTCACTTCTATCAAACACGCTCACGCATGCCTGCTGGAAGTCCAAGCCCCTCGCACACAAAACCACCTTAACCCCCCCTCACCCTCCAACAAACAAATGAGATGCAATTCCCTAGAGCAAGAGCCCCTCGCCAGTGTCGAGGCACCTGCCTTGAGGTCTGCTAGCGTATGGAAGCAAAAAATTGACCCATCGACTGCTCGTATTTGGAAAAAATCGCATGTGGATGCGCTCACAAGTAGAGGTTCCGCTGTACACACATTACGTCGCTCATCCAATGCACATCCAACTGGTCAGTCTAATATGCATTCACAAATGCACTGACATTATACAATTATTACAATAATACAGTAGTCTGCATAACAGTAAATGTTTTTGTGAATAAAAATTCAAAATGGAAAGCATAGGAGAGGCCTGGGGACGTAACTAATGAACAGGAATTTTTTTTTTAGTGCCAGGAATGTCTACATTGTTTATTCTGGACCCTATTTTTAAATTGGCAATTTTTGTGTGTGAACTTGGCAATATTACTTCTGTTGAAATAGGTAAATGGGCATTTTGTATACTCAAGTCAATATAGAAGGTTTCCTAGTGAAACAGCTATGAGGTTGGTTGACTGAAAAAAGTAGAAATGGCCTAAAATAGAACTAAGAAATTGCCGGTGTAAATATTGCAAAGACCACAACTGAGTGTAATTCCATGTGTTTTCCATCAAATTTTACTTTTGATTTCACTACCTTTGGAAAAAGATTAATTTTTTTTTCTTAAATTCTTGGACCCTGAGATCAATTCTCAGATCAGGGGTCTTGAGGCAGAAAGGGATAAGGAACAAGGTACATGCAAGTTTCATTGTAGTGTATGAAATCCATTATAGTACAATTGTAGATTGCCACTGTGTGTTTTATTAAATGTCCATGTATTTCAGGAAGAGGTATTGGTAGCATGCGAGAACCAGAATGGGGAAACAGCAGTAGAAGCAAGATTTCAGACAAAACCATAATTTGAATGCCCCTTGTTGTAGGGAGGTCAAGTCTGTGCTGCACGCCCCGTTACTGGGTTCTTCCATTTTCCTGGCTGTGCATGTCACTACTGAAGTTCTCCCTTTTTTTTTTTTTTTTTTTTTTTTTTTAATTTGGAAAAATTACTTGAAAGTGAGGTGGTGTAAAGCTAGTAAATAGTTAAAAGGAACATAGAATTTCATTAAATAACCTTTGTAAAAATTGAGGGTTTTGATTGTTGAGAAATTGTGAAGGGAATAGTAATTATATAATTTGTTAAATAGGATATTGACAAATGTAGTTTCATAATTGCGTAGTTAATAAGATACCCTGAAGCATTTCAATAATGTAGTTCTAAATATAAATGCTTCTTGACTAAGGTACACATAATCAAAGAATAGGTAGTGACATTCAGTTGTGGCTTAGATTTTGGGGCTTTTGATCCAAGAAGTTGTACTTCTCACCTCAGATTGATCCTGATTGACTTCCATTCCTCAGGGATTATGTGACCCACATGGGTTTACTGCTAAATGTAATAATTTCAACTGTGCTACTATGGCATATTTCATAGTGTGAAACCCTCAAGGAAGGTTCCTTGATGTTGGTGAGGGGGCTCTTGATTTAGGGAATTGGATCTGTGCTCCAGTTCCCCAAATTAAGCCCGAATGCCTTCCACATCCCCTCCCCCCCAGCTGCTGTATAATCCTCTGGGTTTAGCGCTTCCCCCTTGATAATTTTATTATAATAATCAAGGGGGAAGTGCTAAACTCAGAGGATTATACAGCACCTGGGGGGGGAGATGTGGAAGGCATTCAGGCTTAATTTGGGAAACTGGAGCACAGATCCAATTCCCTAAATCAAGAGCCCCTCACCAACATCACCCCTTGATAATAATAATAGTGTGAAATTTTTAATAAAAAAATGTCAACTCAGTTATTTGAGCCAACTTCCTCTTTGAAGCTTATTTTCCCATTTGCTACATGACCACAAGTTCAGTACTTGATGTAATAAAATAGGTATATGAAGTAAGTGCCTAGGAGCTTTTCCATGAGCATACCAGCAACTTTAGTGAGACTTCCCACTTATATTATCAAAACCAAGCACTAAATCAACTAGGGTCATACAGCACTGCAGGGCAGGGAGTTATGGCTATAGCAGAAAATAGCCAGGGGTCAAAAGGTAGAGTTAGTAAGGGCTTTGAAGAGTGCTAAAGCTTGTGTAATAAACTGATTGCTTTCAAAAGAGGGAGTGTATCAAAGGTAGGGGCCGTCAGCAAGGAGGGAATATAATGTAAGGGTGTTAGTGGTGACATAGGAGGAAAATTTTGCATGCTTGTTGAAAGACAGGACATTCCAATAGAATATGGCAAACTGAAATTGGAACCAGGGCACCTCCATTGCAAAGACTGGAAAGTGCAGTTATCCAATCTCGGCAATGACGATGATGAGGCCAGAAACCTGAACTTGGTTTGACAATACAATTTGGAGCCATATCGGACCAACAGTTGCAAAGGTGGTTCGAGATTACAGTACGTCTGAGAATGGAATACCTCTATATGAAACTCCTCTTCAAGGGAGGCTCCTTGGCGTAGTGAAGAGGCTCTTGGTCTGAGGAATTAGACCTGTCAGTCTCCTTCCTCAGACCGAACCTAATTACCCCCCAATCCCCCCATCCATATCCCATTTTTTTTTCCTCTCCTCTTCCCCACCCCTCTCTTTTGCCCTTCCCCCTTTTGGCCTTTGGGATTTCTCCCACAGGCACTTCAGTTCCTAGGTAGGGGAAAGGGTACTGGGGTCCATCCCATTCCATTGAGGTTCTTGGCGGTGGCGTAGTTTGCCGTGGAATCTGGATCGCCTGGGGATGTCCCGATCCCCCTCTGGTTTCCCGGAGGGTGGCTTTGGGTGACGGGTGTCTCTCTGGAAGCCATCTTTCGGATTCCGGGGGTGGTGGCCAAAGGAGGTATGCTTTGTGGCGGATATCCGGCCACCCTCTCTTGTCCACTGAGGTAGCTCGGCAGATGTGAGGTTGCTATCCCATTATTATAATCAAAAAGAAGCGCTAAGCCACAAGGGCTATACAGCGGTTGCTATCCCAGATTGCTGGTTTACTGGCATGAAGGGTAGGGTATGGCACGGGTTCCATGCTGCATCTGCATCCTCTTGGGCGTGGAGGGAGATTTCCGGCCCTTTCATTCCTCCTGGGAACTATACATCCCCGCTCCCCCCTTTTACCCCTCAAGGAAGGTTCCTTGATGTTGGTGAGGGGCTCTTGATTTAGGGAATTGGATCTGTGCTCCAGTTCCCCGAATTAAGCCTAAATGCCTTCCACATCCCCCCCCCCAGGCGCTGTATAATCCTCCCCTCTTCAAGGGGGGCTCCTTGGCGTGGTGAAGAGGCTCTTGGTCTGAGGAATTAGCCCTGTCGGTCTTCTTCCTCAGACCGAACCTAATTACCCCCCATTCTCCCCTCCCCTATCCCATCCTCCCCTTTTTCCATTCCTCCTCCTCCTCCCCACCCCTCCCTTTTACCCTTCCTCTTTTTGGCCTTTGGGATTTCTCCCACAGGCACGCTAGTTCCTAGGTAGGGGAAAGGACACTGGGGTCCATCCCATTCCGTCGAGGTTCTTGGCGGTGGCGTAGTTTGCCGTGGAATCTGGATTGCCTGGGGATGTCCCGATCCCTCTCCGGTATCCCGGAGTAGCTTTGGGTATCTTTCGGGCGACGGGTGTATCTCTGGAAGCCACCTTTCGGATTCCGGGGGTGGTGGCCGAAGGAGGTATGCTTTGTGGCGGATATCCGGCCGCCCTCTCTTTTGTCCACCGAGGTAGCTCGGCAGATGTGAGGTTGCTATCCCGGATTGCTGGTTTACTGGCATGAAGGGTAGGGTATGGCACGGGTTCCATGCTGCATCTGCGCTACTAGCGGTGTTGAGGTCCTCTTGGGCGCGGAGGGAGATTTCCGGCCCTTTCATTCCTCCTAGGACCTATCCTCCCGCTCCCCCCTTTTTTTATTCTTTTTTTTTTATTTTCTTTTCTTTCTTTTTTTTTTTCTTAAAAACAAAAAGCAAAGGAGTAACCTAACCATGGCAGCCCTAGTCCATGAAACCACTACCCCCGGGCCCCTTCTTGATACCGCACCCCATTCTGACCCTGCCTTGTGTTTAGACCACTCTTCGGACACTCCTGATGCCCCTGTACCTCTTGCTGGTGCTGTTTCCTCACCCGCTTCAGGTACCGGGGCTTCGAATGACTCCTTCGATTTGTCTGAACTCCGCTCTCCTTTGACTATGCTTCCGGCTTCTCCCTCTACGGTACGGCAATTTTCGAATCGCCCGCCCATTTCATGCCGGACCAACTCCGGTCCTACTCCTAAACGCCAACGTCAATCTCCTGATGATGCTCCTTCGTTACCTTCTCATTCTACTCGGAAAAGACCGACACGTCAAGCACTCCCTCTCCACGCTCAGTTTCGGACCACACAATGGACTAAATTCTTTACTTTAAGACCAACTTCTTCTTCTGCCTACCTTTCTGACCATAGTATTGGCAAAGCGCTCCTGCGTCATGTTGGCAGAGATATTTCATTTCACGCTCTCAAGAGCGGTACGCGCATCGTCACTGTCCAGAATGTTACCCAAGCTCATGATCTTTCTCTCCTTTCGAATATCGATACTACTCCTATCACTATTGAAAAACATCTTTCTCTCAATTCTTGTAGTGGTACTGTCATTCTGCCCCATACCATAGTCCAACAGAATTTCCAGTCATGTGGCAATGACATTTTTGAACAGCTGGAACTCCAGGATCTCCCAATCCTCAAAGTAGACACTTATGTCCTTCCTGCCCGGGGGAGGAGACGTTACCCTTGCAATGTGGCTCGTTTAACTTTTGACAGCCGAGAACTCCCGTCCTCTGTTTATGTCGCAGGACATCGGTTACAAGTTCGAAAGGTGATACCTACACCGCAACAATGTAGAAATTGCTGGCGTTTTGGTCACCCAGCGAAATATTGCAGATCTATGGCCGAATGCCCAGTCTGTGGTGCCGACGACCATTCTAATACATCTTGCAGTCAACCTCCATCTTGCCTTAATTGTAATGAAGCTCACCCTTCATACTCCCGCCGTTGCCAGGTCTACTTAAATGAACGTGTAAATCCGTTGCCTCAAAGAGCAGAAGGTCTCCCTTATGCTATGGCAGTTACTCATCTCCGCCTCCAAGGGAGACTACCCCGTGTTTCTTATTCTCGTGTTTCCAAACATCCCCCCACTTCTGGGGTCCCATCTTCTGCAGCCTCCTCTGTTGTTACCCCTCCCATAGCCACTACGGCATCTAATCCTTTTGCTGTCCTTGGCTCTGACGTCCCGACTACAACTCAGTCTGTTCTCACATCTTCGCGTCCTTCCTCACAAGCCCCAGTATCGACAAGACCTCGTACGACACCTAATACCAATCGCCCCTCTACACAGAAGTCCAAAAAATCCACATTGCTCAAATCTTCTTTGCCCCTTCCTTCCCTTCTTCCACCTCCACACTTTACCTTTCCAGTCTCTGTACCTAGTTCTTCCCCTCTCTCTGGCTCTATTACAAGTGTGGAGATTCACCCTCCTCCTCGTACTATGCCTTCCACCCCCGTCCCCTCCCAAGTTTCTCCCTCTTCTGCCACCTCCCAGGTTTCTGCCTCTTCTGTCCCCCCCCCCCACACTTCATCTCCAGTCCCTTACACTCTTCCCTCCCCCTCTACTTTGGTACAGTCCATTACTGTCCCAATCTTTACTCACCCTCCTCCTTCTATCTCCAATATGGTCTCCCATACATCTTTGAATTCAGAAACACTTGAAGCCATTTCAGAATATATTGCAGAGACTAAACCTTCAATGGACACTGATTCACTTCCTGTTCCTTCTCTTCCCTCTCCTCCATCTTCACAACCCCATTCTTCGCAACGCTCCGTTCCTTCGCTACTTGAACATCTTCCAATGCCACCACACGTTGACTTTTCTAACCCCTCTAGTCCGTAGGTGCCTTTACCTACAGATTCCTGATATTTTCTTCATCGCCAATCATGGCCTATTTACAGTGGAATATCCGCAGCCTCAGGGGTAATCGGGGTGAGCTTCAGATGTTGCTTTCCAGGTTTTCCCCTGTTGGTGCTTGCTTACAAGAACCAAAATTACACTCGGCTGTTTTCCAACCTATCTCAGGCTATAATTTATTGTATTCTTCGGATCCTTTCTCAGATGGGACCTTTAATGAAAGTGCCCTTCTTCTACGCAATGATATTCCGTACTGTCAACTATTTGTCCATACCTCGCTGCATTACACTGCAGCCCGTATCCACTTGAATAAGTGGTTTACAATATGTTCTTTATATCTTTCTCCTTCTCGAGCATTTTCTATCCCAGACTTTGCCTTTCTTGTTTCATCCTTACCACCACTTCTGTTACTTGGTGATTTTAATGCCCACCATTTCCTCTGGGGGGGGGGTCTCATTGTGACTCACGTGACATTCAGTTGGAGGCTTTTCTCGCCTCTCACCCCCTCCATGTTTTAAATACGGGTACTCCCACCCATTTTGATCCTCGTACTCATACTCTCTCTTGCATCGATCTATCAGTCTGCTCTTCCTCCACTGCACTAGACTTCACCTGGTCTGTTCTACCAGACTTACATGACAGCGATCATTTTCCGATCATTCTTACTTCTCCTTCCTATTCACCACCTTTCCGTAGCCCTCGCTGGCAATTTGATCGGGCAAATTGGGATCTTTACTCACACCTCACTGCTTTTAGTGAGGTTCCTTCTTCATCCTCCATTGATGAGCTCCTACACATCTTCTCGACATCAGTTTATACGCAGCTTCTCATTCTATACCCAAACCTCAGGCAGGCATTCTCAGAAGTGCGTGCCTTGGTGGTCTCCTGCTTGTGCTCGTGCAGTACGTTTGAAACGTGCTGCATGGGGCAGATACCGGTACAATAGAACCGCTGAGAGACTTGTTGATTTTAAGCAGAAGCGTGCGATCGCTCGCCGTGTCATCCGTGAAGCTAAACGCACTTGTTGGCGAGACTATGTTTCCACCATCACCTCTGCTTCTTCTATGAGTGCAGTCTGGAAAAAAGTGAGGAAATTGAGTGGTAAATACTCTCCTGACCCAGCTCCTGTTCTACGGGTCACTGGTGTTGACATAGCAAACCCTCTCGACGTTGCCATTGAACTTGGCACACATCTGGTCCGTATTTCCCGAGGGCTCCATCTCTGCCCCTCGTTTCTTTCCTCAAAGTCTGCCAGAGAGTTAGTACCCTTGGACTTTTCTTCTCTCAGAGAAGAACAGTATAATGTGCCTTTTACACTTCAAGAACTGGAGGCAACGCTCTCAGCTTGCCGATCATCAGCAGCTGGGCCTGATGACATTCACATTCGTATGTTACAACATTTACATCGGTCAGCCCTTGTAGTCCTCTTACACCTCTTCAATCTTATTTGGGCACAAGGAGTTCTTCCCCAGCTGTGGAAATCTGCCATTGTTCTCCCTTTCCGCAAACCGGGTACTACAGGACATGATGCCTCCCACTATCGCCCCATCGCTCTTACTAGTGCAGTTTGCAAAGTGATGGAACGCCTCGTAAATCGACGTTTAATGTGGTATTTAGAGACTCACAACAGTCTCTCCGCTAGTCAATATGGCTTTCGTAAGGGTCGTTCTACCGTAGACCCCTTACTACGCTTGGATACGTATGTTCGTAATGCCTTTGCGAATAATCACTCAGTTATTGCCATATTTTTTGACCTTGAGAAGGCATATGACACAACTTGGAGGTATAATATTTTGGCCCAGGCCCATTCCTTAGGCCTCCGAGGCAATCTACCATCCTTCCTTAAGAACTTTTAACTGACAGACATTTCCGTGTTCGAGTCAATAATGTTCTTTCCCCGGACTTCGTCCAAGCTGAAGGTGTCCCTCAGGGATGTGTTCTAAGCACAACACTTTTTCTCCTTGCTATAAATGATTTGGCCTCTGTTCTTCCACCCAATATTTGGTCATCACTCTATGTTGATGACTTCGCTATTGCTTGTGCAGGCGCTGACTGTCACCTTATTGCAGTTTCTCTCCAGCATGCGGTCGACACGTGTTTCCACTTGGGCCACCACCACATGGGTTTTAAATTTTCAAGTACCAAAACTCACCAAATTACTTTCACTAGACGCTGTTATCTCCGATCATCCTTTGTATCTCTATGGCTCCCGTATCCCCGAACGTGATACAGTCAGGTTTCTAGGCCTTCTCTTTGACCGTCGATTATCCTGGAAACCTCACATTACCTCTCTGAAGGCAACTTGTCACAGCCGGCTGAACCTTCCTAAAACCCTTGCTCATCTTTCCTGGGGAGCTGATCGTCGAACTCTGCTTCGCCTACATTCAGCCCTCGTTCTATCGAAACTCGATTATGGTGACCAGATTTATTCCGCGGCCTCTCCTGCTACTCTCTCTAGCCTTAACTCTATCCATCACCAAGGCTTACGTTTGTGCCTTGGTGCTTTTTGCTCTTCCCCTGTTGAGCGCCTCTATACAGAAGCAAATGTTCCATCCTGTCTGATCGCCGTGATGCCCATTGCCTTCGCTACTATGTACGCTCTCACGATCTACACAATCCTTCCATTTATAGAATGGTCACCGATATTAGTAGACATTCTTTATTCGTTCGCCGCCCCTATTTGCTCCGTCCCTTTTCTCTTCGCCTACATTCACTCTTGTCTTCCCTTCAGTTACCACCTTTATATGTTCATGTAGCATCTCACTTTTCCCTACCCCCCTGGGAAGTTCCAGCTGTTCGGGTCTGTTCTTTCTCACTCCCTTGCTCGAAAGCTCAACTGCCTACGGTAGCTTCCCGCTCTCTTTTTCTTGATCACTTCCACTCCCATTCTCATGCCACCGCTGTGTACACAGATGGCTCTAAGTCTTCAGACGGCGTCGGATTCGCAGCAGTGTTTCCGGACAGTGTCGTACGGGGGCATTTACTATCTTCAGCTAGCATTTTTACTGCTGAACTGTATGCCATTCTTGCAGCACTTATTCGTATCGCATCTATGCCTGTGTCATCATTTGTAGTAGTCTCAGACTCCCTTAGTGCTCTACAGGCTATACGAAAATTTGATACATCTCATCCCCTAGTTCTCCGTATCCAACTTTGGCTACGCCGTATCTCTACCAAACATAAAGATATTGTTTTTTGTTGGGTCTCTGGTCATGTCGACGTACAGGGCAATGAACAGGCAGACACTGCTGCGCGGTCAGCAGTACATGACCTACCAATTTCCTATCGAGGTGTTCCATTTCTGGACTATTTTGCTGCAATAGCTACCCACCTTTGCACCGTTGGCAACAACGTTGGTCAACTCTGCTCGGTAACAAACTTCATTCTATTAAACCGAGCATAGGTTACTGGCCGTCTTCTTGTCATCAATGCCGAGGTTGGGAGACCACTCTCTCCCGCCTTCGCATTGGCCACACTCGTCTTACTCATGGGTATCTTATGGAGAGGCACCCTGTTCCTCTCTGTGAGCAGTGTCAAGTTCCAGTATCGATTAGCCACATTCTGTTAGACTGCCCTCTCTATCAACGAGCACGCAGAATTTACCTCCGTCGTTGTCTTCGTTCTACTACTCTCTCTTTACCTTCCCTTCTTGCTGATGGACCCTCCTTTAATCCTGATTCTCTCATTGACTTCTTGACAACGACTGATTTACTCCACAAACTCTGATGATACTTTTCGCACTCCCCTCAGCCCTTTCTAGTTCAGTCTCTTGCTGCCCTTTACCCTTTCACCATCCACTACCCCGCTGTTATCCGTAACCTATTACTCATCCATCTCCCTTTTGCCACCTGATGCCCTCGCTTCCTTCCTGCCCTGCAGCGCTGTATAGTCCTTGTGGCTTAGCGCTTCTTTTTGATTATAATAATAATGTATAATCCTCTGGGTTTAGCGCTTCCCACTTGATTATAATAATAATAATAATCCCCCCCCCTTTTTTTTTTTTTTTTTTTTTTTGCTTAAAAAAAAAAGGAGTAACCTAACCATGGAGAACGAAGTCCATGAACCTACTAC
The DNA here is from genome assembly GCF_026875155.1 of Cherax quadricarinatus. NCBI lineage: Eukaryota > Metazoa > Arthropoda > Malacostraca > Decapoda > Parastacidae > Cherax > Cherax quadricarinatus. The sequence goes on along the minus strand of NC_069423.1, from coordinate 31,270,318 downwards.
CCCCGGGCCCCTTCTTGATACCGCACCCCATTCTGACCCTGCCTCGTTTTTTGACCACTCTTCGGGCACTCCTGATGCCCCTGTACCTCTTGCTGGTGCTGTTTCCTCACCTGCTTCAGGTACCAGGGTTTCGACGGACTCCTTCGATTTGTCTGACCTCCGCTCTCCTTTGACTATGCTTCCGGCCTCTCCCTCTACGGTACGGCAATTTTCGAATCTCCAGCCCGTTTCATGTCGGACCAACTCCGGTCCCACTCCTAAACGCCAACGACAATCTCCTGATGTTACTTTATTACCTTCCCATTCTACTCAGAAAAGACGACACGTCATGCACTCCCTCTCCACGCTCACTTTCGGACCACACAATGGACTAAATTCTTTAAGACTGACTTCTTTTTCTGCCTATCTTTCCGACCATAGTATTGGCAAAGCGCTCCTGTGCCATGTTGGTAGAGATATTTCCTTCCATGCTCTGAAGAGCGGTATGCACATCGTCACTGTCCAGAGTGCTACCTACCCAAGCTCATGATCTTTCTCTCCTTTTGCATATCGATGATACTACTATCACTATTCAAAAACATCTTTCTCTCAATTCTTGTAGTGGTACTGTCATTCTGCCCCATACCATAGTCCAACAGAATTTCCAGACATGTGGCAATGACATTCTTGAACAGCTGGAACTCCAGGATCTCCCAATCCTCAAAGTAGACACTTATGTCCTTCCTGCCCGCGGGCAGGACGACACCTTATACCAGTCGCCCCTCTACTTCTCAGAAGTCCAAAAAAATCCCCATTGCTCAAATCTTCTTTGCCCCCTCCTTCCACCTCTGCATTTTACCTTTCCAGTCTCTGCCTAGTTCTTCCCCTCTCTCTGGCTCTACTACAAGTGTAGAGGTTCACCCTCCTCCTCGTACTATGCCTTCCACCCCCGTCCCCTCCCAAGTTTCTCCCTCTCCTGCCACCTCCCAGGTTTCTGCCTCTTCTGTCCCCTCCCACACTTCTTCTCCAGTCCCCTACACTCTTTCGTCCCCCTCTACTTTGGTACAGTCCATTACTGTCCCAATCTTTACTCACCCTCCTCCTTCTACCTCCAATATTGTCTCCCATACGTCTTTGAATTCAGAAACACTTGAAGCCATTTCAGAATATATTGTAGAGACTAAACCTTCAATGGACACTGATCCACCTCCTGTTCCTTCTCTTCCCTCTCCTCCATCTCCACAACGCTCCGTTCCTTCGCTGCTTGAACATCTTCCGATGCCACCGCACGTTGACTTTTCTAACCCCTCTAGTCCATAGGTGCCCGATTCCTGGTATATTCCTCATTGCCAATCATGGCCTATTTACAGTGGAATATCTGCGGCCTCAGGGGTAATCGGGGTGAGCTTCAGATGTTGCTTTCCAGGTTTTCCCCTGTTGGTGCTTGCTTACAAGAACCAAAATTGCACACAGCTGTTTTCCAACCTATCTCAGGCTATAATTTATTGTATTCTTTGGATCCTTTCTCAAATGGGACCTTTAATGAAAGTGCCCTTCTTCTACGCAATGATATTCCATACTGTCAATTAGTATTTGTCCATACCTTGCTGCATTACACTGCAGCCCATATCCATGTTCTTTATACAATGGACCTCGGTTTGCGATGGCATTGGTATCCAATAAATCTGGTATTCGATACATTTTAATGCAAAAATTTTGCCTCGGTTCTCGTTAAAAAACCCGCCACACGCGATTCATCCGAGACGTGTCCACACGTGGCCTGAACTGCCCCATGTGTGCCAGTGTTTACAAGCCAGCCAGTGTGCTCGCATCTAAGGATACATTAGGTACATTCCATATTATCACAGTGTTTTTGGTGCTTGTTTCTGCAAAATAAGTCACCATGGGCCCCAAGAAAGCTTCTAGTGCCAACCCTTTGAGAAAAAGGGTGCTAATGACTATTGAAATGAAGAAAGAGATAATTGCAAAGTACGAAAGTGGAGCTGGCCAGGTTGTATACAAAACCCCAATCAACCATCGCTACTATAGTGACCAGGAAAACGGCAATCAAGGAAACTGTTGTTGCAAAAGGTGCAACTGTGATTATGAAACAGCAACCACAAGTGTTAGAAGATGTTGAGAGACTGTTATTGGTGTGGATAAATGAAAAACAGATAGCAGGAGATAGCATCTTTCAAGCGATCATTTGTGAAAAGGCTAGGAAGTCACATGAGGATTTAATTGAAAAAATGCCTGCAACTAGTGATGCGAGTGAATTTAAGGCCAGCAAAGGTTGGTTTGAAAGATTTAAGAATCGTAGTGGCATACATAGTGTGATTAGGCATGGTGAGGCTGCCAGTTTGAACCAAAAAGCAGCTGAAAAATATGTGAAGGAATTCAAGGATTACATACAGTGAAGACTTGAAACCTGAACAAGTGTTTAATTGTGACAAAACAGGCCTGTTTTGGAAGAAATTGTCAAGCAGGACCTACATTACTCAGGAGGAAAAGGCACTCCAGGATATAATCCTTCTGATGTGTGCCAATGTAGTGGTGATTGCAAAGTGAAGCCTTTATTGGTGTATCAAACTCCAGAGCGTTCAGGCAAAAGAATAGCCTCAAGGCTAATTTGTGTGTGCTGTGGAGGGCAAACAGTAAGGCATGGGTCACTGGGGGACTTTTTCTATGACGGGTTTTACACCATGCATTTGCCCCAATGTGAAAAATTACCTAACTGAAAAGAAATTAGACCTTAAGTGCCTACTGGTATTAGACAATGCCCCTGGTCATCCTAGACTTGGCAGTGACTTTCTGGGGACATGATCTTCATTAAGGTCCAGCAGGTCATTTCCAACTTCAAGAAACTGTACACAAAAGCTGTTTCAAAAGTGCTTTGAAGTGACCACAGACACTCGATTGGCTCTAAGAGTTTTGGAAGAATCACTTTAATATCCTCAATTGCATAAACCTTATAGGTAAGGCTTGGGAGGGAGTGACTAAGAGGACCTTGAACTCTGCTTGGAAAAAACTGTGGCCAGAATGTGTAGACAAAAGAGATTTTGAAGGGTTTGAGGCTAACCCTGAGAATCCTATGCCAGTTGAGGAATCCATTGTGGCATTGGTGAAGTCCTTGGGGTTGGAGGTTAGTGGGGAGGATGACGAACTAACCACTGATGAGCTGCTAGATCATCTTCAACAGCAAGAGGCCAGATCTGAGGAAACTGCTTCGGAGGAGGGGATAGAGAAATTGAAGAAGTTGCCTACTTTAAAGATTAAGGAAATGTGTGCAAAGTGGCTTGAAGTGCAAATCTTTTTTGCTGAAAATCACCCTGACACAGCTATTGCAAGCCGTGCTGGTGACTATTACAGTGACAATGTTGTGAACCACTTTAGGAAAGTCAAAAAAGGAAAAAGAGGTACAGGCCTCTATGGTCAGATGTCCAGTGACTCTCAAGCTGGTCCTAGTGGCATTAAAAGAAGGGAAGTAACCCCGGAAAAGGACTTGCTACCTCAAGTCTTAATGGAAGGGGATTCCCTTCTAAACAATAAGTTTGACACTCTCCCTCCCCCCATCCCATCAATCATCACCAGATCTTCATTAAAGGTAAGTGTCATGTATTCTATTGTTAGTAGAGTACTACAAACTGTGCATGTCTTCTTCAGTTTGTGTGCATTAAACTTAATATTTCATGTGGTAAAATTTTTTTTTTCATACTTTTGGGTGTCTTGCACGGATTTGATTTCCATTATTTCTTATGGGGAAAACTGATTCACTTTTCGATGATTTTGGTTTACGATGAGCTCTCAGGAACGGATTAATATTGCAAACCGGGGGTCCACTGTATCTCTCTCCTTCTCCACCATTTTCTATCCCAGATTTTGCTTTTCTTGTTTCATCCTTGTGGCATCCAGTTGGAGGCTTTTCTCGCCTCTGATCCCCTCCATGTTTTAAATACGGGTACTCCCACCCATTTTGATCCTCGTATTCATACACTATCAGTCTGCTCTTCCTCCACTGCACTAGACTTCGCCTGGTCTGTTCTACCGGACTTAAATGACAGCGATCATTTTCCAATCATTCTTTCTTCTCCTTCATATTTACCACCTTTCCGTAGCCCTCGCTGGCAATTTGATCGGGCAAATTGGGACCTTTACTGGTAATTCACTGCTTTTAGTGAGGTTCCTTCTTCATCCTCCATTGATGAGCTCCTACACCTCTTCTCAACATCAGTTTTAACCACAGCTTCTCATTCTATATCCCAAACTTCAGGCAGGCATTCTCAGAAGTGCGTGCCTTGGTGGTCTCCTGCTTGTGCTCATGCAGTACGTTTGAAACGTGCTGCATGGAGCAGGTACCAGTACAATAGAACCGATGAGAGACTTCTTGATTTTAAGAAGAAGCATGTGATCGCTCGCCGTGTCATCCATGATGCTAAATGCACTTGCTGGCGAGATCATGTTTCCCCATCACCTCTGCTTCTCTATGAGTGCAGTCTGGAAAAAAGTGAGGAAATTGAGTGGTAAATACTCTCCTGACCTGGCTCCTGTTTACGGGTCGCCGGTGTTGATGTAGCAAACCCCCTTGACGTTGCCATTGAAATTGGCACTCATCTGGTCTGTATTTCCCAGGGGCTCCATCTATGCCCCTCGTTTCTTTCCTCAAAGCCTGCCAGAGAGTTAGTACCCTTGGACGTTTCTTCTCTCAGAGAAGAACAGTATAACGTGCCTTTTACACTTCGGGAACTGGAGGCAACACTCTCAGCTTGCCAATCATCGGCAGCTGGGCCTGACGACATTCATATTCGGATGTTACAACATTTACATCAGTCAGCGCTTGTAGTCCTCTTACACCTCATCAATCTTATTTGGTCACAAGGAGTTCTTCCCCAGCTGTGGAAATCCGCCATTGTTCTCCCTTTCCATACTATGGGACATGGTGCCTCCCACTATCGTCCCATTGCTCTTACTAGTGCAGTTTGCAAAGTGATGGAACGTTGGTAAATCGACGTTTAATGTGGTATTTAGAGACACACAACAGTCTCTCCACTAGTCAATATGGGTTTCGTAAGGGCCAATCTACCATAGACCCCTTACTATGCTTGGATACATATGTATGTTCGTAATGCCTTTGCGAATAACCACTCAGTTATTGCTATATTTTTGACCTTGAGAAGGCATATGACACAACTTGGAGGTATAATATTTTGGCCCAAGCCCACTCCTTAGGCCTCCGAGGCAATCTACCATCCTTCCTTAAGAATTTTTTAACTGAAAGACATTTCCGTGTTCGAGTCAATAATGTGCTCTCCCTGACTTTGTCCAAGCTGAAGTGTCCCCCAGGGATGGGGTCTGAGCACAACACTTTTTCCCCCCTTTTTTTAATGTTTGGTTGTTTTTAAAGCCAGCCAGTGAGGACATCTAAGGAAAAATGGGTAATTCCATATTATCCTATTATCACTGTTTTTGGTGCTTGTTTCTGCAAAATAAGTAACCATGGGCCCCAAGAAAGCTTCTAGTGCCAACCCTTCGAGAAAAAAGGTGCTAAAGACTATTGAAAATGAAGAAAGAGATAATTGCAAAGTACGAAAGTGGAGTGCCATGATGATTTGGTAAAGAAATTGCCTGCAACTAGTGATGTGAGTGTGAAATTTAAGGCCAGCAAAGGTTGGTTTGAAAGATTTAAGAATCATAGTGGCATACACAGTGTGGTAAGGCATGGTGAGGCTGCTAGTTCAAGTCCTAAGGGAAAGGGGGATTTCCCTTCTAAACACTAACACCATCCACACTCTCCCCTCCTCCCATCCCATCAATCATCACCAGATCTTCATTAAAGGTAAGTGTCAATTATTCTATTGTTATTAATCTATTGTTATTGTTGTTATTGTAATTATTCTATTGCATTAAACTTAATATTTCATGTGGTAAAAAATTTTTTTCATGCTTTTGGGTGTCTTGCATGGATTAATTTGATTTTTCATGCTTTTGGGTGTCTTGTATGGATTAATTTGATTTTCATTATTTCGTATGGGGAAAATTAATTTGACTTTCGATATTTTCGACATTCGATGGCCCTCAGGAATGAATTAATATCGAATGTCGGGGGTCCACTGTAGAGGTGTTCCATTTCCGGACCATTTTGCTGTAATAGCTACCCACCTTCACACCCGTTGGCAACAATGTTGGTCAACTCTGCTTGGTAACAATATTAAACCGAGCATAGGTTACTGGCCGTCTTCTTGTCATCAGTGCCGAGGCTGGGAGACTACTCTCTCCCGCCTTTGCATTGGCCATACTCGTCTTACTTATGGGTATCTCATGGAGAGGCACCCTGTTCCTCTCTGTGAGCAGTGTCAAGTTCCAGTATCAATTACCCACATTCTGTTAGACTGCCCTCTCTATCAACGAGCACACAGAATTTACCTCCGTCGTCTCCGCTCTACTACTCTCTCTTTACCTTCCCTTCTTGCTGATGGACCCTCCTTTAATCCTGACTCTCTCATCGACTTCTTGACAAAGACTTATTTACTCCACAAACTCTGATGATGGTACCTTTCGCACTCCCCTCAGCCCTTTCTACCTCAATCTCTTGCTGCCCTCTACCCTTTCACCACTCACTGCCCCTCTGTTCTCCGTAACCTATTAGTCGCCCATCTCTCTTTAGCCACCTCCTGCAGCGCTGTATAGCCCTTGTGGTTTAGTGCTTCTTTTTTTATTATAATAATCTATATGAAACTAAGGTCAAGTACTGCTGACTGCAGCAGAGTCTGCCTACTCACTTCCCTGAACATCAACATGACCAGGGATCCAAGAGAAAGCTTTTTGCTAGAAATGTGACTGGACCAAAGTCGTATACGAAGAACTAGGGGATGAGGTGAATCAAATTTTTTAGTAGCCTGCAAAGTAGAAAAGGAGTCTGAGACTACTACAAATGTTGAGGTAGGCATAGATGGAATACGTAAAATTGCAATGAGAATTTCACACAATTCGTAAGAAAGAACTAAGCAAAAATGCTAGCCGAGTCGAATAAATGACCTCACACTATGCTAGTCATTCAAAACACTACACCATGTACATCAGGCCAATATTGGAATATGCATCACCAATACTACTACTTCCCCACTACTACTTCCTTCCCTCCACTACTACTACTACCACCACCTGCCTATATATACCCATCCTGCTCTCCTTTTTGTTAGTGTGACTTTGTAAATGGTCCGAGTCGGACCGAAACGTCGTCGTAAGCTCTTCTCTTCTATGTGCGGGTTGTGTAAAGCATCACCAATATGGAGCCTACACAGGGTCAAGCACATAAAGACATTAGAGAAGGTTCAAAAGTTTGTTATAAGACTAGTCCTGGAGCTAAGGGGCATGTCGTATGAGGAAAGGGTAAGGGAACTCGACCTGACGACATTGGAGGACAGGAGGGTAAAGGGGGAACGTGATAACAAATGCTGAGAGGAATTGACAAGGTGGACAGGGGTGTTTCACATACGGTACACAACTGAAAGCTGAAAACTCAGATGCATCATAGGGATGTTAGGAAGTATTTCTTCAGCCTTAGAATTGTCAGGAAGTAGAATAATCTAGAAAGTGTAGTAGTGGAGGCAGATCCATACATAGCTTTAAGCAGTACAATAAAGTGCTTTGAGCAGGGAGAGAGTGGACCTAATAATGACCAGTGAAGAGGTAAGGTCAGGAGCTGTGCCTCGACCCCTGCAACCACATACAGGCGAGTACATAAGTGTACATACACACGCTCGCACACATACACAAAGACGGACAGTTGACCATCGATAATGAAGGTAGCCATGTTCTTGAAAATGGCATCCTAAAACAAACTGAAGACCATATGGGAAAAATAGGGTTACAGTATTTAACCCCCAAAATGGTAAACATTTTAGGTCTAAATTAACCCTTTGTTTCGGTCGTATGATGAGACACTGTGTTTGACATATATACACTCAAAAATTCTAGTGGCTTCAAATCAAGCAGGAGAAAGCTGGTAGGTCCACATGTGAGAGAATGGGTCTATGTGGTCAGTGTGCACCATATAAAAATCTTGCAGCATGCAGTGCATGAGGAAAAAAAAATTCAAACCAGGTTTTTGGATTAAAACGCCGACTTTGTGGTGTATTTTCATGTAGTATTTATCGTTGTATTCTCGTTTTCTTGGTCTCATTTGGTAGAACGGAAAACATATTATAGAAAAAGGTGATTTTGATTGGTTTTACTATGAAAAGAACCTTGAAATGGAGCTCAAAGGAGGGGAAATGTTTGATTTTTGCCAATGTTCAAAACTAAACAACTAGCCATTCTAATATGCAGTCATGAATGGGTTGAGATTATTTGTACAATTATTACAATATTGCAGTAGTCTGCATAACAGTAAATCTTCTAATTTTTGTTTGAATAAAAATTCAAAATAGAAAGCAAGAGTAATATCAGAGGGGCCTGGAGACATGACTGATAAACAAAGAAAATGTTATTTTAGAGCCAGGAATGTCTGCACTGTTCATTCTGGACCCTATCTTGAAATTGGCATATTTTTTAATTTGCGTGAAATTGGCTAAATTGCAAATTTCTGACCATGTTATTGGGTAGGAACAATGGAATTAGCAAAAAATAGGGCTCAAAGTGGGCGAAATCGCCGATTCATAAATATTGCCGATTCGTAAATATTAATTCTTTTGGTGTCATTACCATCAGGAAAAGATTCTCTATCATTTCATTTGAAAAAATATTTTTTTTTTAATTTTCAACACCAGGAGACACCTCAGGATTTGGGGTTGTGAGAGTCAAAGGGTTAAAAAAAAAATTAGTTGTAGTTTATCTTTGTGTTCAGTGCATTGCTTGATCCTACAGTTACAGAAATACTATATCTTAACCTTAAATTGTGGTTGCTGGTGAATGTCACAGATTCTGACCAGAGTGGAGAGGGGTACTATAGCCCTACTTGTCTACAGCATCCCTGGTTGAGGCTGTCAATCAAAATAGATGGTTGTACTACAGTAGCGAGAAATTCTGTAATGTATCTTTGGTCTCTTACCCTGCAGTACTTTATACAGCTCATGGTAAGGCATAATCAGCTGCTCTAGGCACAGTATAAGAAAAATCTTGCCCCATGTAGTGTATGATGAGAACAGCAAACCACTGAAACAGCATTCCTTAAGAACCCTTGAAAAAACCTCATCAGGACCAGGTGACTTATTTTGCTTCAGTCGGTCTATCTGCTTCACAACCATTTCACTAGTGACTGTGATGTTACATAATTTATCTTCTTCTGATCCACTATAAAAATTAATTACCAGAATCTTATTAGTGTCTTCCTGTGTAAAAACCGAGAGAAAATAATTATTTAAAATCGAGCACATTTCATTCTCTTTGTCAGTAAGATGCCCATAGTTATTTTTAAGGGGACCTATCTTATCTCTGACTTTTGTTCTATAGACCTGGAAAAAACTTTTTGGGTTAGTTTTAGAATCCTAGCAACTTTAATTTCATAGTCCCTTTAGCTTTTCTTATCCCCTTTTTAATGTCCCTCTTAATGTCAATATACTGATTCATAAGATGACCCTCGCCTCTTTTGATACGCCTATAAATTCCTTTCTTATGCCTAGTAGATATTCAGCCTATTATTCATCCATTTTGGGTCATTTCTATTTGATTCTAATTTCCTTATAAGGATAAACGTTCTTTGAGCAGCATGTATTGTGTTCAGAAAACGGTCATATTGATAGCTCTCTTCGTTACCCCAGTCAACAGATAAGTGTTCTCTAAGCCCATCGTAATCTGCTAGGCGAAAATCTGGGACTGTTACTGAGTTATCCCTACTATCATACTTCCATTCAATTCTAAATGTAATTGATTTGTGGTCGCTAGCACCCAGTTCCTCTGAAACTTCTAAATTATAACAAGGGATTCATTGTTTTGCCAGAACTAAGTCAAGCAGTTATTACCCTTGTAGGTTCTGTCACAAACTGCTTCAAAAAACAATCCTGAACTACTTCTAAGAAATCGTATGATTCTAAATTCCCAGTCAAGAAATTCCAATCAATATGACTAAAGCTAAAGTCACCTAGAATTACTACATTATCGTGCCTTGTGGCCCTAACAATTTCCTCCCATAGTAGTCTCCCCTGGTCCCTATCTAAATTTGGGGGACGGTATATCACACCTAAAATTAATTTTTCATGCCCCTCTGAAAATTCTATCCAAACAGACTCTGTATGTGTTACTTCAGACTTAATACCCGTTTTTATGCAACAGTTCAAGCGATCTCGGACATACAATGCCACCCCACCCCCCTTCCCGATACTTCTATCTACTTGGAACAATTTAAAACCCTGAATGTGATATTCTGCAGGCATGTCCCGACTTTTTGAATTAAACCACGTCTCAGTAATGGCAAATACATCTATGTTACCTGCACTAGCAACTAGTCTCAACTCGTCCATCTTATTCCTAGCACTGCGACTATTTGTGTAATAAATATTTAATGACCCTCCTCTCTCTTTACCCTTCCTGCTCCTTTCTGTTATTCCACTAAATCTATTACTGTCCTTGTCAATTAGTGCCACTGGCTTTCCAATATCCACCTCATTTTGCCTATTACTAGTTCTCCTAGTACTCATGTTACTACCCTGCGACTTCACAGTTTTCCCGCCAAAACCCCCAAAACCCATACCACTAACTATTCCTAGTTTAAAGACCTAACAGCTCCCTCCACTGCAGTTGCCAGTGCTCCCACCCCAGACCTAGATAAGTGAACCCCATCCCTGGCATACATGTAATTTCTGCCATAGAAGAGGTCCCAGTTGTCAATGAATGTTACCGCATTTTCCTTACAGTATTTGTCCAACCAGCAATTGACACCAATTGCTCTGGACAACCATTCATTTCCAACTCCTCTCCTTGGCAAAATGCCACATATGACAGGTTTCCCACCCTTCTTCCTAATTATCTCTATTGCTGACTTATACCTGCTAATCAGGTCCTCACTCCTATGTCTGCCAACATCGTTGCCTCCAGCACTGAGACAGATAATAGGATTGCTCCCATTACCTCTCATGATGTCATCCAGACGGCTAACAATATCCTTCATCCCAGCCCCAGGAAAACACACACTCTGCCTCCTACTCCTATCCTTCAAGCAGAATGCCCTATCCATGTACCTAATCTGGCTATCCCCAACAACAACAATGTTTTTACCTTCCTTGGCGTCGTCCGTCGTGATGCTCCGAGTAGTCGACTCACATTCGCCACGTAGCATTACACCACTTGTAGAATTCGTCAAGACGTTCTCGATGGTCTTCGTTGGGGTTTCTAGGGATGTCTTACTCACGTCTGCCAATGCTTCTTTGGTGCTCGTTGTGGCATTCCCAGTAGAACACTCACATTCGTCAGGTAGCACCGAGAATGAGTTGGAAGTTTCCACGGTAGTTTTCTGGTTTCTCGTTGTTTCTGCCTCTCCAACCGTTTTCTTGATCTTCAGCTTGGTTCCATGTTGCCCGGCCACTGACCAAGCTCCCCTCTTAACCTGGGGACTCACAACAGAAGGATTACTACGAATCCTCTTGTTCTCCTCCGTTAATCGCCGTATCTCCATCTTAGCAACTCTGAGCTCTTCTCTCAGCTGCTGGTAAAGTTGCTCAAGAGAGGGCATCCTGGTACAGATTCACAGAGAGCACACAAACAGGTCTTCACAGAGCTAAGTACACGTCACCACTGAGCTAAGTACACGTCACCACTGAGGAGGAACTGAGTTTGATTTGTGTCATTGGGTACGGGAGTAAATTCTTGGGTAGCTTTGGGTGGAGGTCATTTTGATAAGGACCTGCCTTGCATGGGCCAGTAGACCTGCAGTGTTCTTCCATTGTTATATTCTTACTGGCTATTTGTTTGTGTGAGGGAGGGATGGCAAGTTTATTGTTGGAGAATATGACACTAATATCAACTCAATGGCTTATTTATCTATCACAATTCAGCTAATATGACATAATAAACAATATTAATAACATAGAAACATGGAATATACTGTAGAATGAATAAAATAAGTCATTACGAATGTCACGAGTGGCCCGGTGGCCTGGTGGCTAAAGCTCCCGCTTCACACACGGAGAGTCCGGGTTCGATTCCCGGCGGGTGGAAACATTTCGACACGTTTCCTTACACCTGTTGTCCTGTTCACCTAGCAGCAAATAGGTACCCGGGTGTTAGTCGACTGGTGTGGGTCGCATCCTGGGGGACAAGATTAAGGACCCCAATGGAAATAAGTTAGACAGTCCTTGATGACGCACTGACTTTCTTGGGTTATCCTGGGTGGCTAACCCTCCGGGGTTAAAAATCCGAACGAAATCTTATCTTATCTTATCACGAGAGGTGTTGTGTTGTTGTTGGGTATATAAGGGCCACTGAGTGTAAGCCGTCCATAATGGTGGTGAGGCGGCGGTGGTTTTTGTAGCCCTATATAACTCCAACAACATTGGAGGAGTTGAACATTAAAATGGTATAAAATACCGACAGGTTGTTAGGTAAGACACATATGCAACAGTTAGGTATCTTTATTTCGAAACGTTTCGCCTACACAGTAGGCTTCTTCAGTCGAGTACAGAAAAGTTGATAGAAGCAGAAGAGACTTGAAGACGATGTAATCAGTCCATCACCCTTAAAGTTTTGAGGTGGTCAGTCCCTCAGTCTGGAGAAGAGCATTGTTCTATAGTATGAAACAATATTGTTTCATACTATGGAACAATGCTCTTCTCCAGACTGAGGGACTGACCACCTCAAAACTTTAAGGGTGATGGACTGATTACATCGTCTTCAAGTCTCTTCTGCTTCTATCAACTTTTCTGTACTCGACTGAAGAAGCCTACTGTGTAGGCGAAACGTTTCGAAATAAAGATACCTAACTGTTGCATATGTGTCTTACCTAACAACATTGGAGGAGTTGGTAGAATTGCTGAATCACTAAAGAAGGAACCCTCTACCACCATCACTACGACCTTCTACCACTATTACAACTGTTACCACCATCACTACTACCTTCTACCACCATCACTACGACCTTCTACCACTATTACAACTGTTACCACCATCACTACTACCTTCTACCACCATCACTACTGCCTTCTACCACCATCACTACCACCAAAGAAAGCTTCTAGTGCCAGCCCTTTGGTAAAGAATGTGAGAAACACATAATTTATGAAAAAGTTTGTAGAAAAATACAAAGATGGTGGTGGTAGAGTGGAACAGTTGTGATAGTGGTTGATGAACATAAGAAAGGAGGATCACTGCAGCAGGCCTGTTGGCCCAGGCTCGGCAGGTCCTTTACAATTCATCCCACTAACGAAACATTTTCCCAACCCAGTCCTCAATGTTACCCAAGAAATAAGCTCTGATAACTCTATCCACTCATTTGGGACTTGCAAATGAGTGGATAGAGTTATCAGAGCTTATTTCTTGGGTAGCATTGAGGACTTGGTTGGGAAAATGTTTCGTTAGTGGGATGAATTGTAAAGGACCTGCCGAGCATGGGCCAACAGGCCTGCTACAGTGATCCTCCTTTCTTATGTTCATCAACCACTATCACAACTGTTCCACTCTACCACCACCATCTTTGTATTTTTCTACAAACTTTTTCATAAATTATGTGTTTCTCACATTCTTTACCAAAGGGCTGGCACTAGAAGCTTTATTTGGAGCCATGGTAGCTTATTTAGCACTAAAATCAATGGAATATTATGAAATATTTCGTAGGAGCATGTGAGGGGACCGTCACTCACTGGTAAACAATGGCACACTGGCTGGGAAGGAAAGGCCGAGGCGGCTCAGAGCGTGAGTACGCGTCCAGGACGAAGGACTATTAGGACTATTAGCGAGTTACCGGACCATTTGCAAGCCAATATTTTGACGAAAAAACAGGACTATTTCCGAAATGGACGACTTTCAGGCCGGATGATTATTGAGGGACCACTGTATTTCTTATGGGGAAAATTGATTCGAAAATCGTCCATTTCGATAATAGTCCCACTTCCAGGAACGGATTATGGACGATTATTGAGGGACCACTGTATTTGTGTATACCTGAATAAACTTACTTATTCCGACTTCTCCCTCTACGGTGTGGCAATTTTCGAATCGCCAGCCCGTCCCACGTCGGACCAACTCCGGTCCCACTCCTAAACGCCCACGACAGTTGCCTGATATTTTGCTTCCTTCTCAGAAAAAAACAGGCACGTCATGCACTCTGTTTCCACACTCGGTTTCAGAATGCACAGTGGACTAAATTCTTTACGACTGACTTCCTCTACTGCCTATCTTTCCAACCATAGTACTGGCAAGGTGCTCCTACGCCATGTTGGTAGAGATATATCTTTTCACGCTTTCGAGAGTGATACTAGCATCATCACTGTCCAGAATGCTAACCAAGCTCATGACCTTTCTCTTCTTTCAAATATCGATACTATTCATGTCACTATTGAAAAACATCATTCCCTCAATTCTTGCAGTGATACTGTCACTCTGCCCCATACCACTGTCCAACAGAATTTCCAGACATATGGCAATGACATTCCAGAACAGCTGGAACTCCAAGACCTCCCAATCCTCAAAGTAAACACTTATGTCCCTGCCCGCGGGCGGAGACGATACCCTTGCAATGTAGCTCGATTAACTTTTGACTGCCGTGAACTCCCATCCTCTGTTTATATAGCAGGACATCATTTACAAGTTCGAAAGGTGATCCCTACACGGCAACAGTGTAGAAATTGCTGGCGTTTTGATCACCCAGCGAAATATTGCAGATCTCTAGCCGAATGCCCAATCTGTGGTGCCGATGACCATTCCAATACGTCTTGTAGTCTACCTTCCTCTTGCCTTGTCATGAGGCTCGCCCGTCTTATTCTCGCCGTTGCCAAGTTTGCTCAAATGAGCGAGAAATCTGTTGCCTCCAAGAGGCAGGTTTCCCCTATGCTATGGCAGTTTCTCATCTACGTCTCCAAGGGAGACTACCCCGTATTTCTTGTTCTCATGTTTCTAAATGTCCCCCCACCTCTGGGGGTCCCATCTTCTGCAGCCTCCTCTGTGGTTACCCCTTCCATAGTCAGTCCTGTCTCTAATTCTTTTGCTGTCCTAGACTCAAAATCCCTACTTCAACACCTCAGTCTGTTCTCACTTCATGTTCTCCCTCACAAGTTCCGGTATGGACAAGATCTCATACACCTCCTCCCTATCACCCCTCTACTTCTCAGAAGTCCAAAAAAATCCCCATTGCTCAAATCTCCTTTAACCCTTCCTTCCCTTCTTCTACCACATTTTACTTTTCCAGTCTCTGTACCTGGTTCTTCACCTGTTACAAGTGTGGAGGTTCACCCTCCTCCTCGTACTGTACCTTCCTCCCCTGTCCCCTCCCAAGTTTCTTCCTCTTCTGCCCCCTCCCAGGTTTCCTCTTCTGTCCCCTCCCACACTTCTTCTCCAGTGCTCTCTGCCCTTTCATCCCCCCTTACTTTGGTACAGTCCATTGCTGTCCCAATCTTTACTCACCCTCCTCCTTCCATCTCCAATATTGTCTCCCATACGACATCTATGTCTTCCGAAACACTTGAAGCTATCTCGGAATATATTGAAGAGACGAGACCATCAATGGACACTGATCCACCTCCTGTTCCTCCTCTTTCCTCCCCTCCATCTGTGCAACTCCCATCTTAGCAGTGTCCCATTCCTTCGCTGCTTGAACATTTTCCATAGATACCTTTACCTGCAGATTTCTTGTATCTTTCTCATTACCAATCATGGCCTATTTACAGTGGAATATCCGTGGCCTCAGAGGTAATCGGGGTGGGCTTCAGATGTAGCTCTCCCGGTTTTACCCTGTTGCTGTTTGCTTACAGAACCAAAATTACATTCCACTGTTATCCATCCAATCTTAGGCAATGATTTATTGTATTCTTCAGATCCTTTTTCTGATGGGACCTTTAATGAAAGTGCCCTTCTTATACGCAGATATTCCGTACTGTCAGCTATTTAAACCATACCCCCGGCCAGGATTGAACCCGGCTGGGGGTATGGTTTGTTTGCAATCGTGTCATTACGATTTCTTGAGTCATGTTGACGGCAGTGAAGGGACTTGAGCTAGAGTTCGTCATGGCCACGCTAGCTGGAGAGTCGTCTGTAAAAACTTGCATTTGTGGTCGCAGAGGTGCCTGTGCTAACCTTCCTATTGTGTAGAAATATACCTAGTTGGATGAATCTTATTGTGGCTAGCTGGTCTAGTGGCTAACGCGACGGGCTGGAGTTTTGAGACTATGACCGCGGGTTCAATCCCGGCCGGGGGTATGGTTTGTTTGCAATCGTGTCATTACGATTTCTTGAGTCATGTCAGCTATTTGTTCATACTTTGCTGCATTACACTGCAGCCTGTATCCAGTTGAATAAATGGTATACAATCTGTTCTTTGTATCTCTCTCCTTCTTGGGCATTATCTATCCCAGATGTTGCCTTTCTTGTTTCGTCCTTACCGCCACCACTTTTGTTGCCTGCGATTTTAAAACTCCTACCATTTCCTCTGGGGGGAAGGGGGGTCTCACTGTGACTCCCGTGACATTCAGTTAGAGACTTTTCTTGCAACTTATCCCCTCCATGTTTTAAATACGGGGACTCCCACCCATTTTGATCCTCGTACTCATACTCTCTCTTGCATCGATCTCTCGGTCTGCTCTTCCTCCACTGCACTAGACTTCACCTGGTCTGTCCTCCCGGACTTACATTACAGTGATCATTTTCCAATCATTCTTACTTCTCCTTCATATTCACCATCTCTTCGTAGCCCACGCTGGCAATTTGATCGAGCACACTGGGACCTTTACTCGCGACTAACTGCTTTTAGTGAGGTTCCTTCTTCGTCCTCCATTGATGAGCTTTTACACCTCTTCTCAACCTCAATTTTAACTGCAGCTTCTCATGCTATACCCCAAACCTTGGGGAGGCATTCTCAGAAGTGCGTGCCTTGGTGGTCCCCTGCCTGTGCTCGGCAGTACGTTTGAAACATGCTGCGTGGGGCAGGTATTGGTACAATAGAACCACAGACTTCTTGATCTTAAGCAGAAGCGAGTGGTTGCTCGCCGTGTCATCCATGACGCTAAACGAACTTGCTGATGAGATTGTTTCCACCATCACCTCTGCTTCCTCTATGAGTGCAGTCTGGAAAAAAGTATGGAAACTGAGTGGTAAATGCTCTCCCAACCCGGCTCCTGTTCTGTGGGTTGCCGGTGTTGATATAGCAAACCCTCTTGACGTTGCCATTGAAATTGGCAATCATCTGGTGGTTGTTTCAGACTCCTTTAGTGCTTTACAGGCTACATGAAAATTTGATACACCTCACCCCCTAGTTCTCCGTATCCAACTTTGGTTACACCGTATCTCTACCAAGCACAAGGATATTTTTTGTTGGGTCCCTGGTCATGTTGACATACAGGGCAATGAACAGGCAGACACTGCTGCGTGGTCAGTACATATAGAGGTGTTCCATTCAAGACTATTTTGCTGTAATTGCTACCCACCTTCACACCCATTGGCAACAACGTTGGTCTGATCTGCTCTGTAACAAACTTCATTCTATTAGAATGTGTATAGGTTACTGGCCGTCTTCATGTCATCAATGTAGAGGTTGGGAGACTACTCTCTCCCATCTTCACATTGGCCACACTCGTCTTACTCACAGGTATCTCATGGAGAGGCCCCCTATTCCTCTCTGAGAATTGTCAGGTTCCAGTATCTGTTAGCCACATTCTGTTAGACTGCCCACTCTATCAATGAGCACAGAATTTACCTCCAATGTTGTCTCCTCTCTGCTGCTCTTTCTTTACCTTCCCTTCTTGCTGATGGACCCTCCTTTAACCCCTGGACTGTCGCATCCCCTAATCCTGAAGTGTCTCCTGGTGTCGCAAAATTAAAAAAAAAAAAAAAATTAGTTTTTCTTATGAAATGATAGAGAATCTTTTCCCGATTGTAATGACACCAAAAAAAATGAAATTTGATGGAAAACTGATGGAATAACGCTCTCGTGAAGTTAGCGACCTCAGCGATATTTACAGATCGGCGATTTCGCCCACTTTGAGCTCTATTTTCGGCTAATTCCATTGTTCAGTCGACCAGACTCATAGCTATTTCTTTCGAACTCCATTTTTTCTATTGATTGAATACAAGAAACTGCCCATTTACCAATTTCAACTACCCAATAATGTGGTCAGAAATTTGCAATTTGGCCAATTTCACAAAAATTAAAAAATATGTCAATTTCAAAACAAGGTCCAGAATGAACAATGCAGACATTCCTGGCTCTAAAATAACATTTTCTTTGTTCATCAGTCACATCTCCAGGCCCCTCTGATATTACTCTTGCTTTCTATTATGAATTTTTATTCAAATAAAAAATAGAAGATTTACTGTTATGCAGACTACTGCAATACTGTAATAATTGTACAAATAATGTCAACCCATTCATGACCGCACATCAGAATGGCTAGTTGGACATTTATTGGACAATGACATCATTTGTTTACTTTTGAACATCAGCAAAAATCAAACATTTCCCCTACCTTGAGCTCCAT
The DNA here is from genome assembly GCF_026875155.1 of Cherax quadricarinatus. Lineage (NCBI taxonomy): Eukaryota > Metazoa > Arthropoda > Malacostraca > Decapoda > Parastacidae > Cherax > Cherax quadricarinatus. The sequence goes on along the minus strand of NC_069423.1, from coordinate 31,251,731 downwards.
TTCCAGGTTCTTTTTATAGTAAAATCAATCAAAATCACCTCTATTTCTATAATATGTTTTCCATTCTATCATGAGACCATGAAAACAAGAATACAACCATAAATACTATATGAAAATAGACCACAAAGTCAGCATTTTAATTAAAAAAAAAAAAGGTCGGAGTTTTTTTTTTCTCATTATGCACTGCGTCCTCCAGGATTTTTTTTATATGGTGCACACTGACCACACAGACCCATTCTCTCACATGTGGGCCTACCAGATTTCTCCTGCTTTATTTGAAGCCGCTAGAATTTATGAGTATATATACGTCAAACACGGTACCTCATAAGACGTATATATACGACCAAAACAGTCAAAGGGTTAATCAGAACTGTCATTGACTTTTTGACAGCCACTGATTTACTCCACAAACTCTGATGATACCTTCAGCACTCCCCTCAGCCCGTTCTACTTCAATCTCTTGCTACCCTCTACCCCTGCACTATCCACTGCCCTGCTGTACTCCATTACCTACCAATCATCCCCCCCTCTATTGCTACCCGATACCCTCACATCCTTGCCCTGCAGTGCTGTATAGCCCTTGTGGTTTAGCACTTCTTTTTGATTATAATAATAATCTTTGATTATAATAATTTACTAAGTCTGATTCAATTATTACTATGCTATAAACCATGACCAATCATTCCTGGTTATATTTTATTATGAGAAATATGGTAAATTTTACATTTTTTTGTGAATTCAAAAAAAAATGCAAGTTTATTTTATGCTTTTTAACCCGTAAACGGTCCAAACATATATATACGTTCACTTGCCCAGTGCCCTAAATATTTTGAAAAATAAAATTGTTTTTTTCATAGAAATAAACAGTACATTTTTCTAAGTTATAGGATAAAAAAAAATTTAGGGTCAGTACTTACCGAGATATGAGGGCGCAAAGTTGGCACTTGGCAATCACCTGATGGCAACATGGAGCGCTGCCGCTTGCAGAAATTCTACATATTTACTTTTTTTTTTACTTGGTTTTCATATGATGCTTATGTTTTATAGTAAATCTTTTGAGTTCAATATTCAATGCCAATTGTTGCATATACATCAGTATTATATACAAAATTATTATCATACTGTCACAAACACACACACACTGATAGGTGATTTTGCACACCTGGCTCAATCACATTCTATTATCTACAACTATATACAAGTATTTACATGTCCCACTTATGCTTCTAGAACTCCATGATTGTATGATACTCCATGAAGCATGGAGTCATAGAGTGCCACCCCACACTAGCAACATATGTATCATGTGTTCTTCCGCTGTTGGGGTCGTTTTGTGGTCACACACACAACACACTTTTTCTGGGAATGCTTCTTTGGGGGTAGGTATTGGTACCAGGTAGTGACAGTTAGGGATGATTCAGTCAGGCACTTCCCCCACTGGCTGTGGTTGTGGTTGGGGGACAGGTTGTGGTGTGACAGGTCGCTTTGAGGGGCAGGTACAAGTGTAGTACCATACTTTTTTGCTATCTGTTTTACAACATTCAGGGAGAATTCTGCAAAACATTGTCATTTTCCAGTCTGTATTTCATACATAATGAATGCATTGAGCACTGCAATGTCTACAAGGTGGAAAAACAGTTTTATATACCACTTGCGACTCCTACGCACAAAGTCAACAAACCCTATCATGTCACACTTGTCAACTAGTTGCATATTGTTCCTGTAGTCGACAACAGCAGCTGGCTTGACAATACGTTTATTAGTGTATGGTTCATTTTGTTTGTACCATCTCGTTTCTGTGGATGGTTGACAGCAATGTCACGTCCCGTTTGTCATGCCACATCAGTGCCATGATGTCATTGGCATGAAATGCTTGCACTGCACCTTCAACACTGCCTCCACTGAACCTTGTCATATGTTTTCTATTCCTTCTCACTGTTCCACATAATATCATAAATTTCAAGCTTTGTGTCATTACCTTAAAAAAAAAAAATTATATATCACTACAGATTTTTTTAAATGTAGATACGGAGCAATATTAATTTTGGAGGTCATGACAGTAAAAGGGTTAAGATACACCAATGTTGAATGTTTGAAGTCATGTAGAAACAGCTTTTTACTGGTCATTGGGTACCTACACAAGCTATTGACTGCTTAAGCCTTTCACCAGAACTGAAAACTTGAAGCCAGTCAGAGGCATTCTCATACTGCAAAATAAAAAATCTAATGAAAAATTCTGGTAACAACTGATAGGTACCCCTTTAGGGATACAGAATAACTATGGAAGCAGCAGCACACTGCCATATGCAGAATGGAAAACTTTTATTGAGAAGTCTTTCTGGACACCAAATTTGTTCAATGAAGGGTTCCCATTCTGTTTGTCAGTTTTAACTAATAAAAAGAAACAAAAATATAAATAATATAGTACTCTATGTGAAATGCAATAATGCACAAAGTGGATTGTTGACAGCCTTTATTAACTACTTATTTTTTGATAGTGTTCTTTGTTTTTCTGCAAACTCTACTATTTTTTCATCAATTGCAAGCCCTTTTCTTTTTCTAACAGCATTGATGTACTTCCTGGCACTATTACCACTATCAGATTTCTCACCCCAATGCATCAGCTCTTCGGTGGTTTGAGGTTCCCAAAAGGGGTCAATATCCAACATCTCCCAGTGAGAAAACACAAGTTGAGGCATTGCTTCCCCTGAAGTCTGAAAATTAAAAAATAAATTATGTTTATTTGTTGTCTTTCCCTCAGCTTACAGAGCCCATCTACTCACAAGCACAGTAATTAAACTAATTTTTATCAACATTAATATTTTCTAATGTTTTACATTAGTTATCCTTTGTGACTGCCCTTCTAACATAGAAATTCATCTATTTTACAACTAATTTTTCCAAGTAAATTTACTTTTTTATCAAGATTTCTTCCAATTATGCCTTATGATTTAGGAAGGAATTATTACACAATTATTTCCAGAAATATGTTGACATTACAAGTCAGATTACCCTCTGACTAACATCCATATCTTTCCCTCATGATGCAGGCACTGCCCTTCCCACCTGCAGAGCTCAAGTCCAGCTAATCGGTTTCCCTTCAAGTTTACCTTACTTACACTAGCAGCACATCCATAAAACCCCACTTTGTTTCCATTCACTGCTATATAAAACTTAAAGCCTCTTTCTCCTAGCCATTCCTGGAATGTCCTTTACCTCTCCTACCTTCCACTGCAGATTTATACACCCTCTCCATCCTCTCTACATGCCCAAACTACCTCAGTAACATTTCCTAAGCTCTCTTCATTAAACATTTGGTCACCCTACATAACATTTTAATTTCTTTGTTCTGCATTCTCTGTATGATACTCTCAACGCATTGGTCTCATACACGACATCACTCCTCTAGCCTACTACTCGCTGCAGCATTTCAAAGCCAATGCCTCATACCCACATGAAAGTGTTGCTACAACTATATTTTGATACATTCCCCATATTTGCCTCCATTTATAAAATATTTTCCTTCCACAGATGCTTCAACACACCACCAACCTTTTTCATCTCATCAATGGGTCACCTATTGTCACAGACCTAGCTTCTGACATGTCCACTTGCAAATCTCTAAATATATTCACTTCCCTCTTCCAATCTATTACCCAGATTTTTAGTTACCTTCATCATCTTGCTCTTTTCCATTTTTTTTTTTTCAACAAGTCGGTCGTCTCCCACCGAGGCAGGGTGACCCAAAAAAAGAAAGAAAATCCCCAAAAAGAAAATACTTTCATCATTCAACACTTTCACCACACTCACACATTATCACTGCTTTTGCAGAGGTGCTCAGAATACAACAGTTTAGAAGCATATACGTATAAAGATACACAACATATCCCTCCAAACTGCCAATATCCCAAACCCCTCCTTTAAAGTGCAAGCATTGTACTTCCCATTTCCAGGACTCAAGTCCGACTATGTGAAAATAACTGGTTTCCCTGAATCCCTTCACTAAATATTACCCTGCTCACACTCCAACAGATCGTCAGGTCCCAAGTATCATTCGTTTCCATTCACTCCTATCTAACACACTCATGCACGCTTGCTGGAAATCCAAGCCCCTCGCCCACAAAACCTCCTTAAGCCCCTCGCCCACAAAACCTCCTTTACCCCCTCTCTCCAACCCTTTCGAGGACGACCCCTACCCCTCTTTCCTTCCCCTATAGATTTATATGCTTTCCATGTCATTCTACTTTGATCCATTCTCTCTAAATGACCAAACCACCTCAACAACCCCTCTTCTGCCCTCTGACTAATGCTTTCATTAACTCCACACCTTCTCCTAATTTCCACACTCCGAATTTTCTGCATAATATTTACACCACACATTGCCCTTAGACAGGACATCTCCACTGCCTCCAACCGTCTCCTCGCTGCTGCATTTACCACCCAAGCTTCACATCCATATAAGAGTGTTGGTACTACTATACTTTCATACATTCCCTTCTTTGCCTCCATAGATAACGTTTTTTGACTCCACATATACCTCAACGCACCACTCACCTTTTTTCCCTCATCAATTCTATGATTAACCTCGTCCTTCATAAATCCATCCGCCGACACGTCAACTCCCAAGTATCTGAAAACATTCACTTCTTCCATACTCCTCCTCCCCAATTTGATACCCAATTTTTCTTTATCTAAATCATTTGATACCCTCATCACCTTACTCTTTTCCATGTTCACTTTCACCTTTCTACCTTTACACACATTCTCAAACTCATCCACTAACCTTTGCAATTTTTCTTTAGAATCTCCCATAAGCACAGTATCATCAGCAAAAAGTAACTGTGTCAATTCCCATTTTGAATTTGATTCCCCATAATTTAATCCCACCCCTCTCCCGGACACCCTAGCATTTACTTCTTTTACAACCCCATCTATAAATATATTAAACAACCATGGTGACATTACACATCCCTGTCTAAGACCTACTTTTACTGGGAAGTATTCTCCCTCTCTTCTACACACCCTAACCTGAGCCTCACTATCCTCATAAAAGCTCTTTACAGCATTTAGTAACTTAGCACCTATTCCATATATAGTGGACCCCCGGTTAACGATTTTAATCCGTGCAAGAGGGCTCATCGTTATGCGAAATAATCGTTATGCGAATGAATTTTCCCCATAAGAAATAATGGAAATAAAATTAATCCGTGCAAGACGCCCAAAAGTATGAAAAAATTTTTTTTTTACCACATGAAATGTTAATTTTAATACACACAAACTGAAAAAGGCATGCACAATTACATGACACTTACTTTTATTGAAGATCTGGTGATGATTGATGGGATGGGAGGAGGGGAGAGCATTATCTTCTTACTGTTTAGAAGGGGAATCCCCTTCCATTAGGACTTGAGGTAGCAAGTCCTTTTCTGGGGTTACTTCCCTTCTTCTTTTAATGCCACTAGGACCAGCTTGAGAGTCACTGGACCTCTGTCGCACAACAAATCTGTCCATAGAGCTCTGTACCTCCGTTCCTTCAAGACTTTCCTAAAATGGGCCATAACATTGTCATTGAAATAGTCACAAGCACGGCTTGCAACAGCTGTGTCAGGGTGATTTTCATCTATAAAGGTTTGCAGTTCAACCCACTCTGCACACATTTCCTTAATCTTTGAAGTAGGCACAATGGATTCCACAACTGGCATAGGCTTCTCAGGGTTAGCCCCAAACCCTTCAAAATCTTTCTTAATTTCCATACTAATTCTCACCCTTTTTACCACAGGGTTGGCACTAGAAGCTTTCTTGGGGCCCATGGTCACTTATTTTCCAGAAACAGCACCGAAAATACTGTAATAATACGAAATATTCCGAGTGTATGCTTGGATGTTACCGCGGAGGCTGGCTGGTAAACAATGGGACGGAGCGGCACATGTGAGGCTGGCTGAGGGCACATTGGACGCGTCTCGGACGAAAATCGGTATGCGGGTTTTTAATCGGTATGCGCGGCAAAAATTTTGCGATAAAAGTAATCGTTATGCGGAAAAATCGCTATGCGATGCCATCGTTATGCGGGGGTCCACTGTACTTGCAACATCTGCCACATTGCTCCTCTATCCACTCTATCATATGCCTTTTCTAAATCCATAAATGCAATAAAAACTTCCCTACCTTTATCTAAATACTGTTCACATATATGCTTCAATGTAAACACTTGATCTACACATCCCCTACCCACTCTGAAGCCTCCTTGCTCATCCGCAATTCTACATTCTGTCTTACCTCTAATTCTTTCAATTATAACTCTACCATATACTTTTCCTGGTATACTCAGTAAACTTATTCCTCTATAATTTTTACAATCTCTTTTGTCCCCTTTCCCTTTATATAAAGGGACTATACATGCTCTCTGCCAATCCCTAGGTACCTTCCCCTCTTTCATACATTTATTAAACAAAAGTACCAACCACTCCAACACTATATCCCCCCCTGCTTTTAACATTTCTGTCATGATCCCATCAGTTCCAGCTGCTTTACCCCCTTTCATTCTACGTAATGCCTCATGTACCTCCACCACACTTACATTCTGCTCTTCTTCACTCCTAAAAGATGGTATACCTCCCTGGCCAGTGCATGAAATTACCGCCTCCCTTTCTTCCTCAACATTTAAAAGTTCCTCAAAATATTCTCGCCATCTACCTAATACCTCCCTCTCCCCATCTACTAACTCCCCTACTCTGTTTTTAACTGACAAATCCATACTTTCCTTAGGCTTTCTTAACTTGTTTAACTCACTCCAAAATTTTTTCTTATTTTCATTAAAATTTCTTGACAGTGCCTCCCCCACTCTTTCATCTGCTCTCCTTTTGCACTCTCTCACCACTCTCTTCACCTTTCTTTTACTCTCCATATACTCTGCTCTTCTTATAACACTTCTGCTTTGTAAAAACCTCTCGTAAGCTACCTTTTTCTCTTTTATCACACCCTTTACTTCATCATTCCACCAATCACTCCTCTTTCCTCCTGCCCCCACCCTCTGTAACCACAAACTTCTGCCCCACATTCTAATACTGCATTTTTAAAACTATTCCAACCCTCTTCAACCCCCCACTACTCATCTTTGCACTAGCCCACCTTTCTGCCAATAGTCGCTTATATCTCGCCCGAACCTCCTCCTCCCTTAGTTTATACACTTTCACCTCCCTCTTACTTGTTGTTGCCACCTTCCTCTTTTCCCAACTACCTCTTACTCTAACTGTAGCTACAACTAAATAATGATCCGATATATCAGTTGCCCCTCTATAAACATGTACATCCTGGAGCCTACCCATCAACCTTTTATCCACCAATACATAATCTAACAAACTACTTTCATTACTTTTCCATATTCACTTTAAATTTCCTTATCCTACATACCCTCCCAAATTCATCCACCAAAATTTGCAACTTTCCTTCAGCAAAGAGCAACCGTGACAAACTCCCATTTTGTATCGGATCCAACTTTTAATTCCACATCTCTTCTCAACATCCTAGCATTTACTTTCATAACCTCACCACTACATATTTAACAACCATGGTGACATCATTCATCCTTTACCATAATTTAAGTGAAAATAGTCCCCCTCCCTTCTACATACCCTAACCTAAGCTTCACATAAAAACCTTAATTGTTTTTAGTAACCTACCCCCTATTCCATATATTTGCAACACCTGCTATGTAGCTCTCCTATCCACCCTATCATGTCTATTCCTAAATCCATAAATGTAAAAAATCAGCTCTTTACCCTTATCTAAGTACTGCTTTCTTACATGCTTCAATAAAAAAAGCTTTACCTACACATCCCCTACCATTCCTAAAACCTTCCTGCTCTTCTGCAATCCTATTTTCCGTCTTAACCCTAGCTCTTTCAATAACATTTCTACCATTTATCTATACCTGGAGTGATCAACAAACTTTTTAACATACTGGCTGACTCCCACTGAGGAAGGGTGATCCAAAAAAGAAGAAACACTTTTACCCTCCCTCAACCTAACACTGTCTTCTCAGAGGCATGACAACATTACAGCTCAGATGCCCCTCCAAACTGCAATATCCGCACTCCTCCAGAGTGCCGGCACTGTACTTTCTACCTCCAGGACTTCAGTGTGGCTAACCACTTTCCCTGCATCCTTTTATGTTACCCTGTTCACACTAACTTCGCATCATAAAAAATAACACTCGCCTCCACTCCTTTCTAATACGTTCACACACACCTGGTAGATGTCTGAGCCCCTCACATACAAAAACCCTTATCTTCTCACTCCAACCTTTCCTAGGGCAACCCCTACCCAGCCTTCCCTCTGCTAGAGATTTATACATTCTCCAAGTCATCCTATATTGGCGAGTACAAATAGGAAGCGCATCTGTATCGCGCTCAACAGATGTAGGATCAAGCCTCCACCTCATCGTGCACTGAATAATACACACGGGTTTAGTGCTTATGAAATTAAAATATAAAGATCCAAGGCATCCTTAACAGACTTATCTCCCTTACATTCTCTGGTACTCTTTCCTTTATACAAAGGAACTATGCATGCTCTTTTCCAGTCCTCTGGTACATTCCCTCCTTTTCATGCATATACTGAACCACTGGAATACTACATCTCCTTTGCCCACTTTCATTCTACTCACTGCCTCAAGTACTTTCCCTATATATACATCAGAACACACGAGGCACTAAAAAGAAAACTGATGAATTCACCAGTGAATGAAGCATAGCGAGTGAAAATTGCTTTTATACAAAAATGTTCACCAATCTTTAAAATGAGACCAGTTTGATCAAATTGTAAAGCTGACTACAGAGACATTGTTGCAAACATGTTGCAGACATTTTGTAGGGGATAGTCTCAAACGTGACATTTGGCAAATTCATTGGTTTTCTTTATGCTGCAAAGGTTTGTAGGTGATTTTCCCCAAGTGATATTTGGCAAGTTTATTGTTTTTCTTCTCAGTGCCTCATTCAATACTGCATGTTAGAAATATATAATACTTTATATTGCATCTGGGACTAACAAAAACATTAAATGGCGTGAAACTTACAGACTTGCGCAGCTCATTGGCAAAGTTCATGCTTTCAATGACTGGGAGGTAGGCAGTGATATTCCAAGATGTTGAACCTTCTGTGATGTCACCATCAACAATTCTCCCTTGCCTTTTGCCTATCACACTGTACATCCTGCCCACGACCTCTGATGTTACACTGATCACACATGAGTACATGGCACAAACCAGCCTTTGACATTGATTCTCAAATGCTTTTCTTAAGGTGTCTTTGGAAAGGGATATTATTTGTCCAGATGATATACCAAATGACTGTAACTGAGAGTCCCCACTTTCAGATACATTTGCTGGTGCCAAACTCCAGTCCTCTATTATGAAACAAACACCCATCATTGGTTCCTCACACAATGGTCCAGCAACAGAAGCCATCTGAAATCCAGTCACAAAACTTGTGTCATAGGCAGCTAAAGGAGAGTCAATTAGTGAGGCCTTTTCCCAAACTGAAGGTCGAGGATATGTCTTGATTCGATTTAACAAGATATTGGGGCCACATCTGTGAGGCCCGAAACTCCATATTTCATTAACTGCATTTTTCCATTCCACTCCAGCATCTTTAAATGCTTTATCTAGAGACATCTTAAAATCCGTTATTGCTTTGAAAGTTTCAGTTTTTAATTTCTGTCGATTTTCCATAGCTTTAGCAAGAGCACTCATTTCAGATTTTGTCCCAGCCTCCTGTTTTGACAAGATGTTATCAGTCATGTCACTCCCTGCATTGTGTGTATTTGTTTTATCAGTCACAATAGCACCAGCCAGGGTAACCAACTTTAACAGTTCTTCATTCTGTTCCAGGAGTTTAGTAACAGCTTCAGGTAAAGGTACAGCTCTGCATCGCAGTTTTCCTAAGCGGCCATTCACTTCGACCACACCCAAAGGGTCAGATTTGTCCATCTGAAACAAGCACACAAAATATGAATTAAATTGAGAAGGCTCTAATATCCCATCCTACATTAAGAGTACAATATGAAGATATATTAAATTACAGTGGAACCTCAGTATGCGAGCTTAATTCATTCCAGAAGGCTGTTCGAGTGCCGCTCCATTTGAGTATCGAACAAGGTCTTCCCAACCAATTTTCTGTTTGGTTGGATGTTATCACTAATCTTCATAGGCCCCATGGTGACTTATTTATACAAATAATACTAAAAAACACCAAAAATACGAAGAAACACGAAATAGTTTACAGCGAGGTACTGGCAGGTCGTATTTGTTTGGTCGAGTGCTGAGCTTTGTTCCAGTAGGGAGCTGCTGGTATACCGAAGTTCCACTGTATTTCTATGGCGAAGTGGAAAAGAATTCTTCCTCCGTAAGTCATGGGTGTTTTAAGAGGTGACTTAAAATGCCAGGAGCAAGGGGCTAGTAATCCCTTCTCCTATATAAATTACTAAATTTAAAAAGAAAAACTGAGTTTTTTTCTTTTCAGGTCACCCTGCCTTAGTGGGATACAGCATGTTCATTGAAAAAAAAAATTAACTTACGTAAAAATCCTAAAATAAGAACATAAGAACATAAGAATGGAGGAACACTGCAGAAGGCCTACTGGCCATGCTAGGCAGGTCCTTATCAAAACAACCCCTACCTTAAGCTACCCAAGAAATAACTCCCATACCCAATGACACCAATCAAACCCAGCCCCTCCCACTCATATATTTGTCCAGTCTCTTCTTAAAGCTACCCAAGGTCCTGCCTCTATCAACCCACTGGGAAGACTGTTCCACGCATCTACAACTCTGTTAGAAAACCAGTACTTACCTATGTCCTTTCTAAATCTAAATTTATCCAACTTAAATCTATTATTTCTGGTTCTTACCTACCTGGTTGGACACCCTCAGTACTTTATTAATATCTCCCTTGTTTATGCCTGTCATCCACTTATACACCTCAATGATATCTCCCCTCATTCTACGCCTCTCCAGAGAGTGGAGATTTAAGGCTTTAAATCTATCTTCATACGGGAGGTTCCTTACACAGTAAATCATTTTAGTCATTCTTCTCTGTATGTTCTCCAATGAGTCTATATCCATCCTGTAGCAAGGGGACCAAAACTGAGCAGCACAATCCAAATGTAAAATAGATAAATGAGACTTTTTATTTTAACACATTGGCTGTCTCCCACTGAGGCAAGGTGACCCAAAAAAGAAGAAACACTTTCATCATTCATTCATTCTATCACTGTCTTCCCAGAGGCATTTTAATACTAAAGTTTAGATATCCCTTCAAACTGCAAACATCCCCACCCCTCTTTCAGAATGCAGGCACTGTACTTCCCATCTCCAGGACTCAAGTCCAGCTAACCAGTTATCCTGAATCCAACATCTAGTCAAGTCCCAAAAACCATATGCCTCCACTTATTCCTCACAAATACTTACTGGATATCCAAGCCCCTCACACACAAAACTTCCTTTACCCCCTCCAACCATTTCTAGGGTGACCCCCTACCCCCACCTTCTCTCCGCAGATTTATAAATCCTCCAACCTCTCAATGTTCAAACCACCTCAACAACCCCTCCTCAGTCCTCTGGATAAGACTTAGTAACCCAGCACCTTCTAATCTCCAAGCTATAAATTCTCTGCATAATATTTACACCACACACTGCCCTCAGACATGATATCCCCACTGCCTCCAGCCTCCTCCTCACTGATATTCACAAATGAGACATCTGACAAATAGTAATAGAGATAATTCATACAAGTCATGTATATCAAAATTTTAAGCATTGCAAGACCACAGAAAAATGATAGTAAAATAATTAAATCTGTAACAAATTAAGTTATTAAGTTGTTTTGCTGGAATAAAGCTTAATGACTTAAGATATAGACTTAAAAAATGGTTCATTAGTTAAAAACTGCATTAAGCACATTGCAACTTCCCAAATAAGCCAATGTTATAACTTGAGATGGGGACAGGAACAATAATATTAGTTTATAGTTAATATTTTCTCGTCAGTAATAAAATTACCAAAATACGTTCTCAATAAAGATGGGTTTACCAACAGAGGAATACTGGCATTGTAGCCACATTTTGAGTGCACAAACCAAAAAAAATATGAGAAACTATAGAAATATCAAGAAAAGTATCACACTGAGTTTTTATTTTCATTGGATTGAAGGGTTGTAATGGCTCCTAAGCTGCCTGTTGTTGATTTAAAGGGTTATGACGACCTAAGGGCTCTCTTCAACCCAATACTAGTTGATGGCCTAGTGGCTATCACATAACTCAACAGTCAAAAAACAGAATGTGATACCTCTCTTAATATTTTGATAATCTTTCATAAATAACAAAAAGGCACAATACCATAACTAGAACAATACACAAATAACCTGCACAAAGGAGAGAGGAGCTTACAACATTTCGGTCCAACTTGGACCATTTACAAAGTCACACTGAAACGTCATGGTAACCTCCTCTCTCCTGTGTGTGGGTTATTTGTGTATAATCTTTCATATTCCTTTTGTATTGTACACTTGTAAAACAGAGGGTATAATACTAAACAATGGACCCATCTCTAGTGAGGGGAGGAATGTAGAAGGTGCAGTAGTGACATGACATTTCTCACAGACAGCCAGAACCAACCAACCTCTCTCTCTCTCCCCGAGGATGATAAACGATTCACATTCATAAGCACTATATGCATTTTCCTTGTATCATATGGTGCAAAGGATGTGAAAACACTGTGATCACTTACTACCTATGCAGGAAGCAGCAGATTTAATCCCATCTGTAGATCCATAAAGCAATGAGTGCTATATTTACGAGCATTATCTGGTTGTTGCATGAGTGAAGCATGGTCAGTAAGCAGGGAAATAGTCAAGGATTTTTTGTTTTTTTCCAAAATTATATGGGTCTACTGTACAATTAAGATTACTTACCTTTCTCAAATTTATATTTTCTCCTTCAATAGCTTCGTTAAGTCTGTCAACTGTAGGTGGAAGAATAATAGTTTCTCTAAAGGGCACAATTGGGTCGGAAGTGCGCACAGGAACACGTGCATATCGTTCTTGAAGATCATCTATACAGCGTTGTAGGTGCACTTCACCGCAGTAAGGATAACATATTCACCATTATTTTGTAGTGCAATCTAAAATTCATTAAAAAACCTGTTTAAAATTACTTGAATTTTGCAGTATAAAATGATTAATTAAATTTTAAAAATTATGCAACAAATAACGTAAAATTCAATAGAATCAAACTGTGTTATGTTCATTAATCACTTATTTGTGGACAGCTAAAATTCTCATTGTTGAATGGGCAATGTGTGCATGTGGGCTTCTGATAACTGGGCAAAATGTACATGTACAGGTGCTCCTTGACTTGAATGGGGTTACGTACTAATGAACCCAGCCTAAGTCAAAAATATCGTAAGCAGAATATGAACATGACATGATAAACAAACAAGTAAATATAGTAGACCAGGTGAAATTGCTGACCTAGAAAATGTACAGAGAACCTTCACCCCGCACATAACGGAGATAAAACACCTCAATTACTGGGAGCGCTTGATGTTCCTGAACCTGTACTCCCTGAAATGCAGGCGGGAGAGATACATGATTATATACACCTGGAAAATCCTAGAGGGACTAGTACCGAATTTGCACACGAAAATCACTCACAACGAAAGCAAGACTCGCAGACGATGCAACATCCCCCCAATGAAAAGCAGGGGTGTCACTAGCACGTTAAGAGACAATACAATAAGTGTCAGGGGCCCGAGACTGTTCAACTGCCTCCCAGCATACATAAGGGGGATTACCAATAGACCCCTGGCTGTCTTCAAGCAGGCACTGGACAAGCACCTAAAGTCGGTACCTGACCAGCCAGGCTGTGGCTCGTACGCTGGATTGCGTGCAGCCAGCAGTAACAGCCTGGTTGATCAGGCTTTGATCCACCAGGAGGCCTGGTCACAGACCAGGCCGCAGGGGCGTTGACCCCTGGAACTCTCTAGGCCTTTGGTCTCTTTCTACCCTGCAATACTTTATACAGCTGATAGCAAAGCATCATGAGCAGTGCTAGACCCCAGAAGAACATGTTTACTGTAGTTGTCATTGCTTGTTAATTTGGAAATGTGTGCAGAGGGTTGATGTGACCCTGTACAATGTGTGTACAAACATGACATGTTATGACATGCTATCAGCTAGCACTTGCAAATATCAGTAAAAAATACCATATTTTACTTGCTAAGACAAAATTTTTACTAAATAAATGTGTCCAGAGTAATACCCACCATAATATAAATGCAAGCTATCTAACTAAACAAAAAAAAAATTAAATGATTATGAGAAAAGCTTCTCAAGGCTCTCAGCATGTGTTACTGTTATTGTTGGGTTGAGGGTTGGGACGACCCGAGGGTTGGGATGACCCAAGGGTTGTTGTGTCCATCTCCCTGCTGTGATATTAACTACCAGAATGCTTTTGCAAATACAGGTCGGCCATCACTAATCCAGTAATCAGTAATCCGGCACTAATTTCGGCTAGCATAATTTCCAATTTCCAGAGTCGTAACACCATCCTGCTGCTACTGTTTGGTTTACCTGGAGAGAGTTTACCTGGAGAGAGTTCCGGGGGTCAACGCCCCCGCGGCCCGGTCTGTGACCAGGCCTCCTTAGGTCAGTGTCCCAGGATGCGACCCACACCAGTCGACTAACACCCAGGTACCCATTTTACTGATGGGGAACATAGACAACAGGTGGAAAGAAACACGTCCAATGTTTCTACTCTGGCTGGGAATCGAACCCAGGCCCTCGCCGTGTGAAGCGAGAGTGTTAACCACCAGGCCACCACTTGTTGCATAAGTCATTCCAATTTCTTTTTCTCCATTTATTATTATAACCTATTAACTTTTAGCCCTAGCCATGGTTCCAACAAATAAAAGAAATGCTTCTTGTTGTGTAAAGCACATACACCACACATTGTCCATATGAGAAGGTGGCTTTGAAGCCACTGTCAGTCGCCATGAGCTCAGCTCACTCAGATAAGTTGTGACTGGTAATTTGGGCCTACATATGAGAATAGGCATGTTTGGTAAGTGTGCACCATATAAAAAAAAATCCTGCAGCACTCGGTGCATAATGAGAAAAAACTGACCTTGTTTTTTTGTGTAAAACAGTAACTTTGTGGTGTATTTTCATATGGTTTTTATGGCTGTATTCTCATTTTTTTTTTTGTCTCGTGCGATAGAACGGAAGATATGTTACAGTAACAGATATGATTTTGATTGGTTTCACAATGGAAAGCACTTGAAATTGAGCTCAGAGTAGCGGAAATGTTCTATTTTTTGTCGATGTTCAAGAGTAAACAAATGATGTCACTGTCCAATATGTCTCCAACTGGTCGGTCCGATACGCAGTCACAAATGGGTTGACATTATTTATACAATTATTAAAGTACTGCTGCAGTCTGCATAACAGTAAACCTATTTTTTGTGTGAATAAAAATTTGGAATGGAAAACAAGCATAATATAAGAGGGACGTAAATATCACCATTGGATTACACGTATCCTAACCTAACCACTCTGTAATCCGGCAAATTCCTAATCTGGCACCCTACAGGTCCCGATGATGCTGGATTAGTAATGACCAACCTATATAAACTATTAAGTCATATTACCTAGGTAGTAGGTTGGTAGACAGCAGCCAACCAGGGAAGTACTATGCTCTGCCCAAATGAGAAATGGAAACCTGTAATTGTTTCACATGTTGGCAGGATTGCTGGTGTTTTTTTCGGGTTTTCAAGCATGCAAAATAACAGGTAAAATTTTTGCTATGTTACTTACACAACAATGTCACACTACAAAAGCATATGGCATGCGAAACCGCACACACACACCGTCCCACACCCACACATACAAAACCCCATCCGTCAAAATCCACAAAACACAAAACAAAAACCACACCACACACACCATCCACCCCCCCTTACCTTCCCCCCACTCCTTCCACTGATCTCCAGTGCCTCTTCTCTCACTCTCCTCTCCCCCTCCCCCTCCCTCTTCCCCCACTCCCCCCTCCTCTCCCTCTTTCCCCCCCCTCCCTCTCCCATTCCTTCCCCCCTTTTGCTTTTCCCTTCTCTCTCCCCATATTCCCCCCCTAAACCCCCCCTCCCTCCCCTTTTCTTTTCGCCATGTCCCCCACCCTTCCTCCTCCCCCTCCCTCCCCCCCCCCCCCAAACACTGGGGACAAACACCAGAAAACACAAAAAAAAATTTTTATGGGGGAAAAACTAAAAAAAAAAAAAAAATTTGGGGGGTTCCCAGAAAGCAGGAAGGAAAACCGGGGGAACAGGGGGATGAGCCCTTGGAAGGAAGATTGGGCAGCAGAGCTCATGAAAAGGGAACATGATGGGGAAAAAAACTAGAAGAGCTTGCAGAAAGGGAAAGGAGGGAAATAGACGCAGGAAGCAAAAAAGTGGCAGATGCGAGCCACAGCAGCAGAGGCAAAAAGATAAAAAGAGATTAGAAGGGGAAAACTAAAAAAATCAAAAAAGCCTAAAAAAACTAAAGTACAATTTGGGGAAGGGACATCAGGGGAAAGGGGAATGTGGGGGAACAAAGGGAATGAAACTGTATGCGGGAGGCCTTATAAACCCATCATGGACCCCGAGAAAGGGGGGGAATCAAAGAGCAATCAAGGGGGCTGAGAAAATGAAGAGCTAAGTTATATGTGGGGGCCCCCAAAAACAGCCCCAGAAAGACCCCGGGGAAAAGTGAAAAGGGGAAAAACAACAGGCCACGGGGCCCCAAGGACAACTGATAGTGAAGAAACGAAAAAAGGGAAAAGGGGTGCAATGGAAGAAAATAAATCGAGTCAGGGGATAATAGGGTATGCAGTAGGAGAAAAAAGGGGAAGGGGTTTAAACCCAGAAAATTATGGGCCCCCAAGGAAGGGGAAAACCCTTAAACAAAAGCAAGAAGACAGGGGGGAAAAAAAAGGGAAAACCCCAAAACATCAAAAAAGAAATAAAAAGATAACATGCCCCCCGCTGGCAATTTTGGGAAAATTTGGGGGGGTGCAAGAAGAACCCGGCCAGTAAAAAGTGACTTTCAAGGCAGAATTTCGACTGGGAAACGGATCCTGCAAAAAAGGCAAGATAAGGGCCCAAACCCGGCTTTTACCAGAAGGTGCATTTCGCCAACGACGAGAAGGGAAAAAAGGGAAGGCGCAGAAACTGAAAGAATGGTAAAAAAGGCAAAAGGAGGAAAGACAGGTGAAGAGGGAGATGGACGGGAAACCCAACTCAGGAGGAAATCAAAAAACGGCCCCCCCTCACAACCAAAACCCCTACGGGGGGGGAAAGCCCCAAAAACCAAAAAACCAATCCCAATATTTTCAAACATTCTAACCCAAAACACACATGCCATACCCCAATGCCCCCCCCCCACCTCTTTAACAAACTCCACCCTTACGGGCAACCACCCAAGTTCCTTAGTAGGTCCCCCCCATTTCCCCCAACCCCAACATACCCCCCAGACCCCCATTTTTTAGTAAAGAAGTTAAAGGTTTGGTATAAAAAATGCAGAGGAAAAACAAAAAAAGTGGGGAGTGGCATAAAAGAATAAAAGGGAACCCCCCAAAGACATAATCCCCACTCACAAAAATTTGAAACCGCCAGGATAAATAACGATGCAATTTTCCCCACCCGGATATCAAATCCTCAGGAAAAAAGGAGGGAGGAGAGGGGGGGAGTTGTTGCACTGCAAATTTAAAAACTGGGGGGGGTTTTGGGAAATGGAAGGAATGGAGGGAAATGTGCAAAAGGTACTACTTGAAGGAAAAATCCAGTCTGAGGGCCAAAAAGGGGGAAAATTCAGAAATTTGTAAAACCCCACCACAAAATTTGCAGGAACCCAAGAGAAAATACAATGGAGAAAAAAAACCAAAGGGTTGCCCACACTACCAAAGGGTTGGCCAAAGAGCCAATGTTGGGACCCAAATTTATAGTTTTTGGCTGTTTTCCCTCACAAGGAGATTGACTGGGAAAACCGGGAGCCCCATGGGGGTCCTGAAACAGGGGAGAGCCAAGATGATGGATTGGTACTGGAAAACCTCATGCATCAACATTTTAAGGACCCTACCAGAGAGAGAGGGGAAGAGGGAAAAAGCAAGACTGGACCCCCGTTTTTCACCCTGAGCATTTTTCAAAACCATTGAGGACATCACATATGAGGGGCCCCTTTTGAGTAGTGATCGGGTTTTTTTCTGTCCTTTGGGGTACATAGTGGGTTTTTAAGGGGAGAGGGTAACAAAAAGTTAAAATGGGAAAAGCCAAACTTAAAAAGGGGGGGGGGGGGTTTCCAAAACAGGTATGAGGAACTTCCTGCACAGGTTCAGTGGGACAGATATTTGGAGCAAAGTCAGAAAATGAAATGGGGGAAAAATATGTAACAACAAAATTTTGCAAGGAGGCAGGGAAAGGTTTGTTCCCAAGAGCAACAGAAAAAATGGGAAGACCAGAACAAACCCGGGTTTTTCCCCCCAAAGGGTTTGTAGGGAGGCAAAAACAAAAGTGCACAAAAGGAAGGGAAAAAGTACAGAAGGCAAAAAAACCCCAAAAAAAAAAAGGGAGATTAGTTGAAGGCCAAAACAAGTATGCAAGATAAGGGGGGGAACCCAACAACATTTACAAAAAAAAACAAGCATCGAAAGTCAAATCTGACCAAAACGGGACTGAATAGCCACATGGGGGGAAAGGGCAACATAAAAGACCGGGTGATCAGGGGGGGAAAAGAAGGTGGGGAAACTCTCAAGAAACGATCAAAAAGGTATGTGAGGAGCTAAACATGGATTCAAGGAAGTATTTACAGTAAGTTTGGGAAAAGGGCTCGGGGAAAAGACAGCAAAGGGGGGAAACCCCAAAACGGGGAATTTATACCAAAAAGTTTTTGGAGGGGACAAAAAAACACAAAACTGAGGGGGGGGGGGCCCAAAAGCTGCTAAGTAAATTTGGGTTTACCTCAAAACAAGGGGACTGGAAAACATCCCCCCCGTGGGCCCTTTTGGAAAAAGGAGCAGAATGCGGGTGTTTCCCCACAAAAACCCCCAAATCTTCAACCACCCCCTTAAAAAGGGCCAAAACTACCTGAGGAATGGAAAAAGGGCCAAATGTAGTCCCCATTTTTAAAAAAGGAGACAAAAAGGGAAAAAGCTAAACTACAGCCCCAAGTGTCACTGACTGTATAATATGAAAGTCAGGGAAAATATCGGAGGAGATGGGGGATTTCCCGGGAACCAAAAACAAGATTAAAACGAAAAACCAGAAAGATTCAGGGAAGGTTTTTTGGAAAACCCTTGAAGGGGTTACAATGATTATTATTATAAAACAGTGGCCCCCCGGGGTTAACGATTTTTAACCCCGTGCAAGAGGGGGCTCATCGTTATGCGAAATAACCCTTTTTGGCGTTTTTAATTTTCCCCATAAGAAATAATGGAAATAAAATTAACCCCGGGGGCAAAAACCTCCCAAAAGTATGAAAAAAAATTTTTTTTCCCACACAAAATGAAATTTTTAAATCCCACAAAAACTAAAAAAAGGGCATCCCAAAAATTACAGGGACACTTACTTTTATTGAAGATCGGGGTGAGGGATTGAGGGGAAAGGGAGGGGGGGAAAGAGAAAAATTTTCCCTTACTTTTTTAGAAGGGGAATCCCCTTCCTTTAAAGGACTTGGGGTAGCAAGCCCTTTTTCGGGGGTTATTTCCCCTTTCTTTTTTTAATGCCACTAGGACCAGCTTCAGGGAAAAGACCTCTGTCCAAAAACAAATCTGTCCATAGACCCGTCCCTCCGTTTTTCAAGACTTTCCCCAAAATGGGCCATAACATTGTCATTGAAATAAACACAAGCCCGGCTTCCCAAAAAAGCTGTGTTTAGGGGTATTTATCATATTAAAGGTTTTTCAGTTCAAACCACCCTGCACACATTTCCTTAATCTTTGAAGTAGGCACAAAGGATTCCACAACTGGCATTTGGGTTCTCAAGGGGTTGCCCCCAAACCCCCTTTAAAATCTTTCCCTTTAATTTTTCCCTACTAATTCTCACCCTTTTTACCACGGGTTGGGGACTAGGAAAACCTTCTTGGGGCCCATGGCCTTATTTTCCCGGGAAAAACCCCCCCAAAACACTGTAATAATCGAAAAAAATTTTTCCAGTGTATTGCTTGGATGTTACCCCCGGAAAGGGTGGTGGTAAACAATGGGAAAGGCCCGGGAAATGTGAGGGGGACATTGGACCGGGCTCGGGCGAAAATCGGATGGGTTTTTTTAAACGGGATGCCCGGGGGAAAAATTTTTTGGGTAAAAAATAATCATTATTTCGGAAAAAAACGCAAACGATGCCATCGTTTTTGCGGGGGGCCATGATAATGTAAATTACCTTTTCATTTAATTTTTATTGCTTATATTTGCGAAATAAATAAAAAACGAAAAAGTAAGACTTTTTATTATTAAAATTTACTGTTATATTGGTTTTTTTGCTTATGTTTTAGGGGTGTACATAATAAATTTTCAGTTAGTCTTGATTGTCAAACTACTGTAATTTTTCGGGTTGTCGCTCGTTATACTGCCGGGTTCTGGGGCTGCAGTTTTTCCACGTAGCTAAAAACACCGTGATCGAGGGGGGGGGTCCCCACCTCCCTGAAAAAAGTCCCGTCTGCCCAAACTCTTTGTGGTTTGGGGCAGATTTTTCCGTCCCCATTATTCTTGTTATTTTCTGTAAAAACTTTGGGTTTACAAACTTTTTATAGACCCTTGTGATTTTCGACGTTTACTGAGGGGTTGTGTGTCACTTAGACACTCTGAAAAATCTCAGTCCTTTTTTATAGCTTAAAACCCAAAATTTTTTACTGGTTTCCTGTGTATTGTCCCAGTTTACCCGTTTTTCCCATGCTGAACATAGATTCCGTATTATGGGGGTTTTGTAACTATTTGGGGGAGGATTTTGCTGATGGGCCCTACTTAGTTCGTTATATTATTTTCCCCGTTCCCGATCTGTGTCGCAAATTTCTTGATATTGCATTGTTTTTGGGCTTAGCTTTTTTTTGTTTTTTCAACAGACTGGGTTTGGGTTTCCCGGCGGGGTTTACGAAGTTAGTTTAATTTAGGGGGCTTTGTCGTCACGTTTTTAAAACTTATTTCGAGGCTTTGGGCATAGCTAAATACCTAAAGGGACTTACACGCAATTTCACACTTGTACATTTTGGGAATATCTTTTTAAATGTTAATGGGACCAGAACGGTACTTAAGAATTATAAATGTGATATGTGCTTTTCAGCACAATAATATTGAACTCGAGAGATTGATTTTATTTTTAAATTTCTGTGATTTAATTTAAATTTTATAATAAAACCTCAAACAATTACTAAATTAATAAATTTTTAAATTTTAATTTTTTTCCCAGTTTGTTAAACCCACCCTTGGGAAAACCTGAAGCTCTATTTAATAATACTATTTATA
The DNA here is from genome assembly GCF_026875155.1 of Cherax quadricarinatus. NCBI lineage: Eukaryota > Metazoa > Arthropoda > Malacostraca > Decapoda > Parastacidae > Cherax > Cherax quadricarinatus. The sequence goes on along the minus strand of NC_069423.1, from coordinate 31,230,194 downwards.
ATGGATAATTGGACAAAAGGGTACTGGGCTAATTGTTACGGAAAAAACCCCGTAAAGGCTGGTTTCTGAAAGGGCCCGTCCCCCTTTCCCAGTAAATTAACCCGGAGACCCCTAAGCTTTTAGGGAAACGCGTTTTTGTAACAGAAGGGAAACCCTTTGTCCCCAAACCCTTTTGGAGGGTTTTTGACAAGGTAAAAAGAAACAAAAACCCAAAAAAAAAGGGGGTAGGTTTATTGCATTTTCCTGGACTGCAGGAAGGGCCCCTTTGACATGGTTTCTTCACAAAAGATTAGTGCAGAAGCTGGAGGATCAGGCATGTATAAAAAGGAAGGGCACTGCAATGGATCAGAGAAAACATGACAGGGGGGCAAAAAATGATTTTTGTTATTTGGGGTGAGGGGAAACACAATGGGTGCCGGGATGACCGGGATCCCACAGGGGGCAGGGCCTGGAACAACCAAAAACTATTTTTGGCAATATGTGAATGACATGAGGGAAGGGGTAGACTCAGAAGTGTCCCCCTTCACAGATGAAGTTTAAATTTTAGGAAAAAAAAAATCAATGAGGATAGGCAAAGGGCTACAAAAGGCCTGGAAAAGGTTGAACAGGGGTTTTGGGCCAGCAAAAATGGCTCCTTGAATTCAACCCCGTCAAGTCAAAGTCTGAAATTGGGGAAGGGCAAAGAAGACCACAGACAGAGTTAGCTAGGGGCCCAAAAACTGCAAACCTTTATCAAAAGGGGAAAAGAAACTTGTGGCGAGCATAACACCCGGGGCACTTTTCCGGAAAACCCACATCAAACCCGATAACGGGTGCAGCTATGGGGCCTGCAAACCTGAGAACGCGTTCTTTATACCTTAGTAAGGAAAAGTTCAAAAATGCTGTACACTGTGTAAAGTTTAAAAGGGCCCCTCTGGAATATGCCCCACCAGTTTGGGAAAACCCCCACCGGCAAGTAAAAGTCCCAAAAAATCAGAGAAAGTGCAAAGGTTTGCAATAAGGTTAGGGCCCCGGGGCTTTGGGGGGAAAGTCCCACGAAGATAGGTTGGGGGAAAAAATTTGGCCCGGGGGGCATGGAGGCAGGAGGGTTTAGGGGAAACATGAACACAACATGCAAAATATGCGTGGGGGTAGGGCAAAAATGGATAGAGACAAGGTGTTCCAGAAAAGGGGACACAGAAAAAAAAAGGGGTCACAATTTGGGAAACTGAAGACTCGAAAGAGTCCAAAGGGGTGTTTAAAGGGAAATAATTTTTTCATTTACAGAGTTGTCAGGAAATGGGAAAGTCTAAACAAGTGATGTAGTGGGAAACAAAGGGAAAACCAAAAAACATAGTTTTAAGATGAGGTTTGGGCAAAGCTAAGGGAAACAAAGAGAGGACCCAGTAGCTTCAGTGAAAAAAAGGGGGGACCAGGAGCTGAGTCTCGACCCCTACAAACAAATTAGGACGAGTACATCCCACACCACACCACCCCCACACACACACACACAGGATTTTTTTTTGTTCTTTAAAAAGCGTTGTTCTTCATTTCCTCAAAATTCCCCTGAGGAATGGGAAAAAAATTATTCCCCGTAAGCCATGCGTGTTATAAGAGGGGGACTAAAAAAGCCCGGGCAAAGGGGCCCAGTAAAAAACCCTTTTCCCGTATAAATTTCTTCTTTCTTTCCAAAACAAATGGCCATATTTCCCACCAAGGCAGGGGGGCCCAAAAGGAAAAAAAGAAAGTTTCCCCTTTTTTCATTTTTGTAATATTTAAAAAGGGAAGAAAGGGTTTCCAGCCCCCCTTTCTCCCGGCATTTTATCCCCTCTTACAACACCATGGCCTTACGGGGAAGAAATTTTGTTCCACTTCCCCCTGGAGGTAAGAGGGAAAAAAACAAGAACTAGAAAGAAAATAGAAGAAAACCCAGATGGGTTTTGTATATATTTGCTTTTACATGTATGTGTTATTTTGACCTAAGTGTAAGTAGAAAATAGCAAGATTTTACCCGAAATTTTTGCATGTTTATGAGACAGGAAAAAAAAGGGCCCCCAAAAAAATTCTAACCCTCATGAAAAAAAATTCAGGCTTTTTCCCTTTTACACTCACTTGGGAGGAAAGGGGAAATACCTCCCTGGGGGGGTTTTGTCTACCCCCCCCAACCAAAGGAAAAAAGAAGTTCCCTCAAAGGAAATCGAACCTGAGTCTGCCATTTTAAAGACGCAGCTGCTCCTCGAAAACCATTTTTCTTCAGGGTAAATTTAATAATTTTTGGGAATTTTTTAAAATTTTTCTTTTTAGGTCCCCCCTGTCCAGGGATCAGGGCCCGGGTATTTGAAAAAAGTGTAAATTAATTAATTTTTTTTACAATAAAAAAATAAAATTTTCATTTCCCTTGCATTTTCAAAAAATAAAAATAGCAGTCTTAAAAGGGAAGAGGGGGGGGTGCTTTCACCCCCCACCACTCACCAAAAATGTCCTAGTTTCTTTTTTTACAAAATACATACTATAAGTAATTTCCAGTCTTGGTAGTAGGTTGGTAACGCAACCACCCCCCCGGGGGTACTACCCTCCCGTCACGTGGTAAAAAATGGAAAACCGGGGGAACTGTTTTAAAATTAGGTTAAAAAAGGGTTGGGTGGTTTTCTTTTATTCTCTTTATACACATGCCAAAGGGTTTAAATACGTCTTACAACTTTACTTCAATTAGGTACACTACAATACATGTACAAAAATTTTACGGGATATTTTCACACCCCTTGGGTTTTCTTCTATTTTCTTTCTACTTCTTGTTCTTGAATATTTCCTCTTCCCTTCATGGGAAGTGGAACAGAATTTTTCCCTCCGTAAGCCATGCATGTTGAAAGAGCAACTAAAATGCAGGAGCAAGGGGCTAGTAACCTCTTCTCCTGTATATTTTTACTAAATGTAAAAGGAGAAACTTTTGTTTTCCTTTGGGCCAAAACCCCCCCTCGGTGGGAAACGGCTGGTTGTTGAAAGAAAGAAGAAAAGGAAAAAATTTTTCATTTTTCCTTTTGAGCCACCCCGCCTCAGTGGAATACGGCGCGTGTGTTGAAAGAAAAGAAGAAAGAAGATGCCAGCTAAACTGATGTGCAAATATATATGAAGTAGGTACTGTGTACACATTACATTCAGGCTCTCTTCATCTTGTTTTTTAATGTTGGGAATTACGACAATATGTTGAGTAAAAAACAACGAATGCAACTAATGTGACATTTTAATGTGGCAATGGTTTCGCTCTCCAGGAGCTTTATCAAGTGAATGTTGCCAAATTAAAATGTCACATTAGTTGCACTTGTGTCCTTTCCTTTCATCTTTTAACCTTTATTATGCAAAGGAAGATAAGCAGAGTGTATATAAACACTGGAAGAGTCCCTCTCCTGGACAGGTGCAGCTCATGTCTGCCCTTTCAATTTGTATATAGACATTGTCTTCAGCACACTCACATTCGAGCACAGATGATGCAAATGATATGAAAATGCTGCATGTAATTACTGGTAGGCAGAAATCAACTGATTAAGTAAATAAACAAAGAATTACTATAACTAAATAACAGCACTGAACAGTAAATAAATGAGATGTTTATGCTCACAACTGCTGCAGAGCCTGAGAGCTCAGTCATGGCTTCCCATTGCCAGGAATGTGCATAGCTATCGCACCATTGTAAAGTCGAAATATCATAAGTCAAACCATCATAAAGTGAGGAGCACCTGTATACTTTCATAACATTCTCTACATTATCAGTAATTGTTATTTTATCATTGTCAGTTGACAGGCAAAACCATATAACAAGCACATTCTACAAATGTACAAACCTTTACTTACCCTGCCATGTCAGAGAATTTGCATGTCTTACATCAGCTTGTTTATTACATTAAAGTCTATCTACTATACAAGGGTCATTTCCATGTTGCCTGTACACCATGTCAAGGATACTTTAATCCTCAAATTAAAGATAACTTTCATAGTGTGTGTATGTAAACAGAGAAATACACCTCTAATAAGAAAGCTATTTACACTGAATATAATGAGACTCTTCATACATTCTCACACCTTTTCTGTCTTAATGAGATGCAATCAATGACCACTAATACATTATCCCAGGACTGAAACATATCCAATAGAGATGACAGTGTATGCACTTGTGTCCTCTCATTCTTATCAGTATCACGAAACATCATCATCTACGTTTGAAGATTTAAATAGCCAGCAGGGAGAGGTAGAATGTGTGTGCAAAGTAACTCTTTATAGACCTGGGTATCTTGTATAATTATAATTTTTGCACACTCAGGATAATAAACAAAACTTGTTCAAAAGTCATTTGTATAAGTGTATACTATATGGATGTTTATGACATTCATTTTGAATAATAAACTAAGTGCATATTGGTTATTTTTCTAAATGGGTTCAGGCATCAACACACCTTGTGACTTTGTAAATGGTCCAAGACGGACCAAAACGTCGTCATAAGCTCCTCTCTTCTATGTGCGGGTTATTTGTGCACCCTGTGTATAATATACAGTAAATACAGGATAAAATTTTACAACAAAAGAGTTAATTAAAGTTTTGTGAACATTAACCATACAGTACCTGAACACATGGATCAGCTTGGTTCAGCAGCTTAAGACCAGCACGTAGCTTAGGCAAATCTCTAGGGTCATGTGGTTCAACTGCAACTCTTAAAATGGGGTTAACACTCATTGTGAGCTCTGTGAAGGGCGACATGGCTAGTGAGGATGAAAGTGTGGCACTCTTGATGACAGTGTCTTCCAGCCCAGTTATGCCCACTACTGTACCAGCAGCAGCACATTCCAAAAGCTCGTACTCTCGGCCCAACAACAGGTAAATTCCAGATATCTGTAGTGGGTAAAATGAAAATGTGCACATAAATTAGGCTCCTTTTCAGGTTGCTTGTAAATGCTTAAAATTATTCTAGATCAAATTACCTTATTTCTTAACTTTTGTGATGTTCAAGCATATACAGTGACATCTCAGCTTAATGGACCTAAATTTTAAAATGGATTTCAAAGCAATGGTCTAAAAATCTGGTTGGACAAATGCCAAAATGGAGAAAGTCCATTGGATCCTGATTTTTTGTCTCTTTGTGGTAGTGTCCCCAGTGATGCATCCAGTAGTCTACAGAACCAACTGCCCAAAATGTGTTGACCCCAGTATTTGTCCAATATGGGCCAAAGCATCTGCATCCAGGCCCTTTTCATTTTCATTGTTTCTCAAGGTTCATTATGGGTTGCCAGTATCGTTATTGTCTGTGTTCAATCACACATTTCGTCATTCTAAAATTTTTCCCTAAATTTTAGTGTGCTTTTTGTGATTATTGGCATATTAAATACAGTGCTATTAACAATTTTCCTCTACAGCAAGTGGTGGTCCCATAAGGAAATGTTAATTTGAGTGTTAAGAAGAAACTCGAATTATCGGGAAGGATGAGCTTGGTTTTCAGTGTCACGTGTATGTAAAAAAATATAGTGTTAGGAAAACAGTATCTAATATCTGTAGGGCAAGAGCAAATTTAATAGAGCAAATAAATAAAAAAAAATTAACAGTTAACCCTAGAAAGCACAAGAGAATGCCCAAGATCAATTTTTTAAAGAAGCAGTACATAAATGGTGTTTTAACACTAATAGAACGTTGGTGTTTAACATTTTGTGATGTTGACTTTGCTCTACTGCTATTTGGCTAGCAAGTAAAGAACAAAGAATTTTCAGACAAGTGATGGTTGCTTATCAGTATAATAAGAAATGAATGCTCTGATCCAAGAAATAGCAAATAGTGTGACTGCAAGTATACCATTTGACTTTTTTGGGTTTAATAACCCCTAATTCATAAATAATATTTTACTGGTAAAAAGGAAAACCAAAAATTTATGTGCATTAATGCTGAAAAATTTTTACCTGAGAATTAGCAACTAAATACAGTTACTGAATACTAATGATTGTATTAAAAACACAGTGCCTATTATGCCAATTAAGTATGTATCTACATGTTTTAAGCTACACTTAAAAAATACAGTGCTAATATAATTCAATGTTGATAAATGCTCACTATGTCCCAACCCAAAATAACTCAAGAATTTTATTTATTTTTTTTTATTAACACAGCATCCATTTCAAACCGAGGCAGGGTTACCCAAAAGAAAAAACATTTCTCATCACTCACTCCATCACTCTTGCCAGAGGCATGCCATACTACAGTTAAAAACTGCAATATATCAACACCCCCCTCCCTCAGAGTGCAGGGACTCTGGGCTCTAGGACTCAAGTCTGGCCAACTGGTTTCACTGAACCCTTACATCAATGTTACCTTGCTTACACTCCAACAGCACGTCAAGTCATAAAAACCATTCATCTCCACTCATTCCTATCTAAAGAGCTCACACATGCTTGCTGGAAGTCCAAGCCCCTCATACACAAAACCTCTTTTACCCCTCCCTCCAACCTTTCCTAGGATGACCCTAACCCCACCTTCCCTCTCACTACAGATTTATATGGGAGAGATACATGATTATTTTACACTTGGAAAACCCTTGAAGAAATTATTTCCAAACTTGCACACGAAAATCACTCCCTATGAAAGCAAAAGACTTGGCAGACGATGCTAACCCCCCCTAATGAGAAGCAGGGGTCCCAATAGCATGATATGAGACAACCCCAATCATTTTGTCGGGGCCCAAGGACTGTTCAACTGCCTCCCAGCATACATAAGGGGGATTACCAATAGACCCTTGGCTGTCTTCAAGAAGGCACTGGACAGGCACCTAAAGTCAGTACCTGACCAGCCGGGCTGTGGTTCGTATGTCGGGTTGTGTGCGGCCAACAGTAACAGTCTGGTTGATCAGGCCCTGATCCACCATGAGGCCTGGTCATGGACAGGGCCACGGGGGCGTTGACCCCAATACCCTCTCCAGGTATACTCCAGGTAAGTCATTCTATTTTGTTCCACACTCTGTAAATGTGCGAACCACCTCAACAACCCCCTTCTCAGCCCTCTGAATTTTTTAAAGAAACCCCACCCTCTTCCTAATCCCCAAAGCTACAAATTCCTCCCAGTATATTCACACGCAGATTGCCGTCAGACATGACTTCCCACTGCCTCCAGCCTTCTCCTTTTTTGTAAAAATTCACAACCCATGTTTCACCCATATAACATCATTGGTAACACTATACCCTTTTACATTCCCTCTTTGCTTCCATGGATAATTTTCATTGTCTCCACAGACTCCTCGGTGCTTACTCACCTTTTTACCCTCATCAATTCTATGATTCACCTCGTCTTTCAAAAGATCCATCTGTTGACAAGTCCACTCCCAAAATATCTGATACATTCACTTCCTCCATACCCTCCTACAATCTGATATCCATTATTTCATTACCTAAATTTTTTATCATTATCATCTTGCTCTTTCCTATGTTCACTTTTAATTTCCTTCCTTTTACATACCCATCCAAAACTCATTCACCAACTCTGCAACTTCTCTTCAGAATCTCCCAAAAGCACAGTGTCATCAGCAAAATGCAACAGTGATAACTCCCAATTTTGTGTTAACATTCTCTACCTTTTAAATCCCAAGCCTACTGCCTAACAACTGGGCATTCACTTTCTCACAAACCCCATCTATAATATATTGAACAATACTAGGGTGTGGACAGCATGGGTGATGAATTGGCTGCAACGAGGAGAAGGCTGGAGGCCAGGCAGATGTCATGTCTGGTTTCCGGCAGGGCAATGGTGTTGTGTGAATAAATGCAGAAAAAATTCGTAGTTTGGAAATTAGGAGAAGTTGTAGGATTACCCAAAACTATTTATCCAGAGGGCTGAGGAGTGTTGTTGAGGTGTTCGACATGTAGAGAGGAATGAACAAAATCAGAAATGAAATTGAGAGTGTATAAATCTGTAGTGGAGGGGAAGACAGGGTTGGGGTCGGCCTAGAAGGGTTTGGGAGGAGGGGGTAAACGAGTTTGTGTGCGTAGTGCTGGACTTCCAGCCTCAAGCGTGCCTGAAGTGTATGTGATAGGAGTGAATGGAGACAAAATGTTTTTAATACTTGATGTGCTGTTTGGAGTAGTGAGCAAAGTATCTTATGAAGGGATCAGGGAAAACAGGCAGGCCGGAACTTGAGTCCTGGAGATGGGAGGTACAGTGTCTACATCTGAAGGAGGCGGTGGTTAATGTTGCAGCTTTATACACTGTAGTGTAAAGTACCCCTCTGGCAAGACATGTGATGGAGAGAATAATGATGAAAATTTTTCTTTTTCGGGCCACCGCTGCCTGGTGGAATCAGCCGATGTGTTAATAAAAAATAACTATTTGGTGACATCCATTCCATGTCTTAAGACCTATTTTACTGAGAATTAATTCCCTCTTTCTAATACCCTAATGAGCCTCATTGTCCTCATAAAAAAAACTCTTCCTGCTCTCAGTAACCTACACCTATTCCAATATATTTGCAACATCTTGCTACATTGCCTCCTATCATACCCTGGATCATATGCCTTTCCAAAATCCATAAAATGCAACAAAAACCTCTTTACCCTTAAACATAAATACTGTTCAGCTATGTTTTCATTGTCAACACTGTTACTACACCCCCTTACCCTTTCTAAAGCCTCCTTATTAATCTGCGATTCTGCATCTCTGTTTGTTCTGAATATCTAATAGAAAATAACTACCATACATTTTACCAGGTATACTCAACAGGCTTATTCCCCTATAATTTTTACACTCTTTTGTCCTCTTTGCCTTTATACAAAGAAACTATGCATGCTCCTGCCATCCCTAAGTTTACCCTTCCCTCTTCCATACATTTATTAAATAACACCAACCATTCCAACATCTAAATTATACATTTGTATACTTATGCCAGGAAAAAAAAAATTAATTTTAAATTTGAAACATTTGCTCTAATTAATTAGTGATGTATTATAAGGAATGCTGATAGAAAGTTAAGATATGGAAATAGGAAATCCACTGAGCATATGACAATTATAGTGGACCCCGGTTTAACGACATTTTTTTCTTCCAGAAGTATGTTCAGGTGCAGTACTGACAGAAATTTGTTCCCATAAGGAATATTGTGAAGTTAGATTGTCCATTTCAGACCCCAAACTACACGTACAAACGCACTTAAACTAAATACACTTACATAATTGGTCGCCACTGGGAGGTGATCGTTAATTGGGGGTCCACTGTATTTATGTATTATGGTCAGTGTTCACTTTGCAAATTGTGCAATAAACTACAACAAACAAGCACTGCCAAAACCACCAACAAATTAAAATTATTCAGGTGGAAGCCTTCGGAAAAATATTGCGATAATTGAGGCTACATGAAATTAGTTCAACTATTGTATACAAAATAGTAGTATAATATCCATTTAAAAAAACTTACTTTGCATATATGAATGGGTTTGTAATCCTTCAATTTTTCTTCTATTTGCTGCTCATTGAGTGCTGTAAGAGGCCCAACACTGTATTTGGATCATGCTTGGGCCTAACACATACACCTGTGCAAAACACAATTTAATATCAGTGTTGGTCATGCTTTTTCTTTAGTTTTTCCAGATTTGCCACCGAAGTGGCTTGTTTTATTGTACACCCCATATCCCATCCTGTGGGACAGTAGGTAAGAGCATATGGATACACAAAAGGCCTAGGAACAGGCTGCCAAAGGTTAACAGGAGTACATATGGATAGATTTATATCACATATCTATATTGCAACAGTATAGGTATCTTTTATTTCAAAACGTTTCGCCTACACAGTAGGCTTTGGCAGTCGAGTACAGAAAAGTGATAGGAAGCGAAGAATCTTGAAGACGATGTAATCAGTCCATCACCCTTGAAGTTTTGAGGTGGTCAGTCCCTCAGTCTGGAGAAGAGCATTGTTCCATACGCCATGAACAATATGGAGTTGAAGTGACAGGATTGAGCCTTATATACCACCAGGAGGTGAGATGTAGGCAACTAGTAGAGTTAAGTATGAAGTCGTTGTGAGGTCAGGTCCCTCTCAAATCCAGCCTTTCTCACTAGTAGTAGTCCAAGTTGATTTCAGGTCTGTACCAAGATACCTTGTGTTGAGTGTTGACAGAGTGAACATTAAAAATGGTATAAAATACCGCACAGGTTGTTAGGTAAGACACAACGACTTTTTCCTTACCTCTACTAGTGCATACATCTCACTCCTGCGCGGGATATAAGGCTCAATCCTGTCACTTCAAAACTCCATATTGTATCAGGCTATGGAACATGCTCTTCTCCAGACTGGGGATCTGACCACCTCAAAACTTGGACTGATTACATATCTTCAAAGATTCTTCTGTTTATATCTTTTCTGTACTCGACTGGAAAAAGCTATGTGTTGTGTAGGCGAAACGTTTCGAAATAAAGATACCTAACTGTTGCATATAGATATGTGAATATAAATCATTTTGTACTCAGTTAACCCTTTGGAGCGTTCCTAGGACCTTTTGGTGTATCCATATGCTCTTTACGCTTACTGGCCACAGGATGGATATGAGTGGTGTTACAATTAAAAACTAGCTGCAACTTCGGTGGCAAAACTTGAAATCTAAGAAGAAAGCTGACCAACACTGATATTAAAATTTTGTTTTGACACTGGTGTATATGTGTTAGGCCACAAAGCATTGATCCAAATACAGGTGTTGGCTCTTACTGCACTCAAATGAGCAGCAATAGACAGAAAAATTGGAAGGATTACTAAAACACATTCTTTAGATGCAAAGGTAAGTTTTTTAATGGATATTTTACACATTTTTGTATCAATAGTTGACTAATTCATGTGCCTCAAATATCCAATATTTTCCTGGAAGGCTCTTCACCTGAATAATTTTAAATTGTGGTGGTTTTGGACAGTGCTTGTTTGTTGTAGTTTATTGCACAATTGCAAAGTGAAAACTGACCATAATACATATATACACAGTGGGACCCCCACTTAACGATCACCTACCCAGTGCGACCAATTATGTAAGTGTATTTATGTAAGTGCGTTTGTAACGTGTATGTTTGAGGGGTCCTGAATAGGACTAATCTACTTCACAATATTCCTTATGGGAACAAATTCGGTCAGTACTGGCACCTGAACATACTTCTTGGAATGAAAAAATGTCGTCGTTAACCGGGGGTCCACTATATTTCTCTGCTCGTGGATTTCTAATTTCCAGATCTATTTCTCTGCATTCTTATAAACATCCAATATTATTAGAGCAAATGTTTTCAAATTTAAATTAATTTTTTTTTTCCTGGCATAGTATACAATGTATAATTTAGATGTTGGAATGGCTTGGTGTTTATTTAATAAATTTTGGTTTGGAAGAGGGAGAGGAAGGGTACTTAGGGATTGGAGGGAAGCATGCATAGGTTTCTTTGTTAAAAGGCCAAAGGAGGACAAAATGAGTGTAAAAATTATAGCGGGAATAAGCCTGTTGAGTATCCTGGTAAAATGTATGGTAGTATGTCTTTAACTCTACCATACTCAGACCAGAATTAATCGTACCTAAGACTGACCCCGACGCATGATAAACGCAGATGAATAAGGGAGGCTTTTTGAAGGGGTTTATAAGGGGTGTAGAACAAGTGTTGCAATGATACATAGACTGAACAGTATGTAGGTAGGTTAAAGAGGTTTTTGTTGCATTTATGGAATTTGGGGAAAAAAGGGCATATGATAGGGATGGATAGGAGGGCAATGTAGCAGATGTTGCAAATATATGGAATAGGTGGTAGGTACTGAGAGCATTGAAGAGTTTTTTATGAGGACATGAGGGCTCAAGTTAGGGTATTTAGGAAAGTGGGAGATAATTTCTCAGCTAAAGTAGGTCTTCGACAGGAATGTGATTTCACCTTAGTTTATTTTTTATTAACAATCGGCAGATTCCCACCAAGGCAGGGGGCCCGAAAAAGCAAAAATTTTCATCATTATTACTCCATCACTGTCTTGCAGAGGGGACTTTACCACTACAGTTATAAAACTGAACAACATTAAACCCTACTTCAGAGTGTAGACACTGTACCTCCCATCTCCAGGACTCAAGTCGGCCTGCCGGTTTCCCCTGAATCCCTTCATAAATCGATTACTTTTGCTCACCACTCCAAACAGCCACATTCAAGTATTAAAAAACCATTTGTCTCCATTTCACTCCTATCAAATACACTCAGGCTCGCTTGCTGGAAAGTCCAAGCCCCTCGCACACAAAAACCTCGTTTACCCCCCCCTCCCAACCCTTTCTAGGCCGACCCCTACCCTGTCTTCCCTCCAACTACAGATTTTACACTCTCAATTTCATTCTGTTATTGTTCCCTTCTCTCTACATGCCGAACCACCTCAACAACCCCTCCTCAGCCCTCTGGATAATAGTTTTGGTAATCCTACACCTTCTCCTAATTTCCAAACTACGAATTTTCTGCATTATATTCACACCACACATTGCCCTCAGACATGACATCTGCACGCCTCCAGCCTTCTCCTCGTTGCAGCATTTCATCACCCATGCTTCACACATAGTTGTTCAATTTTTATAGATGGGGTTTGTGAGGAGAAGTGAATGCCCAGTTGTTGGCAGTAGGCTTGGGATTAAAAGGTAGAGAATGTAACACAAATTGGGAGTTATCACTGTTGCATTTTGCTGATGACACTGTGCTTTTGGGAGATTCTGAAGAGAAGTCTGCAGGAGTTTGGTGGGAATGAGTTTGGATGGGTATGTAAAGAAGGAAATTAAAAGTGAAACGTAAGGAAAGAGCAAGATGATAAGGATAAAAAAATTTAGGTAATGAAAAATTGGGATATCAGATTGGAGGGAGGGGGGAAGGGAGGAAGTGAATGTTATTCAGATATTTGGGAGTGGACTTGTCTAACAGATGGATCTTGAAAGGACGAGGTGATTCATAGATTGAATGAGGGTCAAAAAGGTGAGTAGAGACCGAAGGAGTCTGTGGAGACAATGAAGATTTATCCATGGAAGCAAAGAGGGGAATGCTAATAGAGGGATATAGTGTTTACCAATGATGTTATATTGGGTGTGAAAACATGGGTTGTGAAATATTACAAAAAAGGAGAAGGCTGGAGGCAGTGGGGATGTCATGTCTGGACGGCACAATCTGCGGTGGTGAATATACTGCAGGGAATTTGTAGCTTGGAGATTAGGAAGAGGTGTGGGGTTTCTAAAATTATTCAGAGGGCTCTGAGGAAGGGGGTTGTTGAGGTGGTTTGCACATTTACAGGAGTGTGGAACAAAATAGAAGACTTACCTGGAGTATACCTGGAGGGGTAATTGGGGTGTCAACGCCCCGTGGCCTGTCCATGACCAGGCTTCATGGTGGATCAGGGCCTGATCAACCAGATGTTACTTGCTTGGCCCGCACACAACCCGACATACGGAACCACAGCCCGGCCGGCTGGTCAGGTACTGACTTTAGGTGCCCTGTCCAGTGACCTTCTTGAAGACAGCCAAGGGTCTATTGGTAATCCCCCTTATGTATGCTGGGAGGCAGTGAACAGTCTTGGGCCCCTGACATGATTGTGTTGTTCATATCATGATATTGGCACCCCCTGCTTCATTAGGGGGATATAGCATCGTCTGCCAAGTCTTTTGCTTTCAATAGGGAGTTGATTTTCGTGTGCAAGTTTTCTGGTACTAATTTCTCAAGGATTTTCCAAGTGTATATAATCATGTATCTCTCCCATTTAAATCTGTAGTGAGAGGAAGGTGGGGTTAGGGTCATCCTAGAAAGGTTGGAGGGAGGGAGGTAAAAGTGGTTATGTGTATGAGTAGGGGGCTTGGACTTCCAGGCAAGCATTGTGTGAGCTCTTTAGATAGGAAATGAGTGGGATGAATGGTTTTTTTTATGATTGAAGTGCTGTTGGAGTGTAAGCAAGGTAACCATTGATGTATAGGATTCAGTGAAACAGTTGGCCCAGACTTGAGTCCTAGAGTCAGAGTGCCTGCACTTGAGGGAGGGGGGTGTTGATATATTGCAGTTTTTAACTGTAGTATAGGCCATGCCCTCTGGCAAGATTGATGGGAGTGAGTGATGATTGAAAGTGTTTTTCTTTTTTGGGTAACCCTGCTCGGTTTGAAATTGGATGATCCTTGTGCTTAATCAAAAATAAATAATTAATTCTTGAGGTTTTATATTGGTTGGGAATAGTGAGCATTTTATCAACATTGAATTATATTAGCCACTGTAGACTTTAAGTGTGTAGCTTAAAAACATGTAGATACATAACTAATTGGCATAATAGGCACTGTGTGTTTAATACAATCATTAGTATTCAGAAACTGTATTTAGTTGCTAATTCTCAGGTTGTGAAATTTTTCAGCATTAATGCTACATAAATTTGGGTTTTTCCATTTACAGTATATAATTACTATGAATTAAGTGTTTATTTGAACCAAAAGTTCAAATGGTATACTTGCAGTCACACCTATTTGCTATTTATTGGTATTCACGAGCTTTCATTTTTATTATACTGATAGCAACCATCACTTGTCTGAAAATTCTTTGTCATACTTTGCTAGCCATAATATTAGCTGTAGAGACAAAGATCAACATCACAAAATGTTAACACCAACCTTTTCTATTAGTGTTTAAAACCACCATTTATGTACTGCCTTCCTTTAAAAAATTGTTCTGGGCATTCTCTTGTGCTTTTCGGGTTTAACTGTTAATTTTTTTTATTATTTGCTCTATAAGTTTGCTCTTGCCTCTACAGATATTAGATACTGTTTCCTAACACTATATTTTTCACATACACGTGACACTGAGAAACCAAGGCTCATCCTTCCTGATTAATTCGAGTTTCTTCTTAACACTCAAATTAACTTTCCTTCTGGCAATCACACTTGCTGTGTAGGAGGAACTTGTTAATAGCACTGTTAATTTAATATGCCAATAATCACAAAAAGCACACTAAATTCAGGGAAAAAATTTTAGAAAGCAGAGTGTGTGATTGAAACAGACAATAAACTGATACTGGCAACCTATATGAACCTTGAGGGAACAATGAAAATGACAAGGTCCTGGATGCAGATGCTTTGGCCCCCCATATTTGGACAAATACTGGGGTCAACACATATGGTCAGTTGGTTCTGTATAGACTAATGGATGCATCACTGGGGATCACTACCCAAGAGACAAAAAATCAGGATCCAATGGACTTTCTCCATTTTGCATTTGTCCAACCAGATTTTTATTAGACCATTGCTTCTTGAAAAATCCATTAAATTCAAGGTCCATTAAGCTGAGATGTCACTGTTATATGCTTGAAATCACAAAAGTTAAGAAATAGGTAATTTGATCTAGAATAATTTTTAACTTTACAAGGAAACCTGAAAAGCGAGCCTAATTTATGTGCCTCATTTTCATTTTAACCCACTACAGAGATCTGGAATTTACATCGTTGTTGGGCCGAGAGTACGAGCTTTGGAATCGTGCTGCTGCTGGTACAGTACGTGGGCATAACTGGGCTGGAGACACTGTCATCAAGAAGTGCCACACTTTCATCCTCCCACTAGCCATGTCGCCCTCACAGAGCTCACAATGAGTGGTTAACCAATTTTTAGAGTTGCGTTGAACCACATGACCCTAGGATTTGCCTAAGCTACGTGCTGGTCTTAAGCTGCTGAAACCAAGCTGATCAATGTGTTCAGGTACGTATGGTTAATGTTCAAAAAACTTTAATTAACTCTTTTGTTGTAAAATTTTATCCTGTATTTTACTGTATATTATACACAGGGTGCACAAAATAACCCTGCACATAGAAAGAGGAGTTATGACGACGTTTTGGTCGTCTTGGACCATTTACAAGTCACAAGGTGTGTTGATGCCGGAACCCATTAGAAAAATAACCAATTTGCACTTAGTTTATTATTCAAAATGGAATGTCATAACACATCCACAGATAGTATTACACTTATACAAATGACTTTTGACACAAGTTGTGTTTTATTATTCCTGAGTGTGCAAAAATTATAATTATCAAGATACCTGGTCTATAAAGAGTTACTTTTGCACCACATTCTACCTCTCACCTGCTGGCCTTTATTTAAATTCTTCAAACGTAGATGATGATGTTTTCGGATACTGATAAGAATGTGAGGACATCAAGTGCATACACTGTCATCTCTATTGGATATGTTTCAGTCCAGGGATAATGTATTAGTGGTCATTGATTGCATCTCATTAAGACAGAAAAGGTGTGAGAATGTATGAAGAGTCTCATTATATTCAGTGTAAATAGCTTTCTTATTAGAGGTGTATTTCTCTGTTTACATACCACACTATGAAAAGTTATCTTTAATTTGAGGATTAAAAGTATCCTTTGACATGGTGTACAGGCAACATGGAAAGTCCCTTGTATAGTAGAGATAGACTTTAATGTAATAAACAGTGATGTAAGACATGGCAATTCTCTGACATGGCAGGGTTTATAGGTAAAGGTTTAGTACATTGTAGAATGTGCTTGTTATATGTTTTGCCTGTCAACTGACAAGGTAAAATAACAATTTTACTGATAATGTAGAGAATGTTCATGAAAAGTTATTACAGGTGCTTCCTCACCTTTATGATGGTTGACTTATGATATGTCGACTTTACCAATGGTGCGATAGCTATGCACATCTGGCAATGGGAAGCCATGACTGATGCTCTCAGGCTCTGCAGCAGTTGTGAGCATAAAATCCTCATTTATTTACTGTTCAGTGCTGTTATTTAGTTTATGTTATTCTTTGTTTATTTACTTAATCAGTTTGATTTCTGCCAACCAGTAATTAATGCAGCATTTTCCTAGCATTTGCATCAACTGTGCTCGAATGTGAGTGTGCTGAAGACATTGTCTATATTCAAATTGAAGGGCAGGACATGAGCTGCACCTGTCCAGGCGAGGGACTTTACACGGTGTTTTATATACACTTGCTTATCTTCCTTTGCATAATAAAGGTTAAAAGATGAAAGGAAAGGACACAAGTTGCAATATGTGACCTTTTATTGTGGCAACATTTCACTTGAATAACGCTCCTGGAGAGCGAACGTTGCCACATTA
>NC_069423.1:31042245-31212619 GCF_026875155.1 Cherax quadricarinatus | reverse complement strand
GCCTCTCTACAACAAAACCCCAAACCAACCCTGATCGTGGGCTTTGTCACATATTGCCGGTGAGGAATGTGTTCTTGTTGTAGATTAAGGATGTGTCCAGTGAAGGCTTTCATTTGGGTTTGTCAACTCCCTTGGAGAAGATTTTTTTCCCAAATTTGGTGGTGGCGAGCTCAGGCAAAGGGGGGCCCAAATTACCTTTTCCCATACCCAGGTTGTTGTGTGGGACCCTACCTGGTCTCTGTCTGTCTGTCTGTCTCTCTCTCTCTCTCTCTCTCTGTGCGCCTGCTGCATGATCGCATCACTAATTTTCTTTAGCTAGATGACCAGGTTTATTACACCGTCCCCCACGTGTAAAGTTTCCTGTGGAAGGATGCAACGGGAGCAAAAGTGTATTTCTTTGGGACCGTATGTATTGCCTCATATCTACAAGCACACTATGCACTTTGACCTTTTATATGGTTATCCTAGGTAATATACACTGTAATTGTATTGTGTAACCTGTGCCTAAAAAACTTGCATATTTAGCCCTTGATTCTGTTCCAATAATTGTTTGGTTGGATTGCTTGAAGGCAACCCCTTTAAAAGAAAAAAGTATAAGGAATTTTATTTAGGCACAGGTACACAAAAATGAAATCATTTTAATAGTGTGAATTACCAGGATAACAAAAAAAAATTGTATCTATATTTTGGCGGGGTTTTTAACAGGGCCCACGTTGTATCTTTCCACTTGTGAGAGTGCTATCCTGCAACCGTGTAATACCTTTCGTTTAGTAATGTCAGGTTTAGGGCGGGCGGCAAGAGACAGGAGAGTAGGGGGCAAAGTCTGCGGCGCCAGAACCGCTAGCCGAACATGTATTACACTTTCCCAAAAAACAATCGGGAATGGTGGTGGGACTTGTCAGGTCCCACTACAAGTGGTATCAAATTGAAAAGGATGTGGCAGAAAGTTGCACATGATTATTGTCTGGGTTTTTTTTATATCCTTGACCACTTATGGCACTCCCCTCTCAAAGCCTTAACTCGGGTCGTGTCATTCCTCAAAAAAAGTTTGTTAATATGGTGCACATCCCCTTTTCTAAATGTGGGGGCCCGTTTGTTTTGAATTTTAGAATGATTTTGAACGCTGCCATGTGGCGTGTGACCCAGATAGAGATGACGCCCACACCCCCCCCCCCCCCTTTTGGGTTTTTGGAAATTTTTAAATTTCAGAATTTTGGATAAAAGGGGTGTGGATACCTGTATGACTGGCATTAGTGAATCCTGGGGTTTTCATCTGTTTTCTCTAGCTAGCCTTTGAACTGGGGGTTTCCTGAAGGTACTAAGTGGTCCCAGTGTGTTAGACCCAAATTGCCTGGGGCCCATCCCCGGGTCCGGGCCCAAAAATTTAAGGGGAGGAAAAATAATGTGTTTTTCTATGTCATAAGCATAGCGTAGGGCGATCCATGGGTTTTACAGTGATACTTTTTAGTTTTTTTCTTTTTGCTGGATATGTGGGGCGCAGGCCTCCAGGAGCAAAGCCTGGTTGACCCGGCAAGCACCCGACGAAACCTGGTCTCTGGCCCGGGCTTAGAGAGTAGAGTACCTTTGAAACTCTTCGAGGTAAATTTGATAAAAAAAATTTCAGCAGATTTAATTTTAAAATTTTATTTAAAGTTCGTTGGTACTAGAATGAAATCCAAGTTTTATTCTCGGTTTGAGATTTAAACTGAAGTAATGGAAATGTTTGTTTTGCCGGTATTCCCGGTAGTGGAAAACCCCTCTTGCGAGTTTAATCTGCTCCTGACTTTCCTCGTTTGCGGCAATTTACTCATTTTTGAATGAATTTAATCCGTTCCGTGGAATTTTTTCTTCAATAATTTCGCTAATAATCTACGGTTTATTTATCTTAACAGTCGCGTATACCCCTTGGGGTTAGCGTTCTTTTTTATTTTTAATTCTTCACAGTTCTTTAATGTGAATAAACGTATAAATTAAACTTTATTTACTCCAGAATGCATAAAAAATCTTAGTAACAGGTGGAGGCGGCCCCCAACCCCCCTCTTGTTGTGGTAAAAAACTGCCCCTCTTATTATGTAGCACATTATTATTTTTTTATTATTGTATTATACATATGTTATTATTATGTTTAAACTTTCATCATACATTTCCCGGTTTCAATAAGTGGTCAACAAATTTTTTTCACACTGGCCCAAATTCCCCCCAAAAGGGAGGGTGGCCCCAAAAGAAAAACTTTCCCTCATTCACTCCATCACGTTTGCCCGAAGGGGGCTTTCACTACAGTTTTTAAACTGCAACTTTAAACCCCCCTTCGGTGAGGCACTGTCTTCCATCCCGGACCGAGTCCGGCCCGCCCGGTTTCCCCGAACCCCCTCAAAATGTTACTTTGTCACATCCAAAAGCACGTCAAGTTTAAAAACCCCTTTGTCTCCATTCATTTATCAAAACCCCCCACGCTCCCTGTGGAAGTCAACCCCCTCGCCAAAAAACCCCCTTAAACCCCCCCTCACCCCCCCAAAAACAAATGAGATGAAATTTCCCCTAGAGCAAGAGCCCCTCCCGTGTCGAGGCCCTGCTTGGGGTCGTAGCGTATGGAAGCAAAAAATTGACCATCGACTGCTGTTTTAAAAAAAAATGCTGGGATGCGCTAAAAGAGGGGTTTCCCCGCTGTACACACATTGTCGTACCCAATGCACATCCAATGGTAGTCTAAATGCTTTCCAAAAAAGACTGACTTAAATTATTACAAATCATAGTCGGGCATAACGAAATGTTTTTGTGAAAAAAAAATTCAAAATGGAAAAGCAAGGAGGGCCTGGGGACGAAAACTAATGAACGGAATTTTTTTTTTAGTGCCCCGGATTCTAATGTTTATTTGGGCCCCCATTTTTAAATTGGGAAATTTTGGGGGTGTGAACTTGGCAATTTTCTTTTTTTGAAAAAAGGTAAATGGGGATTTTGTTACTAAGTCAATATAGAAGGTTTCCCAGTGAAAAAGTAGAGGTTTGGTTTTATGAAAAAAGTTGAAATGGCCTAAAAAAGAATAAGAAATTGCGGTTTTTAAATATTGCAAAGACCCCTAACTGGTGTAATTTCCCTGTGTTTTCCATCAAATTTTATTTTTTTTCCACCCTTTTGGAAAAAAGATTAATTTTTTTTTTTTAAATTCTTGGACCCTTTTAAAACAATTTTCAGATCAGGGGGTTTTAGGAGAAAGGGATAAGGGAAAAAGGTACATGCAAGTTTCATTGTAGTGTATGAAACCCATTATAGTACAATTGTAGATTGCCCCTTGGGGTTTTATTAAAAAGTCCATGTATTTCAGGAAGAGGTATTTTTAGCATGCGAGAACCAGAATGGGGAACGCAGAGAAGCAAGATTTCGCAAAACCATAAATTTGAATGCCCCCTTTTTGTAGGGAGGTCAAAAATGTGCTGCAGCCCCCCGTTACTGGGTTCTTCCATTTTCCTGGCTGTGATGCACTACTGAATTTTTTTTTTTTTTTTTTTTTTTTTTTTTTTTTTTTTTTTTTTTTTTTTTTTTTGGAAAAAAATTACTTAAAAGTGGGTGGTGTAAGCTAGTAAAAAAGGAATGTTAAAAAGGAACATAGAATTTTTTTTAAAAAACTTTGTAAAATTGAGGGTTTGATTGTTGAGAATTGGAAGGGATAGAAATTATATAATTTGTTAAAAGGATTTTGAAAAATGTAGTTTCATTTTTGGTAGTTAAAAAGGGGATACCCTGAGCATTTATAATGTGTTTAAATATAAATGTTTCTTGCAGGTACACATAATCAAAGAATAGGTTTGACTTTCAGTTGTGGTTAGATTTTTTGGGGGTTTTATCCAAGAAGTTGTACTCACCTCAGATTTATCTGATTGATTCCTTCCCCGGGATTATGTGACCCAATGGGTTTCTGCTAAATGATAATTTCAACTGTGCTCTTGGCATATTTCTAGTGTGAAAACCCCCAAGGAAGGTTCCTTGAGTTGGTGAGGGGGCTCTTGATTTGGGAATTGGATCTGTGCTCCGTTCCCCAAAAATTTAAACCCGAATGCCTTCCACATCCCCCCCCCCCCAGTGTGTATAATCCCCTTTGGGTTTAGCGCTTCCCCCTTTTAATTTTTTTTTTAAAATCAAGGGGGAAGTGCTAAACTCAGAGGATTATACAGCACCTGGGGGGGGGAGTGGAAGGCATTAGCTTAAATTTGGGAAACTGGAGCACAATCCAATTCCCTAAATCAAGAGCCCCCCATCCCCACCCCTTGAAATAAGGTAAAATTTTTTAAAAAAAAATTCAATCTTATTTGAGCCAACTTCCCTTTAAAGCTTATTTTCCCTTTGCTACATGACCAAAAGTTCAGAGTTGTTGTAATAAATGGGTAAGAAGTAAGGCCTGGAGCTTTTCCAGAGATCCCAGCAACTTTAGTGGACTTCCCACTTATATTATAAAAACCAAGCATAAATCAACTAGGGTCTTACCACTGCGGGCGGGATTTGGCTATAGCAGAAAAATACCCGGGGGGTCAAAAGGTAGGTTGAAAGGGGCTTTGAAGAGGCAAAGTTGGTAATAAACTGATTGTTTTTTCAAAAAGAGGGAGGTATCAAAGGTGGGGCCGTCAGCAAGGGGGAAAAATAAAATGTAAGGGGTGTTAGTGGTGACATAGGAGGAAAAAATTTTGCTGCTTGTTGAAAGACGGGACTTCCCAATTAGAAATGGAAAACGGGAAATTGGAACCGGGCACCTCCATTGCAAGACGGAAAGGATTTACCCAAATCTCGGAAAGACGATGATGGGCCAGAAACCCCGAACTTTGGGTTTTACAATACAATTTGGACCCTATCGGACCAACAGTTTCAAAGGTGGTTTGAGATTACAGTACGTCTGAGAATGGGGAAAACCTCTATATGAAATCCCTTCAGGGGGGCTCCTTGGGTAGTGAAAGGGGTTTGGGCTGAGGAATTAGTGTCAGTTCCCTTCCCCAGGGGCCGAACCCAATTACCCCCCAAACCCCCCTCCTTCCATTTTTTTTTCCTCTCCTCCCCTTCCCCCCCCTCTCTTTTGCCCCTTTCCCCCCTTTTGGGGTTTGGGATTTCTCCCCAAAGGACTTCAGTTCCTGGTAGGGGAAAGGGTATGGGGTCCCTCCCATTCCATTGGGTTCTTGGCGGTGGGTGTTTGCCCTGGAATCTGGATGCCTGGGGATGTCCGATCCCCTCTGGTTTCCCGGGGGGGCTTTGGGTGAGGGTGTCTCTCTGGAAGCCATCTTTGGATTCCGGGGGTGGTGGCCAAAGGAGGTATGCTTGTGGCGGGTATCGGCCCCCTCTTTGTCCACTGAGGGAGCTCGGGAGATGGAGGTTTCTATCCCATTATTATTTTAATCAAAAAAACGCTAAGCCAAAGGGCTATACAGCGGTTTGCTTCCCAATTTCTGGTTTATGGCTGAAGGGTTTTGGTAGGCAGGGTTCCTGCTGCATTGCTCCTCTTGGGCGGGAGGGAGATTTCCGGCCCCCTTTTATTCCTCGGGAACTATACATCCCCCCCCCCCCTTTTCCCCCCAAGGAGGTCCTTGGGTGGTGAGGGGTCTTGATTTAGGAATTGGATCTGGTCCAGTTCCCCCGAATTAAGCCTAAATCCCTTCCCTCCCCCCCCCGGCGCGTATAATCCCCCCCTCTTCAAGGGGGGCTCCTTGGCTGGGGGGAAGAGGCTCTTGGGTCTGAGGAATTACCCCTGTCGGTCTTTTTTCCCAGACAAACCCTAATTCCCCCCCATTCTCCCCTCCCCTATCCCTTTCCTCCCCTTTTTCCTTCCCTCCTCCTCCCCACCCTCCCTTTTTCCCCTTCCTCTTTTTGGCCTTTGGGGTTTCCCCCCACAGGACGCTATTTCCCTAGGTAGGGGAAAGGACACTGGGGTCCATCCATTCCGTCGAGGTTCTTGGCGGGTGGCGTAGTTTGTTTTTTTTTGGAATCGGGATTCCCGGGGGATGCCCCGATCCTCTCCGGTTCCGGATTTGTTTGGGGTATCTTTGGGGGGACGGGTGTATCTCGGGAAAAGCACCTTCGGATTCCGGGGGTGGGGGCAAAAGGGAGGTATCTTGTGGCGGTTTCCCCGGCCGCCCTTTTTTGTCCACCGGGGTAGCTGGCAGTGTGAGGTTGTATCCCGGATTGCGGTTTACTGGATAAAGGGTAGGGTAGGGCAGGGGTTTCCCCATGCTGCATCTGCGCTACTGGGCGGTTTGTTGGGTCCTTTTGGGCGCGGAGGGGGTTTTCCGGCCCTTTCTTCCCTCCTGGCCTATTCCTCCCGCTCCCCCCTTTTTTTATTTTTTTTTTTTTTTTTTTTCTTTTCTTTTCTTTTTTTTTTTCTTAAAAAAAAAAAAGCAAAGGAGAACCAAACCCATGCAGCCTAGTCCAGAAACCACTACCCCGGGCCCCCTTTTTGTACCGCCCCCATTTGACCCCTCCTTGTGTTTAGCCCATCTTGGACACTTTTCCCCCTGTACCTCTTGCTGGTGCTGTTTCCTCACCCGCTTCAGGTTCCCCGGGGTTTTCAAAATGACTCCTTCGATTTGTCAAAAATCCGCCCCCTTTGATATGTTCCGGCTTCTCCCTCTAGGGTTCCCGGCAATTTTCAAAATCGCCCGCCCTTTATGCCGGCCCAAACCCCGGTCCTTCCTAAACCCCAACGTAAAATCTCCTGATGTGCCCTTCGTTACCTTTATTTACTCGGAAAGCCGACACGTCAAGCACTCCCTCTCCACGCCAGTTTCGGACCACACAATGGCAAATTTTTTATTTAAAGCCCAACTTCTTCTTCTCCCTACCTTTTGACCATAGTTTGGCAAAGCGTCCTGCGTCATTTGGCGAGATATTTCTTTTCCGTCTAAAGAGGGGACGGGCATCGTCAGTCCAAAATGTTCCCCCAAGCTCATGTCTTTCTCTCCTTCGAATACGATACTACCCCTATCACTTTTAAAAAAACATCTTTCTCTCAATTCTTGTAGTTACTTCATTCTGCCCATACCTAGTCAACAAAAATTTCCAGTCGGGGGCAATGCTTTTTTGAACAGCGGGAAAACTCCGGGATCCCCCAACCCTAAAGTAGACATTTGCCTTTCCCCGGGGGAGGAGCGTCCCCTTTGCAATGGGCTCGTTTAATTTTTGCACCCGAAAACTCCGCCCTCTGTATTGTGCGGGAATCGGTTACAAGTTCAAAAAGGTGTTTCCTACCCCGAAACCCAATGAAAAAAAATGTGGCTTTTTGGTCACCAGCGAAATATTCAGATCCCCCCCGTTTGCCCAGTCTGGGGTTTGCCGACGCCCATTCTAATACTTTGCAGTCAACCCCCATCTTCCCTTTAAATTTTGAAATGAAGCTCACCTTCATACTCCCGCCGTTGCCAGGTCACTTAAATAAACGTAAAATTCCGTTGCCTCAAAAGAGGAGAAAGGTCTCCCTTTGCTATGGCAGTTACATTCCGCCCCCAAGGGAGACTACCCGTGTTTTTTTTCCCGGGTTTTTTCCAAACTCCCCCATTCTGGGGCCCTCTTCTGCAGCCTCTCTGTTGTTCCCCCTCCCTGCCACACGGCATCAAATCCTTTTGCTGTCCTTGGCTTGACGCCCCCGACTACAACTCGTCTGTTCTAATCTTGGTCCTTCCTCAAAACCCCCAGTATCGCCCAAGACCTCGTCGACCCAATACAATCGCCCTCTTCACAGAAGTCCAAAAAATTCCACATTGTAAAAATCTTCTTTGCCCTTCCTTCCCTTTTCCACCTCCCATTTACCTTTAGTCTCTGACCTAGTTCTTCCCCTTTTCCTGGCTCTTTTACAAGGTGGAGATCACCCCCCTCCTCGTATATCCCTTTCCCCACCCCGTCCCCCCCAAAATTTTTCTCCCCCTTCTGCCACCCCCCAGTTTTCTGCCTCTTCTGCCCCCCCCCCCACACTCATCTCCAGTCCCTTACACTCTTCCCCCCCCCTCTATTTTGGGTACGCCCTTTTACTGCCCCAATTTTTAATCACCTCCCCCTTCTATCCCCAATATGGTCTCCCATACATCTTTAAATTCGAAAACTTGAAGCCATTTCAAAATATATTGAGAGACTAAACTTAAATGGACATGTTTCCCCCCTTCCTGTTCCTTCTCTTCCCTCCCCTCCATCTTCAAAACCCCATTTTCGCAACGCTCCGTTCCTTCGCTACTTGAACATCTTCCATGCCCCCCAACGTTACTTTTCTAACCCCCTAGTCCGTAGGTGCCTTTACCTACAGATTCCGAATTTTCTTCATGCCAATCAGGCCCTTTTTAAAGGGGGAAATTCCGCAGCCTCAGGGGTAATCGGGTGAGCTTCAGTTGTTGCTTTCCGGTTTTTCCCCCTGTTGGTGCTTGCTTACAGAACCAAAATTACACTCGGCTTTTTTCCCCAACCAAATTTGGCTAAAATTTATTGTATTCTTCGGCCCTTTCTCGATGGGACTTTAAATAAAAAGTCCCCCTTCTTCTACGCAATGTATTCCGTACTGTCAATATTTGTCCATCCTCGCGCATTCATGCACCCCTTTATCCACTGAATAAGTGGTTTAAAATATGTTTTTATATTTTTTCCTTTCGAGCATTTTCTACCCCGTTTGCCTTTCTTGTTTCATCCTTACCAACTTTGTTATTTGGGTATTTTAATCCCCACTTTTCCCCTGGGGGGGGTTTTCCTTTGTGTCACGTGCATTCGTTGGAGGCTTTTCTCGCCTCTCACCCCCTCCATTTTTTAAATAGGGTACTCCCACCCATTTTGATTCTTACTTTTACTCTCTTTGCACGATCTATCAGTCTCTCTTCTCCACGCATGACTTACCTGGTCTGTTCTACCAGTTACATGACAGCGACATTTCCGTTTTCATTCTACTTTCCCCCTATTCACCCCCCTTTTCCGTACCCCTCGTGGAAATTTTGATGGGCAAATTGGGATCTTTACTACACCTCACTGTTTTAGTGGGGTTCCCTTCTTCATCCCCCTTGATGAGTCCTAACATTTTTTCCCCACTCGTTTATCCCGAAGCTTCTCTTTCTTTTTCCCCCCCAAAAAAACCTCAGGCAGGCATTCTCAGAAGTGCTTTGGGGTGGTGGTCCCCTGTTGTGCTGTGCAGTACTTTTTGAAACGTGGCAGGGGGCAGATACCGGTACAATAGAACCCGCTGAGAGACTTGTTGATTTTAAGCAGAAGCGTGCGATCGCTCGCCGTGTCTCCCTGAAGTAAAAGCACTTGTTGGGGACTATGTTTCCCCCTCACCTCTCTTCTTCTATGGTGCAGTCTGGAAAAAAATGGAGAAAATTTAGTGGTAAATCTCTCCTGACCCAGCTCCTTTCTAGGGTCATGGTGTTGACTAGCAAACCCTCCGCGTTGCCATTGAATTGGCACATTCGGGCCGTATTTTTCCCGAGGCTCCATCTCTGCCCCCCGTTTCTTTTTTCAAAGTCTGCCCGAGAGTTGTACCTTGGACTTTTTTCTTCGAGAAAAAAAGTATAATGTGCCTTTTCACTTCAAAAATGGAGGCAACGCTCTAGCTTGCGATCCTCAGCGGGGCCTGATGCTTCCTTCGTATGTTACAACTTTACATCGTCAGCCCTGTGTCCTCTTACACCTTTCAAACTTATTTGGGCACAAAGGGGTTCTTCCCCGCTGTGGAAATCTGCCATTGTTCTCCTTTCCCAAACCGGGTAACAGGCATGTGCCCCCCACATCCCCCCTCGCTTTACTAGTGCAGTTTGCAAAATGATGGAAAGCCTCGTAAATGACGTTTAAAGTGGTATTTTTGAGCTCAAAACAGTTCTCCGCTAGTCAAAAGGCTTTCGTAAAAGGGGGTTCTACCCTAGACCCCTTACTACGTTGGTAGTTTGTTCGTAATGCCTTTTGGGAAAACACTCGTTTTTGCCCTATTTTTTGACCCTTTAGAAGGCAATGACACAACTTTGGGGGTATAAAATTTTGGCCGGCCCCTTCCTTAGGCCCCCGGGCAATTAATCCTTCCTTAAGAACTTTTTAACTGACAGACATTTTTTGTTCGAGTCAATAATGTTTTTTCCCCGGCTTCGTCCAAGCTGAAGGGTCCCTAGGGAGTGTTCTAAGCCCCACTTTTTCTCCTTTCTAAAATGATTTGGGCCCCTGTTTTTTCCACCCAATATTTTGGGCATCATCTAGTTGTTTACTTTGCTATTGCTTGTGCGGCGTGACTGTCACCCTTTTTGCAGTTTCTTTTCCCGCATGCGGTCGACCGTGTTTCCACTTGGGCCACCCCACATGGGTTTAAATTTTAAAAAACCAAAATCACCAATTACTTTCACTAGACGCTGTTTCTCCGATCATCCTTTTATCTCTATGGGGGGGCCCTATCCCGAACGTGTACAGTCAGGGTTTTTGGCTCTCTTTGACCGTCGATTATCTGGGGGAAAACCCCCATTTCCTCTTGAAAGGGAACTTGTCACGCCCGGGTGAACCTTCCCAAAACCCTTGCTCTCTTTCCTGGGGGTGTCGTTTGAAAACTCTGTTCGCTAATTAGCCTCGTTCTATCGAAACTCGATTTGGTGCCAGATTTATTTTGCGGCTCTTGTACTCTCTCTAGCCTTAACTCTATCCATCACCCAAAGGGTTCGTTTGTGCCCTTTGGGCTTTTTGCCCTTCCCCCCGTGGCGCCCCTATACAGAAGCAAATGTTCCATCCCTTTTTGATGCCGTGAGCCATTGCCTTCGCTCTATGTTCGCTTCACGTCTACAAATCCTTCCATTTATGAAAGGTACCCATATTAGTAGACATTCTTTTTGTTCGCCGCCCTATTTGTCCGCCCCTTTTTCTTGCTACATTCACTCTTGTCTTCCCTTCAGTTACACCTTTATATGTTCATGTAGATCTCACTTTCCCTACCCCCCGGGAAATTTCCCGCGTTGGGTTGTTCTTTCTCACTCCCTTGTCGAAAAACTAACTGCCTACGGTTTGTTCCC
This sequence comes from Cherax quadricarinatus, assembly GCF_026875155.1. Lineage (NCBI taxonomy): Eukaryota > Metazoa > Arthropoda > Malacostraca > Decapoda > Parastacidae > Cherax > Cherax quadricarinatus. Next base: position 31,201,634 of record NC_069423.1, on the reverse strand, counting down.
GCTCTCTTTTTTTTTTCATTCCCCCCATTCTAAGCCACCGCTGTGTCACAGAGGGGGGGGTCTAAATCTTGACGGGTCGGGAAATTGCGCAGTGTTTCCCGGGCGTGTTTCGGGGGCATTTTTTTTTCTTCAGTAGCATTTTTATGTGAAAATGTTTTCCTTCTTGCGACTTTTTCGTTTTCGATCTTTGCCTGTGTACTTTGTAGTAGTCTCAGACTCCCTTTAGTGCTTACAGGCTATAGAAAAAATTTTTAATCTCACCCTAGTTCTCCGTATCCAACTTTGGGTACGCCTATCTCTACCCAAAAAAAAAAGAATTGTTTTTGTTGGGTCTTGGTCATGTCGACTACGGGGAATGAACAGGCAGCATGTGCGCGGTCAGCAGTACTGCCTACCCAAATTTCCCATCGAGGTGTTCCATTTCTGGGAAATTTTTCTGCAAAGCTACCCACCTTTTCACCCCTTGGCAAAAAGTTGGTAACTCTGCTCGGTAACAAACTTTTTTCTATTTTTCCGAGTAGGTTATGGCCCTCTTTTGTCATCAATGCCGGGTTGGGGCCCCTCTCTCCCCCCTTCGCTTTTGGGCCCCCTCGTCTTACTCATGGGGATCTTATGGAGAGGCACCCTGTTCCTCTTGTGAGCAGTGTCAAGTTCCCGTATCGATTTGCCCCATTTTGTTAGACGCCTCTCTATCAACGAGCACGCAGAAATTTTCCTCCGTGTTGTTTTTCGTTCTACTACTCTTCTTTACCCTTCCCCTTTTTGCTGAGGACCCTCCTTTAATCTGATTCTCTATTTGACTTTTGACAACGACTGATTTACTCCACAAACCTGTGATACTTTTCGCACTCCCCCCCTTTCTAGTTCGTTTTTGCTGCCCTTTCCCCCTTTCACCACCCATACCCCCCTTTTACCCGAAACCATTACTCATCCATCCCCTTTTCCACCGATGCCCCCCACCCTTCCCTGCCCTGCAGCGCTGTAAGTCCTTGTGGCTTAGCGTTCTTTTTGATTATAATAATAATGATAATCCTCGGGGTTTAGCGCTTCCACTTGATTATAAAATAAAAATAACCCCCCCCCCTTTTTTTTTTTTTTTTTTTTTTTTTTGCTAAAAAAAAGGAGAACCTAACCATGGAAACAAAAGTCCTGAACCTACTCCCCCCGGGCCCCCTTGATCCCGACCCCTTTCTGACCCTCCCTCGTTTTTTGACCACTCTTCGGGCACCCCCTGACCCCCTGTACCTCTTGGGGTGCTGTTTCCTACCTGCTTCAGGTCCAGGGGTTTCGAGGCCCCTTCGTTTTGTTAAACCTCCGCTCTCCTTTGACTATGCTTCCGGCCTCTCCCCTACGGTACGGCAATTTTCAAATTTCCCCACCCCTTTCATGTCGGCCCAAAACTCGGCCCCACTCCTAAACCCCAAGACAATTCCTGATTTTTCTTTATTACCTTCCCATTCTACTCAAAAAGACACACGTCTGCACTCCCTCTCCACGCCACTTTCGGACCACACAATGGACAAAATTTCTTTAAGAGCTTTTTTTTGCCATCTTTCCGCCATGTTTGCAAAGGCCCTTTTCCCAGTTGGTAAGATTTTTCCCTTCCATGCCTGAAGAGCGGTATGCACATCGCAGTCCGAGTGTTCCCTCCCAAGCTCATGCTTTCTCTCCTTTGCTATCGATGATAACTTCCCCCTTTTCAAAAACTCTTCTCTAAAATTCTTGTGGGACTGTATTCTCCCCCCATCCCAAGTCCAACAGAATTTCCAGACATGTGGCAATGACATTCTTAACAGCTGGAACTCCAGGATCTCCCAATCCTAAAATAGACACTTTGTCCTTCCTGCCCGCGGGGCAGGACGACCCCTTTTACATCGCCCCTTCTTTAGAATCCAAAAAAATCCCATTCCAAATCTTCTTTGCCCCCTTTCCACCTCTGCATTTTCCCTTTCCCAGTCTCTGCCTGTCTTCCCCTCTCTCTGGGTTACTAAAGTTAGAGGTTCACCCCCTCCCCCCGTACATGCCTTTTACCCCCTCCCCTCCCAAATTTCTCCCTTCCGCCACCTCCCAGGTTTCTGCCCCTTTTTCCCCCCCCCACATTTTTTCCCGTCCCCTACACTCTTTCGCCCCCCTACTTGGTACAGTCCATTACTGTCCCCAAACTTTATCACCCCCCTCCTTTACCCCCAAATTTTCTCCCATAGTCTTTTAATTCAGAAAAAACTTGAACCATTTCGAATTATTGTAGAGACTAACCCCTTTAATGGACACTACCCTTGTTCCTTTTCTTCCCCCCCCTCCCACAACGCTCCCCTTCCCTTCGCTGCTTAAATCTTCCCATGCCACCGCACGTTTACTTTTCTAACCCCTCTAGTCCAAGGGCCCGATTCCCCGGGATATTCCCCATTGCCAAACATGGGCCCATTTACAGTAATATCTGCGGGCCCCAGGGTAATCGGGGTGAGCTTCAATGTTGCTTTTCCCGGGTTTTTCCCCCTTTGGGGCTTGCTTACAAGAACCAAAATTGCACACAGCTGTTTTCCCAAACCCATTCAGGCTATAATTTATTGATTCTTTGGGTCCTTTTTTTTCAAATTGGGGGCCTTTAAAAGAAAGTGCCCCTTTTTCTACGCAATGATATTCCATACTGTCAATTAGTATTTGTCCATACCCTTGCTGCATTACACTGCAGCCCATATCCATGTTCTTTATACAATGGACCTCGGTTTTCGATGGCATTGGTATCCAATAAATCTGGTATCGATACATTTTAATGCAAAAATTTTGCCTCGGTTCTCGTTAAAAAACCCGCCACACGCGATTCATCCGAGACGTGTCCACACGTGGCCTGAACTGCCCCATGTGTGCCAGTGTTTACAAGCCAGCCAGTGTGCTCGCATCTAAGGATACATTAGGTACATTCCATATTATCACAGTGTTTTGGTGCTTGTTCTGCAAAATAAGTCACCATGGGCCCCAAGAAAGCTTCTAGTGCCAACCCTTTGAGAAAAAGGGTGCTAATGACTATTGAAATGAAGAAAGAGATAATTGCAAAGTACGAAAGTGGAGCTGGCCAGGTTGTATACAAAACCCCAATCAACCATCGCTACTATAGTGACCAGGAAAACGGCAATCAAGGAAACTGTTGTTGCAAAAGGTGCAACTGTGATTATGAAACAGCAACCACAAGTGTTAGAAGATGTTGAGAGACTGTTATTGGTGTGGATAAATGAAAAACAGATAGCAGGAGATAGCATCTTTCAAGCGATCATTTGTGAAAAGGCTAGGAAGTCACATGAGGATTTAATTGAAAAAATGCCTGCAACTAGTGATGCGAGTGAATTTAAGGCCAGCAAAGGTTGGTTTGAAAGATTTAAGAATCGTAGTGGCATACATAGTGTGATTAGGCATGGTGAGGCTGCCAGTTTGAACCAAAAAGCAGCTGAAAAATATGTGAAGGAATTCAAGGATTACATACAGTGAAGACTTGAAACCTGAACAAGTGTTTAATTGTGACAAAACAGGCCTGTTTTGGAAGAAATTGTCAAGCAGGACCTACATTACTCAGGAGGAAAAGGCACTCCCAGGATATAATCCTTCTGATGTGTGCCAATGCTAGTGGTGATTGCAAAGTGAAGCCTTTATTGGTGTATCAAACTCCCAGAGCGTTCAGGCAAAAGAATAGCCTCAAGGCTAATTTGTGTGTGCTGTGGAGGGCAAACAGTAAGGCATGGGTCACTAGGGACTTTTTCTATGACTGGTTACACCATGCATTTGCCCCCAATGTGAAAAATTACCTAACTGAAAAGAAATTAGACCTTAAGTGCCTACTGGTATTAGACAATGCCCCTGGTCATCCTAGACTTGGCAGTGACTTTCTGGGGACATGATCTTCATTAAGGTCCAGCAGGTCATTTCCAACTTCAAGAAACTGTACACAAAAGCTGTTTCAAAAGTGCTTTGAAGTGACCACAGACACTCGATTGGCTCTAAGAGTTTTGGAAGGATCACTTTAATATCCTCAATTGCATAAACCTTATAGGTAAGGCTTGGGAGGGAGTGACTAAGAGGACCTTGAACTCTGCTTGGAAAAAACTGTGGCCAGAATGTGTAGACAAAAGAGATTTTGAAGGGTTTGAGGCTAACCCTGAGAATCCTATGCCAGTTGAGGAATCCATTGTGGCATTGGTGAAGTCCTTGGGGTTGGAGGTTAGTGGGGAGGATGACGAACTAACCACTGATGAGCTGCTAGATCATCTTCAACAGCAAGAGGCCAGATCTGAGGAAACTGCTTCGGAGGAGGGGATAGAGAAATTGAAGAAGTTGCCTACTTTAAAGATTAAGGAAATGTGTGCAAAGTGGCTTGAAGTGCAAATCTTTTTTGCTGAAAATCACCCTGACACAGCTATTGCAAGCCGTGCTGGTGACTATTACAGTGACAATGTTGTGAACCACTTTAGGAAAGTCATAAAGGAACAAGAGGTACAGGCCTCTATGGTCAGATGTCCAGTGACTCTCAAGCTGGTCCTAGTGGCATTAAAAGAAGGGAAGTAACCCCCGAAAAGGACTTGCTACCTCAAGTCTTAATGGAAGGGGATTCCCCTTCTAAACAATAAGTTTGACACTCTCCCCTCCCCCCATCCCATCAATCATCACCAGATCTTCATTAAAGGTAAGTGTCATGTATTCTATTGTTAGTAGAGTACTACAAACTGTGCATGTCTTCTTCAGTTTGTGTGCATTAAACTTAATATTTCATGTGGTAAAATTTTTTTTTTCATACTTTTGGGTGTCTTGCACGGATTTGATTTCCATTATTTCTTATGGGGAAAACTGATTCACTTTTCGATGATTTTGGTTTACGATGAGCTCTCAGGAACGGATTAATATTGCAAACCGGGGGTCCACTGTATCTCTCTCCTTCTCCACCATTTTCTATCCCAGATTTTGCTTTTCTTGTTTCATCCTTGTGGCATCCAGTTGGAGGCTTTTCTCGCCTCTGATCCCCTCCATGTTTTAAATACGGGTACTCCCACCCATTTTGATCCTCGTATTCATACACTATCAGTCTGCTCTTCCTCCACTGCACTAGACTTCGCCTGGTCTGTTCTACCGGACTTAAATGACAGCGATCATTTTCCAATCATTCTTTCTTCTCCTTCATATTTACCACCTTTCCGTAGCCCTCGCTGGCAATTTGATCGGGCAAATTGGGACCTTTACTGGTAATTCACTGCTTTTAGTGAGGTTCCTTCTTCATCCTCCATTGATGAGCTCCTACACCTCTTCTCAACATCAGTTTTAACCACAGCTTCTCATTCTATATCCCAAACTTCAGGCAGGCATTCTCAGAAGTGCGTGCCTTGGTGGTCTCCTGCTTGTGCTCATGCAGTACGTTTGAAACGTGCTGCATGGAGCAGGTACCAGTACAATAGAACCGATGAGAGACTTCTTGATTTTAAGAAGAAGCATGTGATCGCTCGCCGTGTCATCCATGATGCTAAATGCACTTGCTGGCGAGATCATGTTTCCACCATCACCTCTGCTTCCTCTATGAGTGCAGTCTGGAAAAAAGTGAGGAAATTGAGTGGTAAATACTCTCCTGACCTGGCTCCTGTTCTACGGGTCGCCGGTGTTGATGTAGCAAACCCTCTTGACGTTGCCATTGAAATTGGCACTCATCTGGTCTGTATTTCCCAGGGGCTCCATCTATGCCCCTCGTTTCTTTCCTCAAAGCCTGCCAGAGAGTTAGTACCCTTGGACGTTTCTTCTCTCAGAGAAGAACAGTATAACGTGCCTTTTACACTTCGGGAACTGGAGGCAACACTCTCAGCTTGCCAATCATCGGCAGCTGGGCCTGACGACATTCATATTCGGATGTTACAACATTTACATCAGTCAGCGCTTGTAGTCCTCTTACACCTCATCAATCTTATTTGGTCACAAGGAGTTCTTCCCCAGCTGTGGAAATCCGCCATTGTTCTCCCTTTCCATACTATGGGACATGGTGCCTCCCACTATCGTCCCATTGCTCTTACTAGTGCAGTTTGCAAAGTGATGGAACGTCTGGTAAATCGACGTTTAATGTGGTATTTAGAGACACACAACAGTCTCTCCACTAGTCAATATGGCTTTCGTAAGGGCCAATCTACCATAGACCCCTTACTATGCTTGGATACATATGTATGTTCGTAATGCCTTTGCGAATAACCACTCAGTTATTGCTATATTTTTTGACCTTGAGAAGGCATATGACACAACTTGGAGGTATAATATTTTGGCCCAAGCCCACTCCTTAGGCCTCCGAGGCAATCTACCATCCTTCCTTAAGAATTTTTTAACTGAAAGACATTTCCGTGTTCGAGTCAATAATGTGCTCTCCCTGGACTTTGTCCAAGCTGAAGTGTCCCTCAGGGATGTGTTCTGAGCACAACACTTTTTCTCCTTGTTATAAATGATTTGGCCTCTGTTCTTCCATCCAATATTTGATCATCACTATGTTGATGACTTCGCTATTGCCTGTGCAGGCAGGTGCTGACTGTCACCTCATTACAGTTTCTCTCCAGCATGCGGTCGACCGTGTTTCCAATTGGGCCACCACGCATGGGTTTAAATTTTCCAGTACCAAAACTCACCAAATTACTTTCACTAGATGCTCTGTCATCTCCGATCATCCTTTGTATCTCTATGGCTCCCGTATCCCTGAACGTGATACAGTCAGGTTTCTAGGCCTTCTCTTTGACCGTAGGTTATTCTGGAAGCCTCACATTACCTCTCTGAAGGCAACTTGTCACAACCGGCTGAACCTTCTTTAAAACCCTTGCTCATCTTTCATGGGGAGCTGATCGTCGAATTCTCCTTCACCTACATTCAGCCCTCATTTTATCGAAACTCGATTATGGTGACCAGATCTATTCAGCGGCCTCTCCTGCTATTCTCTCTAGCCTTAACCCCATCCATCACCAAGGATTATGTTTATGCCTAGGTGCTTTTCGCTCTTTCCCTATTGAGAGCCTCTATGCAGAAGCGAATGTTCCATCCTTGTCTGATCGCCGTGATGCCCATTGCCTTCGCTACTACGTACGCTCTCACGATCTCCGCAATCCTTCCATTTATAGACTGGTCACCGATATTAGTAGACATTTGTTCACCGCCCGTTTGTTCCGTCCCTTCTCTCTTCGCCTACATTCGCTCGTCTTCCCTTCAGTTACCACCTTTATATGTTCATGTAGCATCTCACTTTTCCCTACCCCCCTGGGAAGTTCCAGCTGTTCGGGTCTGTTCTTTCTCACTCCCTTGCTTGAAAGCCCAACTGCCTACGGTGGCTTCCCCATCTCTTTTTCTTGACCACTTCCACTCTCATTCTCATGCCATCGCTGTGTACACAGATGGCTCTAAGTCTTCTGATGGCGTCAGATTCACAGCAGTGTTTCTGGACAGCATCGTGTGAGGGCATTTACTATCTTTGGCTAGCATTTTAAATGCTGAATTGTATGCCATTCTAGCAGCACTTATTCGTATCACATCTATGGCTGTGTCATCATTTGTGGTTGTCTCAGACTCCCTTAGTGCTCTACAGGCTATACGGAAATTTGATACACCTCACCCCCTAGTTCTCTGTATCCAACTTTGGCTATGCCGTATTTCTACCAACCATAAAGATATTGTTTTTTTGTTGGGTCCCTGGTCATGTTGACGTACAGGCAATGAACAGGCAGACACTGCTGCGCGGTCAGCAGTACAAGACCTACCAATTTCATATAGAGGTGTTCCATTTCCAGACTATTTTGCTGTAATAGCTACCCACCTTCTTGACAATGACTTCTTGACAATGGCTGATTTACTCCACAAACTCTGATACCTTTCGCACTCCTCTCAGCCCTTTCTACCTCAGTCTCTTGCTACCCTCTACCCTTTCACCATCCACTGTTCCGCTGTTCTCCGTAACCTATTACTCATCCATCTCCCATTTGCCACCTGATACCCTCGCTTCCTTCCTGCCCTGCAGCGCTGTATAGCCCTTGTGGTTTAGTGCTTCTTTTTTATTATATAATAATAATAATAATAATCAGACTCCCTTAGTGCTCTACAGGCTATACGGAAATTTACCTCACCCCCTAGTTGTATCGCTACCAAGCATAAATATATTGTTTTTTGTTGGATCCCTGGTCATGTTGACATACAGGGCAATGAACAGGCAGAAACTGCTGTGCGGTCAGCAGTACATGACCTACCAATTTCATATATAGTGGACCCCAGACATTCGATGGCATCGACATTTGATAAATCCGACATTCAATGCATTTTAACGCAAAAATTTCACCTCAACATTCGATGGAAAACCCGACATTCAATACGATTCGTACGAGACGTGTCCATGTGTGGCCTGAACTGCCTCGTATGTGCTAGTGTTTACAAGCCAGCCAGTGTAGGCACATCTAAGGATACATTCGGTACATTCCATATTATCCATATTATCACTGTTTTTGGTGCTTGTTTCTGCAAAATAAGTAACCATGGGCCCCAAGAAAGCTTCTAGTGCCAACCCTTCGAGAAAAAAGGTGCTAAAGACTATTGAAATGAAGAAAGAGATAATTGCAAAGTACGAAAGTGGAGTGCATGATGATTTGGTAAAGAAATTGCCTGCAACTAGTGATGTGAGTGAATTTAAGGCCAGCAAAGGTTGGTTTGAAAGATTTAAGAATCATAGTGGCATACACAGTGTGGTAAGGCATGGTGAGGCTGCTAGTTCAAGTCCTAATGGAAGGGGATTTCCCTTCTAAACACTAACACCATCCACACTCTCCCCTCCTCCCATCCCATCAATCATCACCAGATCTTCATTAAAGGTAAGTGTCAATTATTCTATTGTTATTAATCTATTGTTATTGTTGTTATTGTAATTATTCTATTGCATTAAACTTAATATTTCATGTGGTAAAAAATTTTTTTCATGCTTTTGGGTGTCTTGCATGGATTAATTTGATTTTTCATGCTTTTGGGTGTCTTGTATGGATTAATTTGATTTTCATTATTTCTTATGGGGAAAATTAATTTGACTTTCGATATTTTCGACATTCGATGGCCCTCAGGAATGAATTAATATCGAATGTCGGGGGTCCACTGTAGAGGTGTTCCATTTCCGGACCATTTTGCTGTAATAGCTACCCACCTTCACACCCGTTGGCAACAATGTTGGTCAACTCTGCTTGGTAACAATATTAAACCGAAGCATAGTTACTGCCGTCTTCCTTTGTCATCAGTGCCGAGGCTGGGAAGCTACTCTCTCCCCGCCCTTCGCATTGGCGCATACTCGTCTTACTTATGGGTATCTTTCATGAGAGGGCACCCTGTTTCCTCTTCTGTGAGCAGGTGTACAAGTTCCAGTATCAATTAATACCCACATTCTGTTAGACTTGCCCTCTCTAAATCAACAGCACACAGAATTTACCTCCGTCGTCTCCGCCTACTACTCTCTCTTTATACCTTCCCTTCTTGCTGAATGGACTCCTCCTTTAATCCTGACTCTCTCACACGACTTCTTGACAAAGACTTATTTACCTCCACAAACTCTGATGATGGTACCTTTCGCACTTCCCCTCAAGCCCTTTCTACCTCAATCTCTTGCTGCACCTCTACCCTTTCACCACTCACTGCCCCTCTGTTCTCCGTAACCTATTAGTCGCCCATACTCTCTTAGCCTCCTCCTGCAAGCGCTGTATAGCCCTTGTGGTTTAGTGCTGTCTTTTTTTATTATAATAAATCTAATATGAAACTAAGGTCAAGTACATCCAAGACTGCAGCAGAGTCTGCCTACTCACTTTCCCTAACATCAACCTGACCAGGATCCAAGAGAAAGCTTTTTCATAGAAATGAGACTGGACCAAAGTCCGATACGAAGAACTAGGGATGAGGTAATCAAAATTTTTTAGAGCCTGCAAAGTAGAAAAGGAGTCTGGACTACACAAATGTTGAGGTAGGCATAGATGGAATACGTAAATTGCAATGAGAATTTCAGCAAATTCGTATGAAAAGAACTAACAAAAATGCTAGCCGAGTCCGGAATAAATGACCTCACACATGCTAGTCATTCAAAACACTACACCATGTAACATCAGGCCAATATTGGAATATGCACACCATACTACTACTTCCCCACTACTACTTGCCTTCCCCCACTACTACTACTACCTGAACCACCCCTGCCTATATATACGCCATACCCCTGCTCTCTCCTTTTTGTTAGTGGTGACTTTGTAAATGGTCCGAGTCTGACCGAAACGTCGTCGATAAGCTCTTCTCTTCTATGTGCGGGTTGTGTAAAGCATCACCAATATGGAGCCTACAACCCAGGGTCCAAGCACATAAAGACATTAGAGAAGGTTCAAAAGTTTGTTATAAGACTAGTCCTGGAGCTAAGGGGCATGTCGTATGAGGAAAGGGTAAGGGAACTCGACCTGACGACATTGGAGGACAGGAGGGTAAAGGGGGAACGTGATAACAAATCGCTGATAGAATTGACAAGGTGGACAGGGTGTTTTCACATACGGTACACACAACTGAAAGCTGAAGAACTCAGATGCATCATCGGGATGTAGGAAGTATTTCTTCAGCCTTAGAAAATTGTCAGGAAGTAGAATAATCCTAGAAAGTGTAGTAGTGGAGGCAGATCATACATAGCTTTAAAGCAGTACAATAAAAGTGCTTTGGCAGGAGAGAGTGGGACCTAATAATGACCAGTGGCAGAGGTAAGTCAGGGCTGTGCCCGACTCCCCTGCAACCACATACAGCGAGTACTAAGTGTACATACACAACCTCGCACACATACACAAAGACAGACAGTTTTGACCATCGATAATGAAGGTAGCCATGTTCTTGAAAATGGCATTTAAAACAAACGAAAAGAACCATAAGGAAAAATAAGGCTACAGTATTTTAACCCCCTAAAATGGTAAACATTTTAGGTCTAAATAACCCTTTGTTTCGGTCGTAGATGAGACACAGTGTTTGACATATATACACCAAAAATTCTAGTGCTTCAAAATCAAGCAGGAAAAAGCTGGTAGGTCCCACATGTGAGAGAATGGTCTATGTGGTCATGTGCAACCATATAAAAATCTTGCAGCTGCAGTGCATGCGGAAAAAAAAAAAATTCCAACCAGGTTTTTTGGATTTCTAAAAACCGCCGACTTTGTGGTGTATTTTCATGTAGATTATCGTTGTATTCTCGTTTTTCTTGGTCTCATTTGGTATAACGGAAAACATATTATGAAAAAGGTGATTTTTGATTGTTTATACTATGAAAAGAACCTTGAAATGGAGCTCAAGGGAGGGGAAATGTTTGATTTTTGGCCAAATTGGTTCAAACTAAACAACTAGCCATTCTAATATGCATTCATGAATGGGGTTGAGAATTATTTGTACATTATTTACAATATGCAGTAGTCTGCATACATAAATCTTCTAATTTTTGTTTGAAAATAAAAATTCAATATAAAGGCAAGAGTAATATCAGAGGGCCTGGAGACATGACTGATCAAACAAAGAAAAATGTTATTTTAGAGCCAGAATGTCTGCACTGTTCATTGCTGGACCACTATCTTGAAATTGCATATTTTTTTTAATTTGCGTGAAATTGGCTAAATTGGCAATTTCTGACGCATGTTCTTGGGTAGGAACAATGGAATTAGCAAAAAATAAGGGCTCAAAGTGGGGCGAAATCCGCCGATTATAAATATGCCGAATCGTAAATATGAATTCTTTTGGTGTCCATTATTTACCACAGAAAAAGATTCTCTATCATTTCATTTGATAAAAATATTTTTTTTTTAATTTTCAACACCAGGAGACACCTCAGGATTTTTGGGTTGTGAGAGTCAAATGGGTTAAAAAAAAAATTAGTTTGTAGTTTATCTTTGTGTTCAGCGCATTGCTTGATCCTACAGTTACAAAATACTATATCTTAACCTTAAATTGTGGTTGCTGGTGAATGTCACAGATTCTGACCAAGAGTGGAGAGGGGTACTATAGCCCTACTTGTCTACAGATGCCCTGGTTAGGCTGCAATCAAAAATAAGGTTGTACTACAGTAGCGAGAAATTCTGTAATGTAATCTTTGGTCTCTTACCCTGCAGTACGTTATACAGCTCATGGTAAGGCATAATCAGCTGCTCTAGCACAGGTATAAGAAAAATCTTAGCTCATGTAGTGTATGATGAGAACAGCCAAACCACTGAAACAGCATTCCTTAAGAACCCTTGAAAAAACCTCATCAGGACCATGTGACTTATTTTGCTTCAGTCGGTCTAATCTGCTTCACAACCATTTTCACTTAGTGACTGTGATGTTACATAATTTATCTTCTTCTGATCCACTATAAAAATTAATTACCAGAATCTTATTAGTGTCCTTCCCTGTGTAAAAACCGAAGAAAATAATTATTTAAATCGACACATATTCCATTCTCTTTGTCAGTAAGATGCCCATAGTTATTTTTTAAGGGACCTATCTTATCTCTGACTTTTGTTCCTATAGACCGGAAAAAACTTTTTTGGTTAGATTTTAGAATCCTAGCAACTTTAATTTCAATAGTCCCTTTAAGCTTTTTCCTTATCCCCTTTTTTTATGAGACCCTCTTAATGTCAATATAACTGATTCATAAGATGTCCCTCAGCCTCTTTTGATACGCCTATAAATCCTTTCTTATGCCTAGTAGATATTCAGCCTATTTTCATCCATTTTGGGTCATTTCTATTTGATCTATTTCCTTATAAGGTAAACGTTCTTTGAGCAGCATGTATTGTGTTAAGAAAACTGTCATATGGATAGCTCTCTTCGTCGTTTGCGCGCGCGCATCAACAGATAAGTGTTCTCTAAGCCCATCGTAATCTCAGGCTAGGCCGAAAATCTGGGACTGTTTACTGAGTTATCCCTACTATTTCATACTTCCATCAATTCTAAATGTAATTGATTTGTGGTCGCTAGCACCCCAGTTCCGCACATCTGAAACTTTCTAAATTTAACAAGTGATTCATTGTTTTGCCAAACTAAGGTCCAAGCAGTTATTACCCCTTGTAGGTTTCTGTCACAAAAACTGCTTCAAATAAACATCCTGAACTACTTCTAAGAAATCGTATGATTCTAAATTCCCTCAGAAATTCCAATCAATATGACTAAAGCTAAGTCACCTAGAATTACTACTACATTAACGTGCCTTGTTGGCCCCTAACAATTCCTTCCAAATAGTAGTCTCCTCTCTGGTCCCTATCTAAATTTGGGGACGGTATACACACACACCTAAAATAATTTTCAATGCCCCTCTGAAAATTCCTATCCAAACAGACTCTGATGTGGTTACTTCGACTTAAATACTACCCCACCTTTTTATGCAACAGTTTCACAAGCGATCTCGGACATACATGCACCCCACCCCACATTCCCGATACTTCTATTACTTGGAACAATTTAAAACCCTGAATGTGATATTCTGCGGCATGTCCCGACTTTTGATTAAACCACGTCGCATAATGGCAAATACATCTATTTACCTGCACTAGCAACTATTCTCAACTACGTCCATCTTATTCCTAGCACTGCCGACTATTTTGTGTAATAAATATTAATGACTGACCCCTCCTCTCTCTTTAACCCTTCCTGCTCCTTTCTGTTATTTCCACTAAATCTATACTGTCCTTGTCAATTAGTGCCACTGGCTTTCCAATATCCACCTAATTTTGCCTATTACTATGTTCTCCTAGTACTCATGTTACTACCCTGGCGACTTCACAGTTTTTTCCCCGCCAAAAAACCCCCCCAAAAACCCATACCACTAACTATCCTAGTTTAAAGACCTAACAGCTCCCTCCACTGCAGTTGCCATGTCTCTTCCCACCCCCCAGACCTAGATAAGTGAACCCCATCCCTGGCATACATGTAATTCTGCCATAGAAGAGGTCCCAGTTGTCATGAATGTTCCGCATTTTCCTTACAGTATTTTGTCCAAACCAGCAATTGACAAAACCAATTGCTCTGGACAACCATTCATTTTCCAACTCCTCTCCTTGGCAAAATGCCACATATGATATGACAGTTTTTCCACCCTTCTTCCTAATTATCTCTATTGCTGACTTATACCTGCTAATTCAGTACTCACATCCTATGGTCTGCCAACATCCGTTGCCTCCAGCACTAGACAGATAATAGGATTGCTCCCATTACCTCTCATGATGTCATCCAGACGGCTAACAATATCTTCATCCCAGCCCCAGAAAAACAACACACTCTGCCTCCTATCCTATCCTTCAAGCAGAATGCCCTATCCTGTACCTAATCTGGCTATCCCAACAACAACAATGTTTTTACCTTCCTTGGCTCGTCCGTCGTGATGCTCCGAGTAGTCGACTCACATTCGCCACGTAGCATTACACCCTTTGTAGAATTCGTCAAGACGTTCTCGATGGTTCATCGTTGGGGTTCCTAGGGATGTCTTACTCCGTCTGCCAATGCATCTTTGGTGCTCTTGTGGCATTCCCAGTAGAACACTCCACATTCGTCATGGTAGCACCGAGAATGATTGGTAGTTTCCACGGTAGTTTCTGGTTTCTTCTCGTTGTTTCTGCTCTCCAACCGTTTTCCCCCTTGATCTTCATCTTGGTTCCAATGTTTGCCCGCCACTGACCAAGCTCCCCTCTTAACCTCGGGGACCTCACAAAAAGGATTACTACGAATCCTCTTGTTCTCCTCCGTTAATCGCCTATCTCCATCTTAGCAACTCCTGAGCTCTTCTCTCAGCTGCTGGTAAAGTTCACAAGAGAGGGCATGGCTGGTACAGATTTCACAGAGAGCACACAAACAGGTCTTCCAGAGCTAAGTACAAAACGTAAAACCACAGAGCAGTACAAACGTCACCGCACTAGGAGGAAACTGCTTTATTTTGTGGTCAATTGCGTACCGGGAGTAAATCTTGGGTAGCTTTGGGTGAGGTCATTTTTTTTTTTTGAGTAGGACCTGCCTTGCATGGGCCAGTAGACCTGCAGTTGTTCTTCCCATTGTATAATTCTTACTGGCTATTTGTTTGTGTTGAGGGAGGGTGGCAAGTTTTATTGTTGGAGAATATGACTGCACTAATATCAACTCAATGGCTTATTTATCTATCACAATTACAGCAATATGACATAAAAAACAATAATTAATAACATAGAAACCATGGAAATACTTGTAGAGATGAATAAATATAAGTCATTACGAATGTCACGAGTGGCCCGGTGGCCTGGTTGGCTAAAGCTCCCGCCTTCACACACGGAGAGTCCCGGGTTCGATTCCCGGCGGTGGAAACATTTCGAACCACTTTCCCTTACACCTGTTGTCCTGTTCACCTATCAGCAAATTGGTACCCCCCGGGTGTTCAGCACTGGTGTGGGTTCGCATCCTGGGGGACAAGATTAAGACCCCAATGGGAAATAATGTTAGACAGTCCCTTGATGACGCACTGACTTTCTTGGGTTTTATCCTGGTGGATAACCCCTTCCCGGGTTAAAAATCCGAACGAAATCTTATCTTATCTTATCACGAGAGGTGTTTGTGTTGTTGTTGGTAATAAGGGCCCCCCACTGAGTGGTAAGCCGTCCATAATGGTGGTGAGCGGCGGTGGTTTTTGTAGCCCACAAATTTATAACTCCAACAAATTGGAGGAGTTGAATTAAAATGTATAAAATAACCGACAGGTTGTTAGTAAGACCATATGCAACATTAGGTATCTTTATTTTCGAAACGTTTCGCCTAAACAGTAGGCTTCTACAGTCGAGAAAGAAAAGTTATAGACGCAGAAGAGACTTGAAGACGATGTAAATCAAGTCCATCACCCTTAAAGTTTTGAGTGGACAGTCCTCATCTGAGCGCCGCAAGAAGAGCATTGTTTCTATAGTATGTGAAACAAAGATTTGTTTCATACTATGGAACAATGCTCTTCTCAGACTGAGGGACTGACCACCTCAAACTTTAAGGTGATGGCTGGATTATACTTCGTCTTCAAGTCTCTTTGCTTCTATCAATCTTTTCTGTACTCGAGCTGAAGAAGCCTACTGTGTAGGCGAAACGTTTCGAAATATAAATACCTAACTGTTGCAATATGTTTCTTACCTAACCACATTGGAGGAGTTGGTAGAATTGCTGAATCACTAAAGAAGGAACCCTCTACCACCATCACTACGACCTTCTACCACAATTACACTGTTACCACCATCGACTACTACTTCTACCACCATCCCTAACGACCTTTCTTACACTATTACAACCTGTTACCTTACCATCACTACTACCTTCTACCACCATCACTACTGCTTTCTACCACCATCACTACCACCAAAGAAAGCTTCTAGTGCCCAGCCCTTTGGTAAAGAATGTGAGAAACACATAATTTAATGAAAAAGTTTGGTAGAAAAATACAAAGATTGTGGTGTAGAGGTGAACAGTTGTGATAGTGGTTATGAACATAAGAAAGGAAGGATCACTGCAGCAGGCCTGTTGGCCCAGGCTCGGCAGGTCCCTTTTACAATTCCATACCCACAAAACGAAACATTTTCCCAACCCCAGTCCTCAATGTTACCCAAGAAATAAGCTCTGATAACTCTATCCCCCACTCATTGGGGACTTGCAAATGAGTGGATAGAGTATATCAGAGCTTATTCTTGGGTTAGCAATTGAGGACTTGGTTGGGAAAATGTTTCCGTTAGTGGGATGTAATGTAAAGGACCTGCCGAGCATGGGCCAACAGGCCTGCTACATTGATCCTCTTTCTTATGTTTTCATCAACACTATCACAACTGTTCCAACTCTACCACCACCATCTTTGTATTTTTCTACAAACTCTTTTCATAAATTAATGTGTTTCTCACATTCTTTACAAAGGGCTGGCACTAGAAGCTTTATTGGAGCCATGGTAGCTCATTAGCACTAAAATTCAATGGAATATATTATAAATATTTCGTAGGAGCATGTGAGGGGACGTCATCACTGTAAACAATGGCACACTGGCTGGGAAGGAAAGGCCGAGGCGGCTCAGAGCGTGAGTAGCGTCCAGACGAAGGACTATAGGACTATTAGCGAAGTTACCGACCATTTGCAAGCCAATATTTTAGACGAAAAAACAGGACTATTTCCGAAATGGACGACTTTCCAGGCCGATGATATTGAGGGACCACTGAATTTCTTATGGGGGAAATTGATTCGAAATCGTCCATTTCGATAATAGTCCCAATCCAGGAACGGATTATGGACGATATTGAGGACCACTGTAATTGTTATACCAGAATAAACTTACTTTATTCCGACTTCTCCTTCTACGGTGTGGCAATTTTCGAATCGCCAGCCCGTCCCACGCGTCGAACCCAACTCCGGTCCCACTCCTAAACCGCCCAGACAGTTCCTGAATTTTGCTTCCCTCTCAGAAAAAAACAGGCACGTCATGCACTCTGTTTCCACACTCGGTTTCAGAATCACAGTGGACAAATTCCTTTAACGACTGACTTCCTCTACTGCTATCCCTCCAACCATAGTACTGGCTAGGTGGCTCCTACCCATGTTGGTAGAGATATATCTTTTCAAACGCTTTCAGAGTGATACAAGCATCATCACTGTCCAGAATGCTAACCAGCTCATGACCTTTCTCTTTCTTTCAAATATCGATCCTATTACATGTCACTATTGAAAAACACATTCCCTCAATTCCTCAGTGAACTGTCACTCTGCCCATACCACTGTCCAACAGAATTTCCAGACATATGGCAATGACATTCCAAACAGCTGGAACTCCAAGACCTCCAATCCTCAAAGTAAACACTTATGTCCCTGGCCCGCGGCGGAGACGATACCCTTGCAAATGTACCGATAACGTTTGACTTGCCGTGAACTCCCATCCGCTGTTTATATAGCAGGACATCATTTACAAGTTCGAAAGGTATCCCTACACGCAACAGTGTAGAAATTGCTGGCGTTTTGATCACCCAGCGAAATATATTGCAAGATCTCTAGCCGAATGATGCCCCAAACTGTGGTGCCGATGACACATTCCAATACGTATGTATCTACCTCCTCTTGCCTTGTCGATGAGGCTCCCCTTCGCCCGCACCGTCCTTATTCTCGCCGTATGCCAAGTTTGCTCAAATGAGCGAGAAAATCTTGTTGCCTCCAAGAGGCAGTTTCCTCCCCTATGCTATGGCAGTTTCTCATCTACGTCTCCAGGAGACAACCCCCGTATTTTTCTTGTTCTCATGTTTCTAATTGTCCCCCCCACCTCTGGGGGTCCCCATCTTCTGCAGCCTCGTCTGTGGTTACCCCTCCATAGTCAGTCCTGTCTGCTAATTCTTTTGTTGCTGTCCTTAGACGTCAAAATCCCTACTTCAACACCTCAGTCTGTTCTCACTTCAGTTCTCCCTCCACAAGTTCCGGTATGGACAAGATCCATACACCTCCTCCTTATCACCACCCTCTACATCTCAGAAGTCCAAAAAATCCCCATTGCTCCAAAAAATCTCCTTTAACCCTTCCTTCCCTTCTTTCTACCACATTTTACTTTTTCCAGACCTGTGCCTGGTTCTTCACCTGTTTACAAGTGTGGAGGTTCAGCCCTCCCTCGGTACTGTACCTTTCCTCCCCCTGTCCCCTCCCAATTCTTCCCTCTTCTTGGCTGGTGCCCTCCCCCCGTCTCTCTGCCCTCTCCCAGGTTTCCCCTCTTCCTGTCCCCTCCCACACTTTCTTCTCCAGTGCTCTCTGCCCTTTCCATCCCCCCTTAACTTTGGTACAGTCCATTGCTGTCCCAATCTTTACTCACCCTCCTCCTTCCCATCTCCAATATTGTTCTCCCATCACACATCATGTCTTCCGAATCACTTGAAGGCTATCTCGGAGATATATTGAAGAGACGAGACCATCACATGGCACTGATCCACCTCCTGTTCCTCCTCTTTCCTCCCCTCCATCTGTGCCAACCTCCCATATTAGTCAGTGGTCCCATTCCTTCGCTGCTTGAAACATTTTCCATAGATACCTTTACCTCAGATTTCTTGTATCTTTCTCATTACCAATCATTGGCTATTTACAGTGGAATATCCGTGGCCTCAGAGGTAATCGGGTGGGCTTCCATGTAAGCTCCCCTTTTACCCCTGTTGCTGTTGCTTACAAACCAAAAATTACATTCCCTGTTATCCATCCAATCTTAGGCAAAAGATTTATTGTATTCTTCAGATCCTTTTTTCTGATGGGACCTTTAAATGAAAGTGCCCTTCTTATAACCCAGATATTCCGTACTGTCAGCTATTTAAGACCATACCCCCGGCCAGGATTGAACCCGGCTGGGGTATGGTTTTTGGGTTTTGCAATCGTTGTCATTACGATTTCTTGATCTGTTTGACCGGCAGTGAAGGGACTTGGAGCTAGAGTTCGTCATGGCCACGCTAGCTGGAGATTCGTCTGTAAAAACTTGCATTTGTGGCGCAGAGGTGCTGTCTAACCTTCCTAATGTGTAGAAATAATACCTAATTGGATGATCTTATTGTGGCTAAGCTGGTCTAGTGGCTAACGCGTACGGGCTGGAGGTTTTGAGACTATGACCGCGGGTTCAATCCCAGGCCCGGGTATGGTTGTTTGCAATCGTGTCATTACATTTCTTGAGTCCATGTCAGCTATTTGTTCAACTTTGCTGCATTACACTGCAGCCTTGTATCCAGTTGAATAAATGGTATACAATCTAGTTCTTTGTATCTTCATCCCTTCTGGGCATTATCTATCCACAATGTTGCCTTCTTGTTTTTTCGTCCTTACCCCGCCACCACTTTTGTTTGCCTTGCGATTTTTAAAACTCCTTCCATTTCCTCAGGGGGGAAGGGGGGTCCTCACTGTGACTCCCGGACATTCAGTAGAGACTTTTTCTTGCAACTTTATCCCCTCCATGTTTTTAAATACGGGACTACCCACCCATTTTTGATTCTCGAACTCAGACTCTCTCTTTGCATCGATCTCTCGTCTGCTCTTCCTCCACGCACTAGACTTCACCTACTGGTCTGTCCTCCCGACTACAATTACAGTGATCATTTTCCCAATCATTCTTACTTCTCCTTCATAATTCACCATCTCTTCGTAGCCCACTGCTGGCAATTTGATCGAGCACACTGGGACCTTTACTCGCGAACTAACTTGCTTTTAGTGAGGTTCTTCTTCGTCCTCCATTGATGAGCTTTTACAGACCCTCTTCTTCTCAACCTCAATTTTAAACCTGCAAGCTTCTCATGCTATAACCCCAAACCTTGGGGAGGCATTCTCAGAAGTGCCCGTGCCTGTGGGTCCCCGACCTGTGCTACGGGCAGTTACGTACTTTTGAAACATGCTGCGTGGGCAGGTATTGGTACTATAGAATCCCACAGACTTTGATCGTTAAGCAAAGCGAGTGGTTGCCTCGCCGTGTCATCCATGACGCTAAAAAACGAACTTGCTGATGAGATTGTTTTCCACCATCACCTCTTCTTCCTCTATAGTGCAGTCTGGAAAAAAGTATGGAAACTGAGTGGTAAATGCTCTCGCCCAACCCCCCCGGCTCCTGTTCTGTGGGTTGTGCCGGTGTTGATATAGCTAAGCCGATCTTGACTTGCATTGAAATTGCAATCATCTGTGGGTGTGTTTTCAGACTCCTTTATGCTTTACAGGCACATGAAAATTTGATACAACCTCACCCCCCCCCCTAGTTCTCCTCCGTAACCAACTTTGGTACAACCGTATCTCTACCAACACAAGGATATTTTTTTGTTGGGATCCCTGGTCCATGTTGGACATACAGGGCATGAACAGCAGACAACTGCTGCGTTGGTCAGTACATAATAGAGGTGTTCCATTCAAGACTATTTTGCTGTAATTGCCTACCCACCTCACACCCATTGGCAACAACGTTGGTCTGGATCTGCTCTGTAGACAAACTTCATCAATTAGAATGTGTATAGGTTACTGGCCGTCTTCATGTCATCAATTAGGTTGGGAGACTCACTCTCTCCCATCTTCAACATAGGCCACAACTCGTCTTACTCCAAGGTATCTCATGGAGAGAGTGCGCCCTAATTCCTCTCTGAAATTGTCAGGTTCCAGTATCTGTTAGCCACATTCTGTTAGACTGAACCTGCCCACTCTATCAATGAGCACGAGAATTTACCCCAATGTTGTCTCCTCTATGCTGCTCTTTCTTTAACCTTCCTTCTTGCTGATGGACCCTCCTTTAACACCCTGACTGTCGGCATTCCCCTAATCCTGAAGTGTCTCCTGGTTTCGTCAAATTAAAAAAAAAAAAAAATTATTTTTCTTATGAAATGATAGAGAATCTTTTCCCCCCCCCCCGATTGTAATGACAAAAAACCAAAAAAAATAATTTGAATGGAAACTGTATGGAAATAACGCCTCAGTGAAGTTAGCGACCTCAGCGATATTTACAGATCGCGATTTCGCTCCACTTTGGAGCTCTATTTTCGCTAATTCCATTGTTCGGTTCAGTCGACCCCAGACTCATAGCTATTCTTTCGACGGTCCATTTTTTCTATGATGAATACAAGAAACGCCATTTACCAATTTCACTACCCACACCAATAATGTGGTCAGAAAATTTGCAATTTTGCCATTTCACAAAAATTAAAAAAATATGTCAATTTCAAAACAAGGTCCAAATGAAACAATACAGACATTCCTAGGCTCAAAATTACATTTTCTTTGTTCATCATCACATCTCCAGGCCCCTCGATATTACTCTTGCACTTTCTATTATGATTTTTATTCAAATAAAAAAAAGAAGATTTTACTGTTATGCAGACTACTGCAATACTGTAATAAATTGTAACAAATAATGTCAACCCATTCATGACCGCACATCAGAAAGGCTAGTTTGGACATTTATGGACAATGACATCATTTGTTTACTTTTGAACATCACAAAAATCAAACATTTCCCCTACCTTGAGCTCCATTTCCAGGTTCTTTTGAATAGTAAATCAATCAAAATCACCTCTATTTTCTAAAATATGTTTTCCATTCTAATCATGAAGACATGAAAACAAGAATAAAACCATAAAATACTATATGAAAATAGACCACCAAAGTCCCAGCATTTTTAATTATAAAAAAAAGGTCCGGAGTTTTTTTTTTCTCATTATCCACTGCGTCCTCCAGATTTTTTTTATATAGGTGCACACTTGACCACACGAGGACCCCATCTCTCACATTTGGGCCTACCCAGATTTCTCCTGCTTTATTTGAAGCCGCTAGGAATTAATGAGTATATATACGTCAAACAACGGTACATCATAAAGACGTATATATACGACCAAAACAGTCTCTAAAGGGTTAATCAGAACTGTCATTGACTTTTGACAAGCCACTGATTTACTCCACAAACTCAGTGATACCTTTCAGCACTCCCTCAGCCCTTCTACTTCAATCTCATTGCCTACCCTCTACCCCTGCACTATCCACTGCCCTGCTTACTCCATTACCTACCAATCATCCCCCTCTATTGCTACCCGATACCCTCACATCCTTGCCTCTGCAGTGCTGTTATAAGCCCTTATGGTTTTAGCACTTCTTTCTGATTATAATAATAATCTTTGATTATAATAATTTGACTAAGCTGATTCAATTATTACTATGGGCTTATAAACCATGACCCATTTCAATTCCTGGTTATATTTTTATTTGAGAAATTATGGTAAATTTACATTTTTTTTGTGATTCAAAAAAAAAATGCAAGATGTATTTTATGCTTTTTAACCCGTAAACGGTCCAAACAAATATATACGTTCACTTGCCCAGTGCCCTAAATATTTTTGACAAATAAAATTGTTTTTTTCATAGAAATAAACAGTACCATTTTTCTTAAGTTATAGGATAAAAAAAAATTTAGGTCAGTACTTACCGAGATATGGAGCGCACAGTTGGCACTTGGCAATCACCTGATGGCAACATGGAGCGCTGCCCGCTTGCAGAAATTCTAAGCATATTTACTTTTTTTTTTACTTGGTTTTCATATATGCATATGTTCTATGTAAATCTTTTGAGTTCAATATTCAATGCCCAATTGTTGCATATACCTCAATATATAATACAAAATTATTATCATACTGTCACAATACACACACACACTGATAGGTATTTTGCACACCAGGCTCAATCACATTCTATTATTCTACAACTATATACAAGTATTTACAGTCCCACTTATGCTTCTAGAACTCCATGATTGTATGATACTCCATGAAGCATGGAGTCATAGAGTGCCGACCCCACACTAGCTACATATATATCATGTTTCTTTCCGCTGTTGGGGTCGTATTTGGTGGTCACACAACACAACACACTTTTTCCTGGGAATGCTTCTTTGTGGGGTAGGTATTGGTACCAAGGTGAGTGACAGTTAGGGATGATTCAGTCAGGCACTTTTCCCCCACTGGGCTGTGGTTGTGGTTGGGGGACAGGGTTGTGGGTGTGACAGGGTCGCTTTGAGGGGCCAGGTACAAGTGTAGTACCATACTTTTTTGCTATCTGTTTTACAACATTCAGGGAGAATTCTGCAAAACTTGTCATTTTCCAGTCTGTATTTCATCATAATGAATGCATTGAGCACTGCAATGTCTACAAGGTGGAAAACATTTTTATATACCACTTGCGACTCCTACGCACAAAGTCAACAAACCCTATCAATGTCACACTTGTCACTATTGCTTATTGTTCCTGTAGTCGATAAACAACAGCAGCTGGGCTTGAACAATACGTTTTATTAGTTGTATGGTTCATTTGTTTTTACCATCTCGTTTCTTCTGTGGATGGTTGAACAGCAATGAGTCCACGTCCCGTTTGTCATGCCACATCATGCCATGAAGTCATTTGGCGATGAAATGCTTGCACTGCACCTTCGACACTGCCTCCGACTGAACCATGTCATAGTGTTTTCAATTTCCTTCTCACTGTATTCCACATAATATCATAAATTCAAGCTTTGTGTCATTACCTTAAAAAAAAAAAATTATATATCACTACAGATTTTTTTTAAAATGTAGCAATACGAGCAATATTAATTTTGGAGGTCATGACAGTAATAAGGTTTAAGATAACACCAAGTATGAAATGTTTGAAGTCATGTAGAAACAGCTTTTTACTGTCATGGTACCTACACAAGCTATTGACTTGCTTAAGCCTTTCACCAGAACTGAAAACTTGAAGCCAGTCAGAGGCATTCTCATACTGCAAAATAAAAAAATCTAATGAAAAATTCTGGTAACAACTGATAGGTACCCCTTTAGGGATACAGAAATAACTATGGAAGCAAGCACACACTGCCATAAGCAGAATGGAAAACTTAGTTGAGAAGTCTTTCTGGTACACGCAAATTTTTCAATGAAGGGTTCCCAAACTGTTTGTCAGTTTTAACTAATAAAAAGAAACAAAAAAAATAAATAATATAGTACTCTAATGTGAAATGGCAATAATGCACAACGTGGATTGGTTTGACAGCCTTTATTAACTACTTATTTTTGATAGTGTTTCTTCTGTTTTTTCTTGCAAACTCTACTATTTTTTTTCTCAAATAGGCAAAGCCCTTTTGCTTTTCACTAACAGCATTGTGTACTTCCTGGCACTATTAACACTATCAGATTTCTCACCCCCAATGCATCAGCTCTTCGGTGGTTTTGAGTTCCCAAAAGGGGTCAATATCCAACATCTCCCATTGTGAAAACACAAGTTGAGGCATTGCGTTCCCCTGAATCCTGAAAATTAAAAAATAATATTAGATGTTTTATTTTTGTATCAACTGTTTTTGGTGCTTGTTTATTGCAAAATAAAGTAACCATGGGCCCCAAGAAAGCTTCTAGTGCCAACCCTTCGAGAACAAAAGGTGCTAAAGACTATTGAAAATGAAGAAAGAGATAATTGCAAAGCACAAAGTGGAGTCATGATGAATTTGGTAAAGAAATTGCCTGCAACTAGTGATGTGAAGTGGGGTGGGAAATTAAGGCCAAGCCAAAGGTTGGTTTTGAAAGATTTAAGAAATCATTATATCGTGGCATACACAGTGTTGGTAAGGCATGGTGAGGCTTGCTATTCCAGTCCTGAATGGAAGGGGGATTTTCCCTTCTAAAAACACTAACACCATCCACACTCTCCCCTCCTCCCACCCATCAATCATCACCAGATCTTCATTAAAGGTAAGTGGTCAATATTCTATTTGTTATTAATCTATTTTATTGTTGTTATTGTAATTATTCTATGCATGAAACTTAATATTTCATGTGGTTAAAAATTTTTTTTTCATGCTTTTGGGTGCCTTGGCATGGATTAATTTGATTTGTCCCATGCTTTTGGGTGTCTTGTATGTATAATTTGTATTTTCATATTTTCGTATGGGGAAAAATTAATTTGACTCTTCGATATTTTCGACATTCCGATGGCCCTCAGGAATGAATTGATATCGAATGTCCGGGGGTCCACTGCAGAGGTGTTTCCATTTCCGGACCATTTTTGCTGTAATAAGCTACCCACTTCACACCCGTTGGCAACAATGTTGGTCAACTCTGCTTGGTAACAATATTAAACCGAAGCATAGTTACTGCCGTCTTCCTTTGTCATCAGTGCCGAGGCTGGGAAGCTACTCTCTCCCCGCCCTTCGCATTGGCGCATACTCGTCTTACTTATGGGTATCTTTCATGAGAGGGCACCCTGTTTCCTCTTCTGTGAGCAGGTGTACAAGTTCCAGTATCAATTAATACCCACATTCTGTTAGACTTGCCCTCTCTAAATCAACAGCACACAGAATTTACCTCCGTCGTCTCCGCCTACTACTCTCTCTTTATACCTTCCCTTCTTGCTGAATGGACTCCTCCTTTAATCCTGACTCTCTCACACGACTTCTTGACAAAGACTTATTTACCTCCACAAACTCTGATGATGGTACCTTTCGCACTTCCCCTCAAGCCCTTTCTACCTCAATCTCTTGCTGCACCTCTACCCTTTCACCACTCACTGCCCCTCTGTTCTCCGTAACCTATTAGTCGCCCATACTCTCTTAGCCTCCTCCTGCAAGCGCTGTATAGCCCTTGTGGTTTAGTGCTGTCTTTTTTTATTATAATAAATCTAATATGAAACTAAGGTCAAGTACATCCAAGACTGCAGCAGAGTCTGCCTACTCACTTTCCCTAACATCAACCTGACCAGGATCCAAGAGAAAGCTTTTTCATAGAAATGAGACTGGACCAAAGTCCGATACGAAGAACTAGGGATGAGGTAATCAAAATTTTTTAGAGCCTGCAAAGTAGAAAAGGAGTCTGGACTACACAAATGTTGAGGTAGGCATAGATGGAATACGTAAATTGCAATGAGAATTTCAGCAAATTCGTATGAAAAGAACTAACAAAAATGCTAGCCGAGTCCGGAATAAATGACCTCACACATGCTAGTCATTCAAAACACTACACCATGTAACATCAGGCCAATATTGGAATATGCACACCATACTACTACTTCCCCACTACTACTTGCCTTCCCCCACTACTACTACTACCTGAACCACCCCTGCCTATATATACGCCATACCCCTGCTCTCTCCTTTTTGTTAGTGGTGACTTTGTAAATGGTCCGAGTCTGACCGAAACGTCGTCGATAAGCTCTTCTCTTCTATGTGCGGGTTGTGTAAAGCATCACCAATATGGAGCCTACAACCCAGGGTCCAAGCACATAAAGACATTAGAGAAGGTTCAAAAGTTTGTTATAAGACTAGTCCTGGAGCTAAGGGGCATGTCGTATGAGGAAAGGGTAAGGGAACTCGACCTGACGACATTGGAGGACAGGAGGGTAAAGGGGGAACGTGATAACAAATCGCTGATAGAATTGACAAGGTGGACAGGGTGTTTTCACATACGGTACACACAACTGAAAGCTGAAGAACTCAGATGCATCATCGGGATGTAGGAAGTATTTCTTCAGCCTTAGAAAATTGTCAGGAAGTAGAATAATCCTAGAAAGTGTAGTAGTGGAGGCAGATCATACATAGCTTTAAAGCAGTACAATAAAAGTGCTTTGGCAGGAGAGAGTGGGACCTAATAATGACCAGTGGCAGAGGTAAGTCAGGGCTGTGCCCGACTCCCCTGCAACCACATACAGCGAGTACTAAGTGTACATACACAACCTCGCACACATACACAAAGACAGACAGTTTTGACCATCGATAATGAAGGTAGCCATGTTCTTGAAAATGGCATTTAAAACAAACGAAAAGAACCATAAGGAAAAATAAGGCTACAGTATTTTAACCCCCTAAAATGGTAAACATTTTAGGTCTAAATAACCCTTTGTTTCGGTCGTAGATGAGACACAGTGTTTGACATATATACACCAAAAATTCTAGTGCTTCAAAATCAAGCAGGAAAAAGCTGGTAGGTCCCACATGTGAGAGAATGGTCTATGTGGTCATGTGCAACCATATAAAAATCTTGCAGCTGCAGTGCATGCGGAAAAAAAAAAAATTCCAACCAGGTTTTTTGGATTTCTAAAAACCGCCGACTTTGTGGTGTATTTTCATGTAGATTATCGTTGTATTCTCGTTTTTCTTGGTCTCATTTGGTATAACGGAAAACATATTATGAAAAAGGTGATTTTTGATTGTTTATACTATGAAAAGAACCTTGAAATGGAGCTCAAGGGAGGGGAAATGTTTGATTTTTGGCCAAATTGGTTCAAACTAAACAACTAGCCATTCTAATATGCATTCATGAATGGGGTTGAGAATTATTTGTACATTATTTACAATATGCAGTAGTCTGCATACATAAATCTTCTAATTTTTGTTTGAAAATAAAAATTCAATATAAAGGCAAGAGTAATATCAGAGGGCCTGGAGACATGACTGATCAAACAAAGAAAAATGTTATTTTAGAGCCAGAATGTCTGCACTGTTCATTGCTGGACCACTATCTTGAAATTGCATATTTTTTTTAATTTGCGTGAAATTGGCTAAATTGGCAATTTCTGACGCATGTTCTTGGGTAGGAACAATGGAATTAGCAAAAAATAAGGGCTCAAAGTGGGGCGAAATCCGCCGATTATAAATATGCCGAATCGTAAATATGAATTCTTTTGGTGTCCATTATTTACCACAGAAAAAGATTCTCTATCATTTCATTTGATAAAAATATTTTTTTTTTAATTTTCAACACCAGGAGACACCTCAGGATTTTTGGGTTGTGAGAGTCAAATGGGTTAAAAAAAAAATTAGTTTGTAGTTTATCTTTGTGTTCAGCGCATTGCTTGATCCTACAGTTACAAAATACTATATCTTAACCTTAAATTGTGGTTGCTGGTGAATGTCACAGATTCTGACCAAGAGTGGAGAGGGGTACTATAGCCCTACTTGTCTACAGATGCCCTGGTTAGGCTGCAATCAAAAATAAGGTTGTACTACAGTAGCGAGAAATTCTGTAATGTAATCTTTGGTCTCTTACCCTGCAGTACGTTATACAGCTCATGGTAAGGCATAATCAGCTGCTCTAGCACAGGTATAAGAAAAATCTTAGCTCATGTAGTGTATGATGAGAACAGCCAAACCACTGAAACAGCATTCCTTAAGAACCCTTGAAAAAACCTCATCAGGACCATGTGACTTATTTTGCTTCAGTCGGTCTAATCTGCTTCACAACCATTTTCACTTAGTGACTGTGATGTTACATAATTTATCTTCTTCTGATCCACTATAAAAATTAATTACCAGAATCTTATTAGTGTCCTTCCCTGTGTAAAAACCGAAGAAAATAATTATTTAAATCGACACATATTCCATTCTCTTTGTCAGTAAGATGCCCATAGTTATTTTTTAAGGGACCTATCTTATCTCTGACTTTTGTTCCTATAGACCGGAAAAAACTTTTTTGGTTAGATTTTAGAATCCTAGCAACTTTAATTTCAATAGTCCCTTTAAGCTTTTTCCTTATCCCCTTTTTTTATGAGACCCTCTTAATGTCAATATAACTGATTCATAAGATGTCCCTCAGCCTCTTTTGATACGCCTATAAATCCTTTCTTATGCCTAGTAGATATTCAGCCTATTTTCATCCATTTTGGGTCATTTCTATTTGATCTATTTCCTTATAAGGTAAACGTTCTTTGAGCAGCATGTATTGTGTTAAGAAAACTGTCATATGGATAGCTCTCTTCGTCGTTTGCGCGCGCGCATCAACAGATAAGTGTTCTCTAAGCCCATCGTAATCTCAGGCTAGGCCGAAAATCTGGGACTGTTTACTGAGTTATCCCTACTATTTCATACTTCCATCAATTCTAAATGTAATTGATTTGTGGTCGCTAGCACCCCAGTTCCGCACATCTGAAACTTTCTAAATTTAACAAGTGATTCATTGTTTTGCCAAACTAAGGTCCAAGCAGTTATTACCCCTTGTAGGTTTCTGTCACAAAAACTGCTTCAAATAAACATCCTGAACTACTTCTAAGAAATCGTATGATTCTAAATTCCCTCAGAAATTCCAATCAATATGACTAAAGCTAAGTCACCTAGAATTACTACTACATTAACGTGCCTTGTTGGCCCCTAACAATTCCTTCCAAATAGTAGTCTCCTCTCTGGTCCCTATCTAAATTTGGGGACGGTATACACACACACCTAAAATAATTTTCAATGCCCCTCTGAAAATTCCTATCCAAACAGACTCTGATGTGGTTACTTCGACTTAAATACTACCCCACCTTTTTATGCAACAGTTTCACAAGCGATCTCGGACATACATGCACCCCACCCCACATTCCCGATACTTCTATTACTTGGAACAATTTAAAACCCTGAATGTGATATTCTGCGGCATGTCCCGACTTTTGATTAAACCACGTCGCATAATGGCAAATACATCTATTTACCTGCACTAGCAACTATTCTCAACTACGTCCATCTTATTCCTAGCACTGCCGACTATTTTGTGTAATAAATATTAATGACTGACCCCTCCTCTCTCTTTAACCCTTCCTGCTCCTTTCTGTTATTTCCACTAAATCTATACTGTCCTTGTCAATTAGTGCCACTGGCTTTCCAATATCCACCTAATTTTGCCTATTACTATGTTCTCCTAGTACTCATGTTACTACCCTGGCGACTTCACAGTTTTTTCCCCGCCAAAAAACCCCCCCAAAAACCCATACCACTAACTATCCTAGTTTAAAGACCTAACAGCTCCCTCCACTGCAGTTGCCATGTCTCTTCCCACCCCCCAGACCTAGATAAGTGAACCCCATCCCTGGCATACATGTAATTCTGCCATAGAAGAGGTCCCAGTTGTCATGAATGTTCCGCATTTTCCTTACAGTATTTTGTCCAAACCAGCAATTGACAAAACCAATTGCTCTGGACAACCATTCATTTTCCAACTCCTCTCCTTGGCAAAATGCCACATATGATATGACAGTTTTTCCACCCTTCTTCCTAATTATCTCTATTGCTGACTTATACCTGCTAATTCAGTACTCACATCCTATGGTCTGCCAACATCCGTTGCCTCCAGCACTAGACAGATAATAGGATTGCTCCCATTACCTCTCATGATGTCATCCAGACGGCTAACAATATCTTCATCCCAGCCCCAGAAAAACAACACACTCTGCCTCCTATCCTATCCTTCAAGCAGAATGCCCTATCCTGTACCTAATCTGGCTATCCCAACAACAACAATGTTTTTACCTTCCTTGGCTCGTCCGTCGTGATGCTCCGAGTAGTCGACTCACATTCGCCACGTAGCATTACACCCTTTGTAGAATTCGTCAAGACGTTCTCGATGGTTCATCGTTGGGGTTCCTAGGGATGTCTTACTCCGTCTGCCAATGCATCTTTGGTGCTCTTGTGGCATTCCCAGTAGAACACTCCACATTCGTCATGGTAGCACCGAGAATGATTGGTAGTTTCCACGGTAGTTTCTGGTTTCTTCTCGTTGTTTCTGCTCTCCAACCGTTTTCCCCCTTGATCTTCATCTTGGTTCCAATGTTTGCCCGCCACTGACCAAGCTCCCCTCTTAACCTCGGGGACCTCACAAAAAGGATTACTACGAATCCTCTTGTTCTCCTCCGTTAATCGCCTATCTCCATCTTAGCAACTCCTGAGCTCTTCTCTCAGCTGCTGGTAAAGTTCACAAGAGAGGGCATGGCTGGTACAGATTTCACAGAGAGCACACAAACAGGTCTTCCAGAGCTAAGTACAAAACGTAAAACCACAGAGCAGTACAAACGTCACCGCACTAGGAGGAAACTGCTTTATTTTGTGGTCAATTGCGTACCGGGAGTAAATCTTGGGTAGCTTTGGGTGAGGTCATTTTTTTTTTTTGAGTAGGACCTGCCTTGCATGGGCCAGTAGACCTGCAGTTGTTCTTCCCATTGTATAATTCTTACTGGCTATTTGTTTGTGTTGAGGGAGGGTGGCAAGTTTTATTGTTGGAGAATATGACTGCACTAATATCAACTCAATGGCTTATTTATCTATCACAATTACAGCAATATGACATAAAAAACAATAATTAATAACATAGAAACCATGGAAATACTTGTAGAGATGAATAAATATAAGTCATTACGAATGTCACGAGTGGCCCGGTGGCCTGGTTGGCTAAAGCTCCCGCCTTCACACACGGAGAGTCCCGGGTTCGATTCCCGGCGGTGGAAACATTTCGAACCACTTTCCCTTACACCTGTTGTCCTGTTCACCTATCAGCAAATTGGTACCCCCCGGGTGTTCAGCACTGGTGTGGGTTCGCATCCTGGGGGACAAGATTAAGACCCCAATGGGAAATAATGTTAGACAGTCCCTTGATGACGCACTGACTTTCTTGGGTTTTATCCTGGTGGATAACCCCTTCCCGGGTTAAAAATCCGAACGAAATCTTATCTTATCTTATCACGAGAGGTGTTTGTGTTGTTGTTGGTAATAAGGGCCCCCCACTGAGTGGTAAGCCGTCCATAATGGTGGTGAGCGGCGGTGGTTTTTGTAGCCCACAAATTTATAACTCCAACAAATTGGAGGAGTTGAATTAAAATGTATAAAATAACCGACAGGTTGTTAGTAAGACCATATGCAACATTAGGTATCTTTATTTTCGAAACGTTTCGCCTAAACAGTAGGCTTCTACAGTCGAGAAAGAAAAGTTATAGACGCAGAAGAGACTTGAAGACGATGTAAATCAAGTCCATCACCCTTAAAGTTTTGAGTGGACAGTCCTCATCTGAGCGCCGCAAGAAGAGCATTGTTTCTATAGTATGTGAAACAAAGATTTGTTTCATACTATGGAACAATGCTCTTCTCAGACTGAGGGACTGACCACCTCAAACTTTAAGGTGATGGCTGGATTATACTTCGTCTTCAAGTCTCTTTGCTTCTATCAATCTTTTCTGTACTCGAGCTGAAGAAGCCTACTGTGTAGGCGAAACGTTTCGAAATATAAATACCTAACTGTTGCAATATGTTTCTTACCTAACCACATTGGAGGAGTTGGTAGAATTGCTGAATCACTAAAGAAGGAACCCTCTACCACCATCACTACGACCTTCTACCACAATTACACTGTTACCACCATCGACTACTACTTCTACCACCATCCCTAACGACCTTTCTTACACTATTACAACCTGTTACCTTACCATCACTACTACCTTCTACCACCATCACTACTGCTTTCTACCACCATCACTACCACCAAAGAAAGCTTCTAGTGCCCAGCCCTTTGGTAAAGAATGTGAGAAACACATAATTTAATGAAAAAGTTTGGTAGAAAAATACAAAGATTGTGGTGTAGAGGTGAACAGTTGTGATAGTGGTTATGAACATAAGAAAGGAAGGATCACTGCAGCAGGCCTGTTGGCCCAGGCTCGGCAGGTCCCTTTTACAATTCCATACCCACAAAACGAAACATTTTCCCAACCCCAGTCCTCAATGTTACCCAAGAAATAAGCTCTGATAACTCTATCCCCCACTCATTGGGGACTTGCAAATGAGTGGATAGAGTATATCAGAGCTTATTCTTGGGTTAGCAATTGAGGACTTGGTTGGGAAAATGTTTCCGTTAGTGGGATGTAATGTAAAGGACCTGCCGAGCATGGGCCAACAGGCCTGCTACATTGATCCTCTTTCTTATGTTTTCATCAACACTATCACAACTGTTCCAACTCTACCACCACCATCTTTGTATTTTTCTACAAACTCTTTTCATAAATTAATGTGTTTCTCACATTCTTTACAAAGGGCTGGCACTAGAAGCTTTATTGGAGCCATGGTAGCTCATTAGCACTAAAATTCAATGGAATATATTATAAATATTTCGTAGGAGCATGTGAGGGGACGTCATCACTGTAAACAATGGCACACTGGCTGGGAAGGAAAGGCCGAGGCGGCTCAGAGCGTGAGTAGCGTCCAGACGAAGGACTATAGGACTATTAGCGAAGTTACCGACCATTTGCAAGCCAATATTTTAGACGAAAAAACAGGACTATTTCCGAAATGGACGACTTTCCAGGCCGATGATATTGAGGGACCACTGAATTTCTTATGGGGGAAATTGATTCGAAATCGTCCATTTCGATAATAGTCCCAATCCAGGAACGGATTATGGACGATATTGAGGACCACTGTAATTGTTATACCAGAATAAACTTACTTTATTCCGACTTCTCCTTCTACGGTGTGGCAATTTTCGAATCGCCAGCCCGTCCCACGCGTCGAACCCAACTCCGGTCCCACTCCTAAACCGCCCAGACAGTTCCTGAATTTTGCTTCCCTCTCAGAAAAAAACAGGCACGTCATGCACTCTGTTTCCACACTCGGTTTCAGAATCACAGTGGACAAATTCCTTTAACGACTGACTTCCTCTACTGCTATCCCTCCAACCATAGTACTGGCTAGGTGGCTCCTACCCATGTTGGTAGAGATATATCTTTTCAAACGCTTTCAGAGTGATACAAGCATCATCACTGTCCAGAATGCTAACCAGCTCATGACCTTTCTCTTTCTTTCAAATATCGATCCTATTACATGTCACTATTGAAAAACACATTCCCTCAATTCCTCAGTGAACTGTCACTCTGCCCATACCACTGTCCAACAGAATTTCCAGACATATGGCAATGACATTCCAAACAGCTGGAACTCCAAGACCTCCAATCCTCAAAGTAAACACTTATGTCCCTGGCCCGCGGCGGAGACGATACCCTTGCAAATGTACCGATAACGTTTGACTTGCCGTGAACTCCCATCCGCTGTTTATATAGCAGGACATCATTTACAAGTTCGAAAGGTATCCCTACACGCAACAGTGTAGAAATTGCTGGCGTTTTGATCACCCAGCGAAATATATTGCAAGATCTCTAGCCGAATGATGCCCCAAACTGTGGTGCCGATGACACATTCCAATACGTATGTATCTACCTCCTCTTGCCTTGTCGATGAGGCTCCCCTTCGCCCGCACCGTCCTTATTCTCGCCGTATGCCAAGTTTGCTCAAATGAGCGAGAAAATCTTGTTGCCTCCAAGAGGCAGTTTCCTCCCCTATGCTATGGCAGTTTCTCATCTACGTCTCCAGGAGACAACCCCCGTATTTTTCTTGTTCTCATGTTTCTAATTGTCCCCCCCACCTCTGGGGGTCCCCATCTTCTGCAGCCTCGTCTGTGGTTACCCCTCCATAGTCAGTCCTGTCTGCTAATTCTTTTGTTGCTGTCCTTAGACGTCAAAATCCCTACTTCAACACCTCAGTCTGTTCTCACTTCAGTTCTCCCTCCACAAGTTCCGGTATGGACAAGATCCATACACCTCCTCCTTATCACCACCCTCTACATCTCAGAAGTCCAAAAAATCCCCATTGCTCCAAAAAATCTCCTTTAACCCTTCCTTCCCTTCTTTCTACCACATTTTACTTTTTCCAGACCTGTGCCTGGTTCTTCACCTGTTTACAAGTGTGGAGGTTCAGCCCTCCCTCGGTACTGTACCTTTCCTCCCCCTGTCCCCTCCCAATTCTTCCCTCTTCTTGACTCAAGTCCAGCTAACCAGTTTCCTGAATCCAACATCTAGTCAAGTCCCAAAAACCATATGCCTCCACTTATTCCTCACAAATACTTACTGGATATCCAAGCCCCTCACACACAAAACTTCCTTTACCCCCTCCAACCATTTCTAGGGTGACCCCCTACCCCCACCTTCTCTCCGCAGATTTATAAATCCTCCAACCTCTCAATGTTCAAACCACCTCAACAACCCCTCCTCAGTCCTCTGGATAAGACTTAGTAACCCAGCACCTTCTAATCTCCAAGCTATAAATTCTCTGCATAATATTTACACCACACACTGCCCTCAGACATGATATCCCCACTGCCTCCAGCCTCCTCCTCACTGATATTCACAAATGAGACATCTGACAAATAGTAATAGAGATAATTCATACAAGTCATGTATATCAAAATTTTAAGCATTGCAAGACCACAGAAAAATGATAGTAAAATAATTAAATCTGTAACAAATTAAGTTATTAAGTTGTTTTGCTGGAATAAAGCTTAATGACTTAAGATATAGACTTAAAAAATGGTTCATTAGTTAAAAACTGCATTAAGCACATTGCAACTTCCCAAATAAGCCAATGTTATAACTTGAGATGGGGACAGGAACAATAATATTAGTTTATAGTTAATATTTTCTCGTCAGTAATAAAATTACCAAAATACGTTCTCAATAAAGATGGGTTTACCAACAGAGGAATACTGGCATTGTAGCCACATTTTGAGTGCACAAACCAAAAAAATATGAGAAACTATAGAAATATCAAGAAAAGTATCACACTGAGTTTTTATTTTCATTGGATTGAAGGGTTGTAATGGCTCCTAAGCTGCCTGTTGTTGATTTAAAGGGTTATGACGACCTAAGGGCTCTCTTCAACCCAATACTAGTTGATGGCCTAGTGGCTATCACATAACTCAACAGTCAAAAAAACAGAATGTGATACCTCTCTTAATATTTTGATAATCTTTCATAAATAACAAAAAGGCACAATACCATAACTAGAACAATACACAAATAACCTGCACAAAGGAGAGAGGAGCTTACAACATTTCGGTCCAACTTGGACCATTTACAAAGTCACACTGAAACGTCATGGTAACCTCCTCTCTCCTGTGTGTGGGTTATTTGTGTATAATCTTTCATATTCCTTTTGTATTGTACACTTGTAAAACAGAGGGTATAATACTAAACAATGGACCCATCTCTAGTGAGGGGAGGAATGTAGAAGGTGCAGTAGTGACATGACATTTCTCACAGACAGCCAGAACCAACCAACCTCTCTCTCTCCCCCCGAGGATGATAAACGATTCACATTCATAAGCACTATATGCATTTTCCTTGTATCATATGGTGCAAAGGATGTGAAAACACTGTGATCACTTACTACCTATGCAGGAAGCAGCAGATTTAATCCCATCTGTAGATCCATAAAGCAATGAGTGCTATATTTACGAGCATTATCTGGTTGTTGCATGAGTGAAGCATGGTCAGTAAGCAGGGAAATAGTCAAGGATTTTTGTTTTTTTTCCAAAATTATATGGGTCTACTGTACAATTAAGATTACTTACCTTTCTCAAATTTATATTTTCTCCTTCAATAGCTTCGTTAAGTCTGTCAACTGTAGGTGGAAGAATAATAGTTTCTCTAAAGGGCACAATTGGGTCGGAAGTGCGCACAGGAACACGTGCATATCGTTCTTGAAGATCATCTATACAGCGTTGTAGGTGCACTTCACCAGCAGTAAGGATAACATATTCACCATTATTTTGTAGTGCAATCTAAAATTCATTAAAAAACCTGTTTAAAATTACTTGAATTTTGCAGTATAAAATGATTAATTAAATTTTAAAAATTATGCAACAAATAACGTAAAATTCAATAGAATCAAACTGTGTTATGTTCATTAATCACTTATTTGTGGACAGCTAAAATTCTCATTGTTGAATGGGCAATGTGTGCATGTGGGCTTCTGATAACTGGGCAAAATGTACATGTACAGGTGCTCCTTGACTTGAAATGGGGTTACGTACTAATGAACCCAGCCTAAGTCAAAAATATCGTAAGCAGAATATGAACATGACATGATAAACAAACAAGTAAATATAGTAGACCAGGTGAAATTGCTGACCTAGAAAATGTACAGAGAACCTTCACCCCGCACATAACGGAGATAAAACACCTCAATTACTGGGAGCGCTTGATGTTCCTGAACCTGTACTCCCTGAAATGCAGGCGGGAGAGATACATGATTATATACACCTGGAAAATCCTAGAGGGACTAGTACCGAATTTGCACACGAAAATCACTCACAACGAAAGCAAGACTCCGCAGACGATGCAACATCCCCCCCTATGAAAAGCAGGGGTGTCACTAGCACGTTAAGAGACAATACAATAAGTGTCAGGGGCCCGAGACTGTTCAACTGCCTCCCAGCATACATAAGGGGGATTACCAATAGACCCCTGGCTGTCTTCAAGCAGGCACTGGACAAGCACCTAAAGTCGGTACCTGACCAGCCAGGCTGTGGCTCGTACGCTGGATTGCGTGCAGCCAGCAGTAACAGCCTGGTTGATCAGGCTTTGATCCACCAGGAGGCCTGGTCACAGACCAGGCCGCAGGGGCGTTGACCCCTGGAACTCTCTCTAGGCCTTTGGTCTCTTTCTACCCTGCAATACTTTATACAGCTGATAGCAAAGCATCATGAGCAGTGCTAGACCCCAGAAGAACATGTTTACTGTAGTTGTCATTGCTTGTTAATTTGGAAATGTGTGCAGAGGGTTGATGTGACCCTGTACAATGTGTGTACAAACATGACATGTTATGACATGCTATCAGCTAGCACTTGCAAATATCAGTAAAAAATACCATATTTTACTTGCTAAGACAAAATTTTTACTAAATAAATGTGTCCAGAGTAATACCCACCATAATATAAATGCAAGCTATCTAACTAAACAAAAAAAAATTAAATGATTATGAGAAAAGCTTCTCAAGGCTCTCAGCATGTGTTACTGTTATTGTTGGGTTGAGGGTTGGGACGACCCGAGGGTTGGGACGACCCGAGGGTTGGGACGACCCAAGGGTTGTTGTGTCCATCTCCCTGTTGTGATATTAACTACCAGAATGCTTTTGCAAATACAGGTCGGCCATCACTAATCCAGTAATCAGTAATCCGGCACTAATTTCGGCTAGCATAATTTCCAATTTCCAGGGTCGTAACACCATCCTGCTGCTACTGTTTGGTTTACCTGGAGAGAGTTCCGGGGGTCAACGCCCCCGCGGCCCGGTCTGTGACCAGGCCTCCTTAGGTCGGTGTCCCAGGATGCGACCCACACCAGTCGACTAACACCCAGGTACCCATTTTACTGATGGGGAACATAGACAACAGGTGGAAAGAAACACGTCCAATGTTTCTACTCTGGCTGGGAATCGAACCCAGGCCCTCGCCGTGTGAAGCGAGTGTGTTAACCACCAGGCCACCACTTGTTGCATAAGTCATTCCAATTTCTTTTTCTCCATTTATTATTATAACCTATTAACTTTTAGCCCTAGCCATGGTTCCAACAAATAAAAGAAATGCTTCTTGTTGTGTAAAGCACATACACCACACATTGTCCATATGAGAAGGTGGCTTTGAAGCCACTGTCAGTCGCCATGAGCTCAGCTCACTCAGATAAGTTGTGACTGGTAATTTGGGCCTACATATGAGAATAGGCATGTTTGGTAAGTGTGCACCATATAAAAAAAATCCTGCAGCACTCGGTGCATAATGAGAAAAAACTGACCTTGTTTTTTTGTGTAAAACAGTAACTTTGTGGTGTATTTTCATATGGTTTTTATGGCTGTATTCTCATTTTTTTTTTTTTGTCTCGTGCGATAGAACGGAAGATATGTTACAGTAACAGATATGATTTTGATTGGTTTCACAATGGAAAGCACCTTGAAATTGAGCTCAGAGTAGCGGAAATGTTCTATTTTTTGTCGATGTTCAAGAGTAAACAAATGATGTCACTGTCCAATATG
This sequence comes from Cherax quadricarinatus, assembly GCF_026875155.1. NCBI lineage: Eukaryota > Metazoa > Arthropoda > Malacostraca > Decapoda > Parastacidae > Cherax > Cherax quadricarinatus. The sequence goes on along the minus strand of NC_069423.1, from coordinate 31,162,522 downwards.
TCTCCAACTGGTCGGTCCGATACGCAGTCACAAATGGGTTGACATTATTTATACAATTATTAAAGTACTGCTGCAGTCTGCATAACAGTAAACCTATTTTTTGTGTGAATAAAAATTTGGAATGGAAAACAAGCATAATATAAGAGGGACGTAAATATCACCATTGGATTACACGTATCCTAACCTAACCACTCTGTAATCCGGCAAATTCCTAATCTGGCACCCTACAGGTCCCGATGATGCTGGATTAGTAATGACCAACCTATATAAACTATTAAGTACATATTACCTAGGTAGTAGGTTGGTAGACAGCAGCCAACCAGGGAAGTACTACTGCTCTGCCAAGTGAGAAATGGAAACCTGTAATTGTTTCACATGATGGCAGGATTGCTGGTGTTTTTTCTGTCTCAAGCATGCAGAATAACAGGTACATCTTGCTATGTCTACTTACACTAATGTCACACTACATATGCATATGCGCATGCGCACGCACACACACACACGTGCACATCCACACATACATACACATGCGTGCACATCCACACACACACACACACACACACACACACACACACATCCACCCACCTACCTATCTCCCACTCCTTCCACTGATCTCCAGTGCTCTCTCTCTCACTCTCCTCCTCCCTCTCCTCTCCCTCTTTCCCCCACTCCCTCTCCTCCCTCTTTCCCCCCACTCCCTCTCCCATTCTCTTCCCCTTGCTTCTCCCTTCTCTCTCCCCATATTCCCCCCTCACTCCCCCTCCCTCTCTCTCATTTCGCCACTGTCTCCAGCTTCCTCCTCTCCCTCCCTCCGCCCCCCCCCCACACACTCGGACAAACACCAGAAAACACACAAAATTATATAGTGGCAACTAAAAAAAACAAAAAAATTGGGTTGCCAGAGAGCAGGAAGGAAAACCAGGGGACAGGAGGATGAGTCTGCGAAGGAAGATTGGGCAGCAGAGCTCATGAAAAGGGAACATGAGTGGGGAAAGAAGCTAGAAGAGCTTAGCATGAGAATGGAGGAGAGGATAGACGCAGGAAGCAAGAAGTGGCAGATGCGAGTCACAGCAGCAGAGGCTAAGATACAGAGATTAGAAGAGGAACTGAAAAATCTGAAACAGCCTAAAGAACTAAAGTACAATTTGGGAATGACATCAGAGACAAGGGGACTGTAGGGAACGAAGGAATGAAACTGTATGCAGAGGCCTTATCAGACCATCATGGAGCCCGAGAAAGAGGGGGAATCACAAGAGCAATCAAGGGGGCTGTAGAAAATGAAAGAGCTAAGCTATATGTGGAGGCCCTAACAGACCACAGCAGAGCCCAGGGAAAGCTGAGAAGGGAAAAACAACAGGCCACTGGGCCCAAGGACAACTGATAGTGAAGAAACTGAAGAAAGGAAAGGTGCAATGGAAGCAAATAAATCGAGTCAGGGGATACATAGGGATATGCAGTAGGAGAATGAAAGGGAGAGGTCAGTCAGTATTTATGGGCTCCAGGAAGGGGAAACTTACGAAGCAAGAAGACATGGGGAGAAAAAAGTGATCAAAAGCATCATAAAAGCAATAGAAGATAACATGACCCAGCTGGCAAATTTTCGGAGAATAGGGGGGTCTGCAAGAAGAACCCGGCCAGTCAAAGTGACTTTCAAGGCAGAATCGACTCGAAACAGGATCCTGCAGGAGAAAGCAAGACTAAGGGACAAGCCGGCATACCAGAAGGTGCATCTCGACCACGACCGAGCATGAGAAGAGGCGCAGAAACTGAAAGAGATGGTACAAAGGCGAAAGGAGGAAAGACAGGTGAAGATGGAGATGGACAGGAGAACCCAGACTCAGGAGGAAGATCAAATACAGCCTCCCTCACAACCACCTACAGAAGCCCCCAACCAGAACAATCCCAATATGATCAAACATTCTAACCCAAAACACACAGGCCATATCCAATGCCCCCACCCACCTCATTACAAACTCCACCCTTACAGCAACCACCCATAGTTCCTTAGTAGGTCTCCCACTTCCCCAACCCCAACATACCCCCCAGACCACAGTTTTAGTAAAGAAGTTGAAGGTTTGGTATATAAATGCAGATGGAAAAACAAATAAGTGAGGAGTGGCATGAAAGAATCAAGGAGACATCCCCAGACATAATACCACTCACAGAAATGAAACTCGCCAGGATCATAACAGATGCAATCTTCCCACCCGGATATCAAATCCTCAGGAAAGATGGAGGGAGGAGAGGGGGAGGAGTTGTTGCACTGCTAATTAAAAACTGGTGGGGATTTGAGGAAATGGAAGGAATGGATGGAATGTGCAAAAGGTACTACTTAGAAGGAACAATCCAGTCTGAGGGCCATAAGGTGGTAATTACAGTAATGTAAAACCCACCACAGAACTGCAGGAACCCAAGAGAAGAATACAATGAGAGCAAAAAACCAATGGTTGACACACTAGCCAAGGTGGCCAGAAGAGCTCACATGTTGGGAGCAAAGTTACTAATTATGGGTGATTTCAATCACAAGGAGATTGACTGGGAAAACCTGGAGCCCCATGGGGGTCCTGAAACATGGAGAGCCAAGATGATGGATGTGGTACTGGAAAACCTCATGCATCAACATGTTAAGGACACTACCAGAGAGAGAGGGGAAGATGGACAAGCAAGACTGGACCTCGTGTTCACCCTGAGCAGTTCAGACATTGAGGACATCACATATGAGAGGCCCCTTGGAGCTAGTGATCATGTGGTTCTGTCCTTTGGATACATAGTAGTTATAAGTGGAGAGGGTAACAGGAGTTGAATGGGAAAAGCCAAACTATACAAGGGGGGGGGGGGGTACTACACAGGTATGAGGAACTTCCTGCACAAGGTTCAGTGGGACAGATATTTGGTAGCAAAGTCAGTAAATGAAATGAGGGAATATGTAACAACAAAATGCAAGGAGGCAGAGGAAAGGTTTGTTCCCAAGAGCAACAGAAATAATGGGAAGACCAGAACAAGACCCTGGTTTACCCAAAGGTGTAGGGAGGCAAAAACTAAGTGCACTAAAGAATGGAAAAAGTACAGAAGGCAAAGAACCCAAAAAAATAAGGAGATTAGTTGAAGAGCCAGAAACAAGTATGCACAGATAAGGAGGGAGGCCCAACAACAGTACAAAAACAACATAGCATCGAAAGTCAAATCTGACCCAAAACTGCTGTATAGCCACATGAGGAGGAAGACAACAGTCAAAGACCAGGTGATCAGGCTGAGGAAAGAAGGTAGGGAACTCTCAAGAAACGATCAAGAGGTATGTGAGGAGCTCAACACGAGATTCAAGGAAGTATTTACAGTAGAGATAGGAAGGGCTCTGGGAAGACAGCAAAGAGGGGAACACCAACAGGGAATATACCAACAAGTGTTGGATGACATACACACAACTGAGGAGGAGGTGCAGAAGCTGCTAAGTGACCTTGATACCTCAAAGGCGATGGGACTGGACAACATCTCCCCGTGGGTCCTTAGAGAAGGAGCAGAGATGCTGTGTGTGCCACTAACCACAATCTTCAACACATCCCTTGAAACTGGCCAACTACCTGAGGTATGGAAGACGGCAAATGTAGTCCCCATTTTTAAGAAAGGAGACAGAAACGAGAAGCTAAACTACAGACCAGTGTCACTGACGTGTATAATATGCAAAGTCAGGGAGAATATCAGGAGGAGAGTGGTGGAGTACCTGGAACAGAACAAGATTATAAACGACAACCAGCACAGATTCATGGAAGGTGTTGCAACCCTTGAATGGGTTACAATGATTATTATGTATATACAGTGGACCCCCGGTTAACGATTTTAATCCGTGCAAGAGGGCTCATCGTTATGCGAAATAATCGTTATGCGAATTAATTTTCCCCATAAGAAATAATGGAAATAAAATTAATCCGTGCAAGACTCCCAAAAGTATGAAAAAAAATTTTTTTTACCACATGAAATGTTAATTTTAATACACACAAACTGAAAAAGGCATGCACAATTACATGACACTTACTTTTATTGAAGATCTGGTGATGATTGATGGGATGGGAGGAGGGGAGAGCATTATCTTCTTACTGTTTAGAAGGGGAATCCCTTCCATTAGGACTTGAGGTAGCAAGTCCTTTTCTGGGGTTACTTCCCTTCTTCTTTTAATGCCACTAGGACCAGCTTCAGAGTCACTGGACCTCTGTCGCACAACAAATCTGTCCATAGAGCTCTGTACCTCCCGTTTCTTCAAGACTTTCCTAAAATGGGCCATAACATTGTCATTGAAATAGTCACAAGCACGGCTTGCAACAGCTGTGTCAGGGTGATTTTCATCTATAAAGGTTTGCAGTTCAAACCACTCTGCACACATTTCCTTAATCTTTGAAGTAGGCACAATGGATTCCACAACTGGCATAGGCTTCTCAGGGTTAGCCCCAAACCTTCAAAATCTTTCTTAATTTCCATACTAATTCTCACCCTTTTTACCACAGGGTTGGCACTAGAAGCTTTCTTGGGGCCCATGGTCACTTATTTTCCAGAAACACCACCGAAAACACTGTAATAATACGAAATATTCCGAGTGTATGCTTGGATGTTACCGCGGAGGCTGGCTGGTAAACAATGGGACGGCCGGCACATGTGAGGGCACATTGGACGCGTCTCGGACGAAAATCGGTATGCGGGTTTTTAATCGGTATGCGGGGCAAAAATTTTGCGATAAAAGTAATCATTATGCGGAAAAATCGCTATGCGATGCCATCGTTATGCGGGGGTCCACTGTATAATGTATATTACCTTTTCATTTAATTTTATATTGCTTATATTTGCGATAATAGCTAAATCGTAAATGTATGACTTTATATTATTATTTGACTGTTATATTGTTATTTAGCTTATGTTGTTAGGATGTACATAATATGTGCTCAGTTAGTCTTGATTGTCAAACTACTGTAATTATCGCTTGTCGCTCGTTATACTGCCGGCTTCTGAGCTGCAGTTGTCCACGTAGCTATCACGTGATCGAGGGGGGGTGTCCTCACCTCTCGTGAAGTAGTCAGTCTGCTCTAGACTCTCTTGCTGGTTGGACAGATTGTCTGTCTCATTATTCTTGTTAGTTCTGTAGAACTTTGTTCACAGAACATTGTATAGACTTAGTGATTTTCGACGTTGTACTGAGGTTGTGTGTCACTTAGACACTCTGAACATCTCAGGTCCTTAGCTATAGCTTCAGACCTAATTTTGTACTGGTTCCTGTGTATTGTCACAGTCACAGTTTTTCCTATGCTGAACATAGATTCAGTATTATGGGAGTTTTGTAACTTTTGTGGAGGATCTGCTGATGGTCCCTACTTAGTGTCGTTATATTATTTCCCAGTTCCTGATTCTGTGTCGCAGTTGCTTGATATTGCATTGCTATTGGGCTTAGCATTCTTTGTTGTTCAAGCAGACTGTTCGGGTTGCCGGTCGGTCACGAAGTTAGTTTATTTGAGGACTTTGTCAGTCACTTGTTTAAGTCTTATTCGAGTCTTGAGACATAGCTAACTACCTAAGAGCACTTACACGCATACACACTTGTACATATTTGTAATATCTTATTAAATGTTAATGTACCAGACGGTACTTAAGAATTATAAATGTGATATGTGCTTTCAGCACAATAATATTGAACTCGAGAGATTGATTTTATTTTGATTGCTGTGATTTAATTTACTTTGATAATATACCTCTAGACAACTTACTACTTAATAAATTTATTAAATTTTAATTTCTCTAGTTAGTAGCCTACCAGTTGTAATCCTGAAGCTCTATTGAATAATACTGATTTATAATGGATAATTGGACAAGGATACTGACTACTTGTTACGAAAACCCAGTAACAGGCTGGATGCTAGAAGGGCAGTCCTTCCTAGTATTACCTGGAGATCTCTAAGCTTTTAGAATCGCGTTTTTTGTAACAGAAGGCAAACCCTGTGTCACAAACCTTCTGGAGTTTTATGACAAGGTAATAGAAGCAAGACAAAAGAGAGGTGTAGGTTGATTGCATTTTCCTGGACTGCAGGAAGGCCTTCGACATGGTTCTTCACAAAAGATTAGTGCAGAAGCTGGAGGATCAGGCATGTATAACAGGAAGGGCACTGCAATGGATCAGAGAATACATGACAGGGAGGCAACAATGAGTCTTGTTATGGGATGAGGAATCACAATGGGTGCCTGTGATGACCGGGATCCCACAGGGGTCAGTCCTAGGACCAGTGCTATTTTTGGCATATGTGAATGACATGATGGAAGGGATAGACTCAGAAGTGTCCCCGTTCACAGATGATGTGAAGTTAATAGGAAAATTAAATCAGATGAGGATCAGGCAAGACTACAAAGAGACCTGGACAGGTTGAACAGGTGGTCCAGCAACTGGCTCCTTGAATTCAACCCCGTCAAGTGCAAAGTCATGAAGATTGGGGAAGGGCAAAGAAGACCACAGACAGAGTATAGGCTAGGTGGCCAAAGACTGCAAACCTCACTCAAGGAGAATGATCTTGTGGCGAGCATAACACCGAGCACGTCTCCGGAAGCACACATCAACCAGATAACTGCTGCAGCATATGGGAGCCTGGCAAACCTGAGAACAGCGTTCTGATACCTTAGTAAGGAATCGTTCAAGATGCTGTACACTGTGTATGTTAGGCCCATACTGGAATATGCAGCACCAGTTTGGAACCCACACCTGGTCAAGTACGTCAAGAAATCAGAGAAAGTGCAAAGGTTTGCAATAAGGTTAGTTCCGGAGCTCAGGGGAATGTCCTACGAAGATAGGTTGAGGGAAATTGGCCTGATGACACTGGAGGACAGGAGGGTCAGGGAAGACATGATCACAACATGCAAAATACTGCGTGGGATAGACAAAGTGGATAGAGACAGGATGTTCCAGAGAGGGGACACAGAAACAAGGGGTCACAATTGGAAGCTGAAGACTCAGACGAGTCACAGGGATGTTAGGAAGTATTTCTTCAGTCACAGAGTTGTCAGGAAGTGGAATAGTCTAGCAAGTGATGTAGTGGAGACAGGAACCATACATAGTTTTAAGATGAGGTTTGACAAAGCTCAGGGAGCAGAGAGAGGACCCAGTAGCGTTCAGTGAAGAGGCGGGACCAGGAGCTGAGTCTCGACCCCTACAATCACAATTAGGCGAGTACATCCACACACACACACACACACACACACACACACACACGGATTTTCTTTGTTCTTAATAGTCGTTGTTCTTCATTTCCTCATATCTCCATGAGGAAGTGGAAAAGAATTATTCCTCCGTAAGCCATGCGTGTTATAAGAGGCGACTAAAATGCCAGGAGCAAGGGCCTAGTAACCCCTTCTCCTGTATAAATTACTTCTTTCTTTCAACACACTGGCCATATCCCACCAAGGCAGGGTGGCCCAAAAGGAAAAATGAAAGTTTCTCCTTTTACATTTTGTAATATATACAGGAGAAGAGGTTACCAGCCCCTTGCTCCCGGCATTTTAGTCGCCTCTTACAACACGCATGGCTTACGGAGGAAGAATTCTGTTCCACTTCCCCATGGAGATAAGAGGAAATAAACAAGAACTAGAAAGAAAATAGAAGAAAACCCAGATGGGTGTGTATATATATGCTTGTACATGTATGTGTAGTGTGACCTAAGTGTAAGTAGAAGTAGCAAGATGTACCTGAAATCTTGCATGTTTATGAGACAGAAAAAAAGGACACCAGCAATTCTACCATCATGTAAAACAATTACAGGCTTCCATTTTACACTCACTTGGCAGGATGGTAGTACCTCCCTGGGGGGTTGCTGTCTACCAACCCACTACCTAGGATAAAAGAAGTCTCCGTCAGGAGTCGAACCTGAGTCTGCCGTTTTAAAGACTGACAGCTGCTCCTCGAAGCCATTGTCTTCAGCTAAATTTACTAAATTTAGTAATTTATAACTTTTTCTTTTTAGGTCACCCTGTCTCAGTGGGATACAGCCGGTGTATTGAAAAAAGTGTATATTAATTAATTTGTTACAATAAACATAATAAAATTATCATTTCCCTTGCATTTTCAACAATAAAAATAGCAGTCTATAGGGAAGAGTGGGTGGGATGCTTGCACCACCACCACTCACACATGTCCTAGTTTCTTTATTACAAAATACATACTATAAGTATGCCAGTCTAGGTAGTAGGTTGGTAGACAGCAACCACCCAGGGAGGTACTACCGTCCTGTCAAGTGAGTATAAAATGGAAGCCTGTAACTGTTTTACATGATGGTAGGATTGCTGGTGTCTTTTTATTCTCTCATACACATGCAAGATTTCAGGTACGTCTTACTACTTCTACTTACACTTAGGTCACACTACACATACATGTACAAACATATACGTATATACACACCCCTCTGGGTTTTCTTCTATTTTCTTTCTACTTCTTGTTCTTGAATATTTCCTCTTACCTTCATGGGGAAGTGGAACAGAATTCTTCCTCCGTAAGCCATGCATGTTGTAAGAGGCAACTAAAATGCCAGGAGCAAGGGGCTAGTAACCTCTTCTCCTGTATATATTACTAAATGTAAAAGGAGAAACTTTTGTTTTTCCTTTTGGGCCACCCCGCCTCGGTGGGATACGGCTGGTGTGTTGAAAGAAAGAAGAAAAGGAAAAACTTTCATTTTTCCTTTTGAGCCACCCCGCCTCAGTGGGATACGGCCGGTGTGTTGAAAGAAAAGAAGAAAGAAGTATGCCAGCTAAACTGATGTGCAAATATATATGAAGTAGGTACTGTGTACACATTACATTCAGGCTCTCTTCATCTTGTATTAATGTTGGTAGAATTACTGACAATATGTTGAGTAAAAAACAACGAATGCAACTAATGTGACATTTTAATGTGGCAATGTTTCGCTCTCCAGGAGCTTTATCAAGTGAAATGTTGCCACAATAAAATGTCACATTAGTTGCACTTGTGTCCTTTCCTTTCATCTTTTAACCTTTATTATGCAAAGGAAGATAAGCAGAGTGTATATAAACACTGGAAGAGTCCCTCTCCTGGACAGGTGCAGCTCATGTCTGCCCTTTCAATTTGTATATAGACATTGTCTTCAGCACACTCACATTTGAGCACAGATGATGCAAATGATATGAAAATGCTGCATGTAATTACTGGTAGGCAGAAATCAACTGATTAAGTAAATAAACAAAGAATTACTATAACTAAATAACAGCACTGAACAGTAAATAAATGAGATGTTTATGCTCACAACTGCTGCAGAGCCTGAGAGCTCAGTATGGCTTCCATTGCAGGAATGTGCATAGCTATCGCACCATTGTAAAGTCGAAATATCATAAGTCAAACCATCATAAAGTGAGGAGCACCTGTATACTTTCATAACATTCTCTACATTATCAGTAATTGTTATTTTATCATTGTCAGTTGACAGGCAAAACCATATAACAAGCACATTCTACAAATGTACAAACCTTTACTTACCTGCCATGTCAAGAGAATTTGCATGTCTTACATCAGCTTGTTTATTACATTAAAGTCTATCTACTATACAAGGGTCATTTCCATGTTGCCTGTACACCATGTCAAGGATACTTTAATCCTCAAATTAAAGATAACTTTCATAGTGTGTGTATGTAAACAGAGAAATACACCTCTAATAAGAAAGCTATTTACACTGAATATAATGAGACTCTTCATACATTCTCACACCTTTTCTGTCTTAATGAGATGCAATCAATGACCACTAATACATTATCCCAGGACTGAAACATATCCAATAGAGATGACAGTGTATGCACTTGTGTCCTCTCATTCTTATCAGTATCACGAAACATCATCATCTACGTTTGAAGATTTAAATAGCCAGCAGGGAGAGGTAGAATGTGTGTGCAAAGTAACTCTTTATAGACCTGGGTATCTTGTATAATTATAATTTTTGCACACTCAGGATAATAAACAAAACTTGTTCAAAAGTCATTTGTATAAGTGTATACTATATGGATGTTTATGACATTCATTTTGAATAATAAACTAAGTGCATATGGTTATTTTTCTAAATGGGTTCAGGCAATCACACACCTTGTGACTTTGTAAATGGTCCAAGACGGACCAAACGTCGTCATAAGCTCCTCTCTTCTATGTGCGGGTTATTTGTGCACCTGTGTATAATATACAGTAATACAGGATTAAAATTTTACAACAAAAGAGTTAATTAAAGTTTTGTGAACATTAAACCATACAGTACTGAACACATGGATCAGCTTGGTTCAGCAGCTTAAGACCAGCACGTAGCTTAGGCAAATCTCTAGGGTCATGTGGTTCAACTGCAACTCTTAAAATGGGGTTAACACTCATTGTGAGCTCTGTGAAGGGCGACATGGCTAGTGAGGATGAAAGTGTGGCACTCTTGATGACAGTGTCTTCCAGCCCAGTTATGCCCACTACTGTACCAGCAGCAGCACATTCCAAAAGCTCGTACTCTCGGCCCAACAACAGGTAAATTCCAGATATCTGTAGTGGGTAAAATGAAAATGTGCACATAAATTAGGCTCCTTTTCAGGTTGCTTGTAAATGCTTAAAATTATTCTAGATCAAATTACCTTATTTCTTAACTTTTGTGATGTTCAAGCATATACAGTGACATCTCAGCTTAATGGACCTGAATTTAATGGATTTCAGAAGCAATGGTCTAAAAATCTGGTTGGACAAATGCCAAAATGGAGAAAGTCCATTGGATCCTGATTTTTTGTCTCTTTGTGGTAGTGTCCCCAGTGATGCATCCAGTAGTCTACAGAACCAACTGACCAAATGTGTTGACCCCAGTATTTGTCCAATATGGGCCAAAGCATCTGCATCCAGGACCTGTCATTTTCATTGTTTCTCAAGGTTCATATAGGTTGCCAGTATCAGTTTATTGTCTGTGTTCAATCACACACTCGTCATTCTAAAATTTTCCCTGAATTTAGTGTGCTTTTTGTGATTATTGGCATATTAAATACAGTGCTATTAACAATGTCCTCTACAGCAAGTGGTGGTGCCATAAGGAAATGTTAATTTGAGTGTTAAGAAGAAACTCGAATTAATCAGGAAGGATGAGCTTGGTTTCTCAGTGTCACGTGTATGTGAAAAATATAGTGTTAGGAAACAGTATCTAATATCTGTAGAGGCAAGAGCAAACTTATAGAGCAAATAAATAAAAAAAATTAACAGTTAACCCTAGAAAGCACAAGAGAATGCCCAAGATCAATTTTTTAAAGAAGCAGTACATAAATGGTGTTTTAACACTAATAGAACGTTGGTGTTAACATTTTGTGATGTTGATCTTTGCTCTACTGCTAATAGGCTAGCAAAGTATGAACAAAGAATTTTCAGACAAGTGATGGTTGCTTATCAGTATAATAAGAAATGAATGCTCTGATCCAAGAAATAGCAAATAGTGTGACTGCAAGTATACCATTTGACTTTTGGTTCAATAACACTAATTCATAGTAATATATACTGGTAAATGGAAAACCCAAAATTTATGTAGCATTAATGCTGAAAAATTTCACACCTGAGAATTAGCAACTAAATACAGTTACTGAATACTAATGATTGTATTAAACACACAGTGCCTATTATGCCAATTAAGTATGTATCTACATGTTTTAAGCTACACTTAAAACTACAGTGCTAATATAATTCAATGTTGATAAATGCTCACTATGTCCCAACCAATATAACTCAAGAATTTTATTTATTTATTTTTTATTAACACAGCATCCATTTCAAACCGAGGCAGGGTTACCCAAAAAAGAAGAAACACTTTCATCATCACTCACTCCATCACTCTTGCCAGAGGCATGCCTATACTACAGTTAAAAACTGCAATATATCAACACCCCCCTCCCTCAGAGTGCAGGCACTCTGACTCTAGGACTCAAGTCTGGCCAACTGGTTTCACTGAATCCTTACATCAATGTTACCTTGCTTACACTCCAACAGCACGTCAAGTCATAAAAACCATTCATCTCCACTCATTCCTATCTAAAGAGCTCACACATGCTTGCTGGAAGTCCAAGCCCCTCATACACAAAACCTCTTTTACCCCTCCCTCCAACCTTTCCTAGGATGACCCTAACCCCACCTTCCCTCTCACTACAGATTTATATGGGAGAGATACATGATTATATACACTTGGAAAATCCTTGAGAAATTAGTACCAAACTTGCACACGAAAATCACTCCCTATGAAAGCAAAAGACTTGGCAGACGATGCTATATCCCCCTAATGAGAAGCAGGGGTGCCAATAGCATGATATGAGACAACACAATCAGTGTCAGGGGCCCAAGACTGTTCAACTGCCTCCCAGCATACATAAGGGGGATTACCAATAGACCCTTGGCTGTCTTCAAGAAGGCACTGGACAGGCACCTAAAGTCAGTACCTGACCAGCCGGGCTGTGGTTCGTATGTCGGGTTGTGTGCGGCCAACAGTAACAGTCTGGTTGATCAGGCCCTGATCCACCATGAGGCCTGGTCATGGACAGGGCCACGGGGGCGTTGACCCCCAATACCCTCTCCAGGTATACTCCAGGTAAGTCATTCTATTTTGTTCCACACTCTGTAAATGTGCAAACACCTCAACAACCCCCTTCTCAGCCCTCTGAATATTTTAAGAAACCCCACACCTCTTCCTAATCTCCAAGCTACAAATTCCCTGCAGTATATTCACACCGCAGATTGCCGTCAGACATGACATCCCCACTGCCTCCAGCCTTCTCCTTTTTTGTAATATTCACAACCCATGTTTCACACCCATATAACATCATTGGTAACACTATACCCTTATACATTCCCCTCTTTGCTTCCATGGATAATTTTCATTGTCTCCACAGACTCCTCGGTGCTCTACTCACCTTTTTACCCTCATCAATTCTATGATTCACCTCGTCTTTCAAAGATCCATCTGTTGACAAGTCCACTCCCAAATATCTGAATACATTCACTTCCTCCATACCCCCTCCCTCCAATCTGATATCCAATTTTTCATTACCTAAATTTTTTATCCTTATCATCTTGCTCTTTCCTATGTTCACTTTTAATTTCCTTCTTTTACATACCCATCCAAACTCATTCACCAAACTCTGCAACTTCTCTTCAGAATCTCCCAAAAGCACAGTGTCATCAGCAAAATGCAACAGTGATAACTCCCAATTTGTGTTACATTCTCTACCTTTTAATCCCAAGCCTACTGCCAACAACTGGGCATTCACTTCTCTCACAAACCCCATCTATAAATATATTGAACAACTATGGGTGTGAAGCATGGGTGATGAATGCTGCAACGAGGAGAAGGCTGGAGGCAGTGCAGATGTCATGTCTGAGGGCAATGTGTGGTGTGAATATAATGCAGAAAATTCGTAGTTTGGAAATTAGGAGAAGGTGTAGGATTACCAAAACTATTATCCAGAGGGCTGAGGAGGGGTTGTTGAGGTGGTTCGGACATGTAGAGAGAATGGAACAAAACAGAATGAAATTGAGAGTGTATAAATCTGTAGTGGAGGGAAGACAGGGTAGGGGTCGGCCTAGAAAGGGTTGGGAGGGAGGGGGTAAACGAGGTTTTGTGTGCGAGGGGCTTGGACTTCCAGCAAGCGTGCCTGAGTGTATTTGATAGGAGTGAATGGAGACAAATGGTTTTTAATACTTGATGTGCTGTTTGGAGTGTGAGCAAAGTATCATTTATGAAGGGATTCAGGGAAACCGGCAGGCCGGACTTGAGTCCTGGAGATGGGAGGTACAGTGTCTACACTCTGAAGGAGGGGTGTTAATGTTGCAGTTTTATAACTGTAGTGTAAAGTACCCCTCTGGCAAGACAGTGATGGAGTGAATAATGATGAAAATTTTTCTTTTTCGGGCCACCCTGCCTTGGTGGGAATCAGCCGATGTGTTAATAAAAAATAACTATGGTGACATCACATTCCTGTCTAAGACCTACTTTTACTGAGAAATTATCTCCCTCTTTCCTAAATACCCTAACTTGAGCCTCATTGTCCTCATAAAAACTCTTCACTGCTCTCAGTAACCTACCACCTATTCCATATATTTGCAACATCTGCTACATTGCCCTCCTATCCACCCTATCATATGCCTTTTCCAAATCCATAAATGCAACAAAAACCTCTTTACCCTTACCTAAATACTGTTCAGCTATGTTTCATTGTCAACACTTGTTCTACACCCCTTACCCCTTCTAAAGCCTCCTTATTCATCTGCGATTCTGCTCTCTGTCTTGTTCTTAATTCTTTTAGAAAATAACTACCATACATTTTACCAGGTATACTCAACAGGCTTATTCCCCTATAATTTTTACACTCTTTTGTCCTCTTTGCCTTTATACAAAGAAACTATGCATGCTTCCTGCCAATCCCTAAGTACCCTTCCCTCTTCCATACATTTATTAAATAAACACCAACCATTCCAACATCTAAATTATACATTGTATACTATGCCAGGAAAAAAAAAATTAATTTAAATTTGAAACATTTGCTCTAATTAATATTGATGTTTATAAGAATGCTGAGAAAGTTAAGATCTGGAAATAGGAAATCCACTGAGCATATGAAATATAGTGGACCCCCGGTTAACGACATTTTTTTCATTCCAGAAGTATGTTCAGGTGCCAGTACTGACCGAATTTGTTCCCATAAGGAATATTGTGAAGTAGATTAGTCCATTTCAGACCCCCAAACATACACGTACAAACGCACTTACATAAATACACTTACATAATTGGTCGCACTGGGAGGTGATCGTTAAGTGGGGGTCCACTGTATATATGTATTATGGTCAGTGTTCACTTTGCAAATTGTGCAATAAACTACAACAAACAAGCACTGCCAAAACCACCACAAATTAAAATTATTCAGGTGAAGCCTTCCAGGAAAAATATTGGATAATTGAGGCACATGAATTAGTCAACTATTGTATACAAAAATAGTAGTAAATATCCATTTAAAAAACTTACTTTGCATATATGAATGTGTTTGTAATCCTTCAATTTTTCTTCTATTTGCTGCTCATTGAGTGCTGTAAGAGCCAACACTGTATTTGGATCATGCTTTGGGCCTAACACATACACCTGTGCAAAACAAATTTAATATCAGTGTTGGTCATGCTTTCTTCTTAGATTTTCAGATTTTGCCACCGAAGTGGCTAGTTTATTGTACACCCCATATCCATCCTGTGGACAGTAGCGTAAGAGCATATGGATACACAAAAGGCCTAGGAACTAGGCTCCAAAGGGTTAACAGGAGTACATATGGATTTATATTCACATATCTATATGCAACAGTTAGGTATCTTTATTTCAAAACGTTTCGCCTACACAGTAGGCTTCTTCAGTCGAGTACAGAAAAGTTGATAGAAGCAGAAGAATCTTGAAGACGATGTAATCAGTCCATCACCCTTGAAGTTTTGAGGTGGTCAGTCCCTCAGTCTGGAGAAGAGCATTGTTCCATAGCCTGAAACAATATGGAGTTGAAGTGACAGGATTGAGCCTTATATACCACCAGGAGGTGAGATGTAGGCCACTAGTAGAGGTAAGAATGAAGTCGTTGTGAGGTCAGGTCCCTCTCAAATCCAGCCATTCTCACTAGTAGTAGTCCAAGTTGATTTCAGGTCTGTACCAAGATACCCTTGTGTTGCAGTGTCTGACAGAGTGAACATTAAAATGGTATAAAATACCGACAGGTTGTTAGGTAAGACACAACGACTTCATTCTTACCTCTACTAGTGGCCTACATCTCACCTCCTGGCGGTATATAAGGCTCAATCCTGTCACTTCAACTCCATATTGTTTCAGGCTATGGAACAATGCTCTTCTCCAGACTGAGGGACTGACCACCTCAAAACTTGGACTGATTACATCATCTTCAAGATTCTTCTGCTTCTATCAACTTTTCTGTACTCGACTGAAAAAGCCTACTGTGTAGGCGAAACGTTTCGAAATAAAGATACCTAACTGTTGCATGTGTGTCTTACCTAACAACCTGTCGGTATTTTATACTATTTTAATGTTCACTCTACATGTCAATAGTTTGGAGGGATATGTTGTGTCTCTTTATATGTATATGCTTCTAAACTGTTGTGTTCTGAGCACCTCTGCAAAAAGTGATTATGTGTGAGCGAGGTGAAAGTGTTGAATGATGATGAAAGTATTTTCTTTTTGGGTTACCCTGCCTCGGTGGGAGACGGCCGACTTGTTAAAAAAAAAAGAATCTATAGTTCACTTATCTGTTACAAACAAAATTAGAAAATTTGCTTAGTATATCTAGTATCTTATTTTCATTAATAAGATATCTTGACATGTCACATAGGTTATTATACTGTCTATCTCTGTATTCCTCAATAAGTGGACAATTAAGCAAATAGTGTTCAAGAGAGTGACCATATGCCTGATCACATAATTTACATTTAGTTTGATCATCATCTGTGTCTCTCCCAAACTGCCAAAAGTACTTGTCTTCTTTAAACAGCGAATGCTGAAGAATTACGAGAAAATTTCAAGCACATGTAGAAACAAGGAGCCATATCATAGAAATCAGACTAAATTTCTGAATTTATAAATAAATATTACAAAAAGAAAAATTTTCTACTATAAAATGTATTTTTTTCTAATGCAACATTTGTATTAAAGTAAAAATTTGGAGATACCTAGGCAGCATGTTTGGCATTAATAATTGGTTACCAACGATAGATAGCATGGTAGGTAAACTGTTAACAAATGTGGTAAAACACCCAACCTCTATTGGCTGGATGATGTTTTGCTTAAGTGTGAGTTTTATCATGTGCTACAAAACACTCACAACATACTGACATAATAACCACATCACTGTGGGTAAAGAAGTGTCAGAAAGGGTTGTGATGACAGATGGAGCAGGGCTTCATGCTGTTGGGGCCAGTGTTAGTCCATATTTTCAGAGAATGTGATACACAAAAGGTGGAGCAATGCTATAAGCATCATTTTGTTCAATGGTGGTGTGTGCAAAACCAATGCTTCTAGGTACATCATCCTTAATTACCAGCTTGGCATTTTTCCACACTGAAGAGGTGTGTGTATCATCTTACTCACAGGTTACACTGCCACCACCCAGGCACTTTGTAAAAGTACAATGAATGTCACTATTCTCACATAAAAACTAGGTGTGACCTGACTAGACCCACTACGCTCAAAACTACCATCTTTTCCATCCCCATCCTCTGCACAGGATATGAAAATGTGAGTGAACCATCATGTGATACCTACACAAAAATTACAAAAAAGAAACATACTTGAAGAACCCAATAAAACCAGCAATGCATGTTACACCAAATGTAATAAATTCATACATTACATTCTGTGTAATAGTGCTAGGCCTGCTATTAAGGAAGACAACAGGACAAACAAAACTGCAGACTAGTAACTGAGGAAGATGGAACAAACAAAACTGCAGACTGGTAATTGAGGAAGATGGAACAAACAAAACTGCAGACTAGTAATTGAGGAAGATGGAACAAACAAAACTGCAGACTGGTATTGAGGAAGACAGGACAAACAACTGCAGACTAGTAACTGAGGAAGACAAGACAAACAACTGCAGACCAGTAATTGAGAAAGGCGGAACAAACAAAACTGCAGACTAGTAATCGAGGAAGACAGGACAAAGACAAGGACAAACATTTCCACCACTTTGAGGCCTATTTTAAGCAACTTCTCATCTGAAATTTACCAAAATCATCTCTATTTCACTATGTTTTCTGTTTTACCAATTGGCACCAAGAAACATCCACCCTAAAAAATGCCCTAAAGCTGTTACTTTAACCTAAACACAATGCCAGAGGTTAGTTGTTCCCATCATGCACTGAGTGGGGAAGAATTTTAATTTTTTTTTTTTTGCACAGCACACAACCATAACAAAGACCCGTTCTTTCATGTCTAGGCCAAAATTTGCTGTTCACAGCATATTCAAGGGCACTATATATGTAGATCTAAGCAATCGCGTAGATTTACACGAGTAACAGTGAGAGTTTCTGCAAATATCCCTCCTTAAATATCACAGTTTTTAAAAAGAATTACAGTGGACCCCCGGCAGATGATGGCGTCGGCATATGTTAAATCTGGCAAACGATACATTTTAACGCAAAAATTTTGCCTCACCTCACACTAAAAAACTCGCCTCACGCGATTCGTCTGAGTGCGCCTCAGCTGCCCCATGGGTGCCAGTGTTTACAAGCCAGCCAGTGCGGTTGCATCCACACACACAATCGGAACATTCATATTATCACAGCGTTTTTAGTGATTGAACCTGCAAAATAAGTCACCATGGGCCCCAAGAAAGCTTCTAGTGCCAACCGTGTGGTGTTGCTGCACCACCGTCAGCTGTTGTTGCACCACAGTCAGCTGCTGCTGCACCACGGTCAGCTGCTGCTGCACCACGGTCAGCTGCTGCTGCACCACGGTCAGCTGCTGCTGCACCACGGTCAGCTGTTGGTGCACCACGGTCAGCTGTTGCTGCACCACAGTCAGCTGTTGCTGCACCACGGTCAGCTGTTGCTGCACCACGGTCAGCTGTTGCTGCACCACGGTCAGCTGTTGCTGCACCACGGTCAGCTGCTTTTTGCACCGTAGTCTGCTGTGTTTGCTGCACACGGTCAGTGCTCCCTACAACCACAGTCAGCTGTTGCTGCACCACGGTCAGCTGTTGCTGGACCATGGTCAGCTGTTGCTGCACCAGTCAGCTGTTGCTGAACCATGGTCAGCTGCTGCTGCACCACAGTCAGCTGCTGCTGCACCACAGTCAGCTGCTGCTGCACCACAGTCAGTGCTGCTGCACCACAGTCAGCTGCTGCTGAAAACCACAGTCAGCCGCTGCTGCACCACAGTCAGCTGCTGCTGCACCACAGTCAGCTGCTGCTGCACCCCAGTCGGCTGTTGCTGCACCACAGTCAGCTTTTTGCTGGACCATGGTCAGCTGCTGCTGCACCATGGTCAGTGCTGCGGGCACCATGGTCAGCTGTTGCTGCACCACAGTCAGCTGCTGCTGCACCACCATCAGCTGTTTCTGACCAACATGACTCGTCCCGAACCTGTCCATCCAGCCCTGCTGTCATTGTTTACAAGCCAGGGTGGCCGCTTGCATGCATCATTCGATACATTTTGTATTTCCATTGTTTATAGTGCTTGAAAATGCTAATTAAGCCACCATGGGCCCAAAGAAAGCTTCTAGTGCCAACCCTGTGGCAAAAAGGATGAGAAATATGTACTATCATACCATGGTCAGCTGTTGCTGCACCACAGTCAGCTGTTGCTGCACCACAGTCAGATGTTGCTGCACCACAGTCAGCTGTTGCTGCACCACAGTCAGCTGTTGCTGCACCACAGTCAGCTGTTGTGGCCACCACAGTCAGCTGTTGCTGCACCACAGTCAGCTGTTGCTGCACTACAGTCAGCTGTTGCTGCACCAGTCCGCTGTTGCTGAACCACGGTCAGCTGCTGTTGCACCACGGCCAGCTGCTGCTGCACCACGGTCAGCTGCTGCTGCACCACAGTCAGCTGCTGCTGCACCACAGTCAGCTGCTGCTACACCACCGTCAGCTGTTGCTGTACCATGGTCAGCTGTTGCTGCACCAGTCAGCTGTTGCTGAACCATGGCGAGCTGCTGTTGCACCACGGTCAGCTGCTGCTGCACCACCGTCATCTGTTGCTGCACCACGGTCAGCTGCTGCTGCAGCAAAGTCAGCAGTTGCTGCACCATGGTCAGCTGTTGCTGCACCATGGTCAGCTGTTGCTGCACCCCGGTCAGCTGGTCCTAGTGGCATTAAAATAAGGGAAGTAACCCCGGAAAAGGACATGCTACCTAAAGTCCTAATGGAAGGGGATTCCCCTTCTAAACATTAACAACTTCCATACTCTCCCCTCCTCCCATCCCATCAATCATCACCAGATCTTCAATAAAGGTAAGTGTCAGTTTGTGTGTATTAAAATTAATATTTCATGTGGTAAAAATTTTATTTTTTCATACTTTGTGGTGTCTTGCATGGATTAATTTGATTTCCATTATTTGTCATGGGGAAAATTAATTCACCTTACGATAATTTTGGCATACGATGAGCTCTCAGGAACGGATTAATATTGTATGCCGGGGGTCCACTGTACTAGGAAGAAAACAAGATTTGAGTGGGAAATCCAATATCTCTAATCCAATCCTATACGTATTTCCTTTTGAATTTGAGCATCATGCATCAAGTCAATAGCAAATGGACGCTGTTTGATATGTTTTTAACTATCAATAGCAAATGGACGCTGTTTGATATGTTTTTAACTATCTCTTGAAAAAATATTCTAAACAGGTAAATACTGGCATCCATAACAGCTGCTCAGTCAAATTATGTTCCAAATAGGGAAATCAGATCAAACAAAAATGATCCTAAATGGATGAACAATAGATTAAAATATCTGATTGGTCAAAAGAGAGGCATATATAGGCAAATCAAAAGAGGAGAGGTGCAATTGAGAAATCGATATATTCAGTTAAAGAGAGAAATAAAAAAGGGAATTAGAAAAGCAAAAAGAGATTATGAGGTTAAAGTTGCAAGAGAATCGAAGACTAACCCAAAAGGATTCTTTCAGGTATACAGAAGTAAGATCAGGGCAAGATAGGCCCCTCAAAGTTCCTCGGGTCAGCTCACTGACAGTGATAAGGAAAGTGTAGAATTTTTAACACATACTTCTCTCAGTTTTTACACGGAGGATCCCAGCAAATATTCCAGTAATGATAAAATTATGTAGAACAGGACGATAAAAAACTGTGCACTATTAGGGTCACAAGTGACATGGTCCTTAGGCAAATAGATAAATTAAAACCTAACAAATCCCGGGCCCCTGATGAACTGTATGCAAGGGTTCTAAAGGAATGTAAAGAGGAGCTTAGCACACCTTTGGCTAATCTTTTAACATATCACTACAAACTGGCATGGTGCCAGATAAGTGGGAAAATGGCAAAATGTGATACCTATTTTCAAAACAGGTTGACGGGTTTCCTTAGCTTCGAACTTTTAGCCCAATAAGCCTAACCTCCATAGTGGGAAAATTTTTGGAATCAATAATTCCCCAAGGGCAGTTCGTAGCCCCCTTTGGGAAAGCATAATTAATCAACGATCTCACCCATGGTTTTACAAAGGGGCGTTCCTGCCTTACGAATTTATTAACTTTTTTCACTAAGGTATTTGAGGAGGTAGATCATGGTAATGAATATGATATTGTGTATATGGATTCAGTAAGGTTTTTGACAGGGTCCACATCAGAGACAATTAAGGGAAAAATTTAAAAGCACAGGGAATAGGAAGGAGAGATTTTTTCCTGGATAGAGGCCATGGTTGACAAATAGGCAGCAGAGAGGTTGCATAAATGGGGAGAAATCAGGTGGGGAAGCGTCAACGAGCGGTGTTCCACAGGGGTCAGTGTTGGGCCCCTGCTGTTCACAATCTACATAAACGACATAGATGAGGGCTAAGAGGCCCATCGGCAAGTTTGCCGACGGACACCAAAATAGGCCGTCGAATTCATTCTGACGGGGGACATTCGAGCACTCCAGGAAGATTTGAATAGACTGATGCAGTGGTCGGAGAAGTGGCAGATGCAGTTTAATATTTGACAAATGCAAAGTTCTAAAAGTTGGACAGGACAATAAAACCCTGCCACATATAAACTAAATAATGTAGATTTTTAATATTACGGATTGCGAAAAAGATTTAGGAGTTCTGGTTAGCAGTAATCTGAAACCAAGACAACAGTGCATAAGTGTTCGCAATAAAGCTAATAGAATCTTGGCTTCATACAAGAAGCAAAAAATAATAGGAGTCCTCAGGTTGTTCTTCAACTCTATAAAATCCTTGGTTAGGCCTCATTTAGATTTTGCTGCACAGTTTTGGTCACCGTATTTTCAGAATGGATATAATTCTCTGGAAAATGTACAAAGGAGATGACAAAGTTGATCCCATGTATCAGAAACCTTCCCTATGAGGATAGACTAAGGGCCCCGAAACTGCACTCTCTAGAAAGACGTTAGAATTAGGGGGGATAGATTGAGGTGTATAAATGGAAAACAGGAATAAATAATGGGGGTGTAAATAGTGTGCTGAAAATATCTAGCCTAGACAGGACTCGCAGCAATGGTTTTAAGTTGGAAAATTCAGATTCAGGAAGGATATAGGAAAGTACTGGTTTGGTAATAGAGTTGTGGATGAGTGGAACAAACTCCAAGTACCGTTATAGAGGCCAGAACGTTGTGTAGCTTTAAAAATAGGTTGGATAAATACATGAGTAGATGTGGGTGGGTGTGAGTTAGACCTGATAGCTTGTGCTACCAGGTCGGTTGCCGTGTTCCTCCCTTAAGTCAATGTGACCTGACCTGACTAGGTTGGGTGCATTGGCTTAAGCCGGTAGGAGACTTGGACCTGCCTCGCATGGGCCAGTAGGCCTTCTGCAGTGTTCCATCGTTCTTATGTTCTTATGTTCTTATAAGTAAGTTAGTGGATGCTCAAACTGATTATCTAAGATCCATGTCTCAAAGAGAAAAACAAAAACAGACAGCCATATAATAGTGGCTCAAAATAAAAGACCTCCGAATAATGAATGACTGACAGTACTCAGGAACTTTTAACTGTAACTGACAGCTACAGTATTACAGACTTACTCATGTTAAGATTGTTATGTTGCATGTCAAAATAAACAGCTACCATCCTGCCAAGTGAGTGTAAAACAAAAGCCTGTAATTCTTTTACATGATGGCAGAATTGCTGATGTCCTTTTTTCTGTCTCATAAACATGCAAAATTTCAGGTATGTCTTGCTACTTCCACTTACACTTAGGTTACACAACACATGCATGTACATGTGTATATATACCTACCCCTCTGGGTTTTCTTCTATTTTCTTACTAGTTCTTGTTCTTCTTTATTTCCTCTTATCTCCATGGGAAGTGGAATAGAATTCTTCCTCCGTATCCATGCGCGTTGTAAGAGGCGACTAACTTGCTGGGAGCAAGGGGCTAGTAACCCCTTCTCCTGTATACATTACTAAAATTAAAAAGAAACTTATTTTTTTTTTTTTTTTTTTGGGGGGGGGAGGTAACCCTACCTCAGTGGGATATAGCCGGTTTGTTAAAAGAAAACTCAATATCATTTTTTTTTATTAACACATCGGCTGTCTCCCACCAAGGCAGGGTGGCTTGAAAAGAAAAAACTTTCACCATCATTCACTCCATCACTGTCTTGCCAGAGGCATGCTTACACTACAGTTATAAAACTGCAACATTAACACCCCTCCTTCAGAGTGCAGGCGCTGTACTTCCCATCTCTGGGACTCAAGTCTGGCCTGCCAGTTTCCCTGAATCCCTTCATAAATGTTACCTTGCTCACACTCCAACAGCATGCTGGGTCCTAAAAACCATTTGCCTCCATTCACTCCTATCTAACATGCTCACACATCCTTGCTTGAAGTCCAAGCCCCTCTCACACAAAACCTCCTTTACCACCTCCCTCCAACCTTTCGCAGGCCAACCCCTACCCTGCCTTCCCTCCACTACAGATTTATATACTCTTGTTCTATTTTGTTCCATCCTCTCTACATGTACGAAACACCTCAACAACCCCTCCTCAGCCCTCTGGATAACAGTTTTGGTAATCCCACACCTCCTCCTAATTTCCAAACTACGAATTCTTTGCATTATATTCACACCACACATTGCCCTCGGACATGACATCTCCACTGCCTCCAGCCTTCTCCTTGTTGCAACATTCACCACCCATGCTTCACACCAATATAAGAGCATTGGTATAATTATACTGTCATACATTCCCCTCTTTGCTTACCTTTTTCTCATCAATTCTACGATTCACCTCATCTTTCATAGACCCATCTGCTGAAACATCCACTCTAATATCTGAATACATTCACTGCCTCCATACTCTCTCCCTCCAATCTGATATCCAATCTTCCGTTACCTAACATTTTTGTTATCCTTATCACCTTACTCTTTTCTATATTCCTTATACAGTGGAACCTCAGCTTACGAACTTAATTCATTTCATGACCTTGTTCATATCCTGATTTGTTCATATGATGAGTCAATTTTCCTCATTTAAATTAATTGAAATGCCATTAATTCATTCCAGTGGAATTCCTGCTCTCAGGAGGCATGACAAAATAATGCTAATATCAACTCTGCAGCTTATTTATCTATCACAATTCATCTAATATGACATAATAAACAATATAAATAACACAGAAACCTGATATACACTAGACTGTCATTTAACCCTTTCAGGGTCCACAGGCCCTCTCAGAGACTTGTTCTCAGGGTCCCCCAAATTTAAAAAAAAAATTATTTTTTCTTATGAAAAGATAGAGAACCTTTTCCCGATCATAATGACACCAAAAGTATGAAATTTGATGGAAAACTTTGAGCCCTATTTTTGGCCAATTCCAATGTACTAGTCGACAAAAGTCATAACTATTTTGCTAGAACTCCATTTTTTCTATCGAATGAGTACAAGAAACCACCAATTTACCAATTACAAAACTAACCAATACAGTTGTCAGAATTTAGCAATTTTGCCAATTTCACACAAATTTCAAAATATGCAATTCCAAAAAAGGGTCCAGAATAAACAAGAAAAACATTCCTGGCACTAAAATAAACATTTCCCCTGTTCATTAGTCCGTCCCAGGCCCTCTTACATTTTTTTTTGCTTTCCCCTTTGAATTTTTATTCTCACAAAAAAATTTAAAATTTACTGGGTTTTGCAGACTACTGTTTGTGTAGAAATGGTATAAATAATATCGCCACACTTTTTTTTTTTTTTTCAACAAGTCGGCCATCTCCCCCCGAGGCAGGGTGACCCAAAAAAGAAAGAAAATCCCCAAAAAGAAAATACTTTCATCATCATTCAACACTTTCACCACACTCACACATTATCACTGTTTTTGCAGAGGTGCTCAGAATACAACAGTTTTTGAGCATATATGTATAAAGATACACAACATATCCCTCCAAACGCCAATATCCCAAAAAAACCCCTCCTTTAAAGTCCAGGCATTGTACTTCCCTTTCCAGGACTCAAGTCCGAAATTTTTTTTTTTTTTTTTTATTATCACAATGGCCCATTCCACCAAGGCGGGTGGCCCGAAAAAAAAAACTTTCACCAAACATTCACTCCATCACTGTCTTGCCAGAAGGGTGCTTTACATAAAGTTTTTAAAAATGCAACATTAAACCCTCCTTCGAGTGCAAGCACTGTACTTCCCATCTCCCGGACTCAAGTCCGGCCCGCGGTTTCCTGAATCCCTTCATAAATGTTACTTTGCTCACACTCCAACAGCACGTCAAGTATTTAAAAACCATTTGTCTCCATTCACTCCCCATCAAACCGCTCACGCAAAGCCTGCTGGAAGTCCAAGCCCCTCGCACACAAAACTCCTTTACCCCCCCCCCTCCAACCCTTCCTAGCCGACCCCTACCCGCCTTCCTTCCCCTACAGACTGATACACTCTTGAAGTCAAATTCTGTTTTGCTCCATTCTCTCTACATGTCCGAACCACCTCAACACCTTCTCAGCCCTTGGACAACAGTTTTGGTAATCCCGCACCTCCCCCTAACTTTTCCAAAATACGATTCTCTGCATTATATTCACACCACACCCTTGCCCTCAGACATGACATCTCCACTGCCTCCAGCCTTCTCCTCGCTGCAACATTCATCACCCACGCTTCACACCAAATAAGGGGCGTTGGTAAAATATACTCTCATACATTCCCCTCTTGCCCCCAAGGACAAGTTTTTTGTCTCCACAGACTCCTAAGTGCACCACTCACTCTTTTTCCCCCACAATTCTATGATTCACCTATCTTTCATAGACCCATCCGCTGACACGTACACCCAAATATCTGAATACGTTCCCCCTCCCCCATACTCTCTCCCTCCAAACTGATATTCAATCTTTCATCACCTAATCTTTTTGTTATCCTCATAACCTTACTCTTTCCTGTATTCACCTTTAATTTTCTTCTTTTGCACACCCTACCAAATTCATCCACCAATCTCTGCAACTTCTCTTCAGAATCTCCCAAGAGCACAGTGTCATCAGCAAAGAGCAGCTGTGACAACTCCCACTTTGTGTGTGATTCTTTATCTTTTAACTCCACGCCTCTTGCCAAGACCCTCGCATTTACTTCTCTTACAACCCCATCTATAAAATATTAAACAACCACGGTGACATCACACATCCTTGTCTAAGGCCTACTTTTACTGGGAAAAATTTCCCTCTTTCCTACATACTCTAACTTGAGCCTCACTATCCTCGTAAAAACTCTTCACTGCTTCAGTAACCTACCTCCTACACCATACACTTGCAACATCTGCCACATTGCCCCCCTATCCACCCTGTCATACGCCTTTTCCAAATCCATAAATGCCACAAAGACCTCTTTAGCCTTATCTAAATACTGTTCACTTATATGTTTCACTGTAAACACCTGGTCCACACACCCCCTACCTTTCCTAAAGCCTCCTTGTTCATCTGCTATCCTATTCTCCGTCTTACTCTTAATTCTTTCAATTATAACTCTACCATACACTTTACCAGGTACACTCAACAGACTTATCCCCCTATAATTTTTGCACTCTTTTATCCCCTTTGCTTTATACAAAGGAACTATGCATGCTCTCTGCCAATCCCTAGGTACCTTACCCTCTTCCATACATTTATTAAATAATTGCACCAACCACTCCAAAACTATATCCCCACCTGCTTTTAACATTTCTATCTTTTATCCCATCAATCCCGGCTGCTTTACCCCTTTCATTTTACCTACTGCCTCACGAACTTCCCCCACACTCACAACTGGCTCTTCCTCACTCCTACAAGATGTTATTCCTCCTTGCCCGATACACGAAATCACAGCTTCCCTATCTTCATCAACATTTAACAATTCCTCAAAATATTCCCTCCATCTTCCCAATACCTCTAACTCTCCATTTAATAACTCTCCTCTCCTATTTTTAACTGACAAATCCATTTGTTTCTCTAGGCTTTCTTAACTTGTTAATCTCACTCCAAAACTTTTTTCTTATTTTCAACAAAATTTGTTGATAACATCTCACCCACTCTCTCATTTCCCTCTCTTTTTCATTGTTCCCACTCTTAAACATCTCTTTTTTCTCCATATACTCTTCCCTCCTTGCATAAATTCTACTTTGTAAAACTTCTCATATGCTAACTTTTTCTCCCTTACTACTCTCTTTCATACCCATTCCCCAATCGCTCCTCTTCCTCCTGCACCACTTTCTGTAACCACAAACTTCTGCTGAACACTCTAACACTACTTTTTTAAAAAACTACCCCTTTACCTCTTCGACCCATTGCCTATCCTCATTAGCCATCTATCCCCCAAAAGCTGTTTATATCTTCCCCTGACTGCCTCCTTTTTTAGTTTATAACCTTCACCTTCTTTCCTGTGCTTCTATTTCTCCTTGTATCCCATCTACCTTTTACTCTAGTGTACTACAACTAAAAGTGATTGATATACTGTGGCCCCCTCTTAAACATGTACACCCAGAAGTCTACTAACAGTCTTTTATCTACCAATACAAAACCCCACAAATTACTGTCATTTCGCCTAACCATATCGTGTATACTTATTTACCCTTTTTTTCCCTTAAAATATTATTACCTATAACTAAACCCTTTTTCTAACAAATTTTCCCAAATCAAAGGGCTCCCATTATCATTTACACCTGGACCCAAATTACCTACCCACCCCTCTTAAAGTTTCTCCTACTTTGCATTAAGTCCCCTACCACAATTTACTCTCTCCATTTGGGTTAAAGGCTCCTATAAAATTCACTTAAATCTCCCAAAATCTCTCTCTTCCTCTGCATTCCTCTCTTCTCCAGGGGGCATACACGATTAATATGACCCACTTCTCGCATCCAACCTTTACTTTAATCCACATAATTCTTGAATTTACACATTCATATTCTCTTTTCTCCTTCCATAACTGATCATTTAACATTACTGCTACCCCTTCCTTTGCTCTAACTCTCTCAGATACTCCAGATTTAATCCCATTTATTTCCCCCCACTGAAACTCTCCTACCCCCTTCAGCTTTGTTTCGCTTAGGGCCAGGACATCCGACAGGAAGTCCGACTTGTGAAAGAATATTAGACTCACCAGTTGACATGTATTGGACACTTAGCATGATTTGTTTACTGTTAAACTTTGGTAAAAATCGAACATTTCTGCTACTTTGAGCTCAATTTCAAGGTACTTTTCATTGTAAAACCAGTCAAAATCATCTCAATTTCTGTAATATGTCTTCCATTCTATACAATGAGATCAGGAAAACTAGAATACAACAATAAATACCATACGAAAATACAGTGGACCCCCGGTTTGTGATGCTATCGGTATCTGATAAATCCGGTATCCGATGCATTATATTGCAAAAAATTTGCCTCGGTTCCCGTTACAAAACCCGGTATGCGATACAATTCGTACGAGACGTGTCCACGTGTGGCCTAAACTGCTCCATATGTGCCAGTGTTTACAAGCCAGCCAGTGTACACGCATCTAAGGATACATTCGGTACATTCTATATCATCACTGTTTTTGGTGCTCGTTTCTGCAAAATAAGTCACCATGGGCCCCAAGAAAGCTTGTAGTGCCAACCCTGTGGTAAAAAGGGTGAGAATTAGTATGGAAATTAAGAAAGATTTTGAAGGGTTTGGGGCTAACCCTGAGAAGCCTATGCCAGTTGTGGAATCCATTGTGCCTACTTCAAAAATTAAGGAAATGTGTGCACAGTGGGTTGAACTGCAAACCTTTATGGATGAAAATCACCCTAACACAGCTATTGCAAGCCATGCTGGTGACTATTACACTGACAATGATGTGAACCACTTTAGGAAAGTCATATACGAACAAAAGGTACAAGCCTCTATGGACAGATATGCTGTGCGACAGAAGCCCAGTGACTCAAGCTGGTCCTAGTGGCATTAAAAGAAGAAGGGAAGTAACCCCGGAAAAGGACTTGCTACCTCAAGTCCTAATGGAAGGGGATTCCCCTTCTAAACAATAGGTTCAACACTCTCCCCTCCTCCCATCCCATCAATCATCACCAGATCTTCATTAAAGGTAAGTGTCAATTATTATATTGTTTTTGTTATTGTAATTATTCTATTGCATTAAACTTAATATTTCATGTGGTAAAAGTTTTTTTTTTCGTACTTTTGGGTGTCTTGCACGGATTAATTTGATTTCCATTATTTCTTATGGGGAAAATATTTTTTTTTTCTCATTACACACTGTGTGCTGCAGGATTTTTTTTATACTGCGCACACTGACCACACAGACCCATTCTTTCATATGTAGGCCTACCAGCTTTCTCTCACTAGATCTGAAGGCGCTAGAATTTATGCATACTAGTACATCATAGACACTGGTGCGTAAACCATACTAGTACGCCGAAACCCTGAAAGGGTTAACACGGTAGTTACGTTCCTGAAAACGACGTGTTAGGTAAAAACCATGTTAGCTGAACTGAAGAACTTATGGGAAAAATAGGGTTACATTCCTGAGAGCCCCAAAAATGCCAAACAACTTTTTTTAGGCCTCCACATCTTATAAAAATAAAAGTGAATATGTAATTGTAGTTCACTGTGATGTATTATGCTGTTTTTACTGCTTAAGATTACAAATGTAACAGAAATAATAGGATTTCTTACCTTAAATTGTGGGTGCTGGTGTTTGTGGACGATTGCGAAGAGAGTGGAGAGTTATGTTGTGGCCCTACTGGGCTGAGGTGGATGGTTCTGGTACTGAAGTCAAAGGTTTTACTGGAGTGTAACTAAGTCATTCAGTAAGTCAGTCAAGTCATTCAGTAAGTCAGTCAAGTCATTCAGTTGAATCAGTAAGTCATTCAGTTGAATCAGTAAGTCATTCAGTTGAATCAGTAAGTCATTCAGTGAATCAGTAAGTCATTCAGTTGAATCAGTAAGTCATTCAGTTGAATCAGTAAGTCATTCAGTTGAATCAGTAAGTCATTCAGTTGAATCAGTAAGTCATTCAGTTGAATCAGTAAGTCATTCAGTTTGAATCAGTAAGTCATTCAGTTGAATCAGTAAGTCAAATTCAGTTGAATCAGTAAGTCATTAGTTGAATCAGTAAGTCATTCAGTTGAATCAGTAAGTCATTCAGTGAATCAGTAAGTCATTCAGTTGAATCAGTAAGTCATTCAGTTGAAAACAGTAAGTCATTCAGTTGAAAACAAATAAGTCATTCAGTTGAATCAGTAAGTCATTCAGTTGAATCAGTAAGTCATTCAGTTGAATCAGTAAGTCATTCAGTTGAATCAGTAAGTCATTCAGTTGAATCAGTAAGTCATTCAGTTGAATCAGTAAGTCATTCAGTTGAATCAGTAAGTCATTCAGTTGAATCAGTAAGTCATTCAGTTGAATCAGTAAGTCATTCAGTTGAATCAGTAAGTCATTCAGTTGAATCAGTAAGTCATTCAGTTGAATCAGTAAGTCATTCAGTTGAATCAGTAAGTCATTCAGTTGAATCAGTAAGTCATTCAGTTGAATCAGTAAGTCATTCAGTTGAATCAGTAAGTCATTCAGTTGAATCAGTAAGTCATTCAGTTGAATCAGTAAGTCATTCAGTTGAATCAGTAAGTCATTCAGTTGAATCAGTAAGTCATTCAGTTGAATCAGTAAGTCATTCAGTTGAATCAGTAAGTCATTCAGTTGAATCAGTAAGTCATTCAGTTGAATCAGTAAGTCATTCAGTTGAATCAGTAAGTCATTCAGTTGAATCAGTAAGTCATTCAGTTGAATCAGTAAGTCATTCAGTTGAATCAGTAAGTCATTCAGTTGGAATCAGTAAGTCATTCAGTTGAATCAGTAAGTCATTCAGTTGAATCAGTAAGTCATTCAGTTGAATCAGTAAGTCATTCAGTCAAGTCAGTAAGTCATTCAGTCAAGTCAGTAAGTCATTCAGTCAAGTCAGTAAGTCATTCAGTCAAGTCAGTAAGTCATTCAGTCAAGTCAGTAAGTCATTCAGTCAAGTCAGTAAGTCATTCAGTCAAGTCAGTAAGTCATTCAGTCAAGTCAGTAAGTCATTCAGTCAGTCAAGTCATTCAGTCAGTCAAGTCATTCAGTCAGTCAAGTCATTCAGTCAGTCAAGTCACTCAGTCAGTCAAGTCATTCAGTCAGTCAAGTCATTCAGTCAGTCAAATCAGTCAAGTTAGTCAGTCAGTCAAGTCAGTCAGTCAAGTCAGTCAGTCAAGTCAGTCAAAGTCAGTCAAAGTCAGTCAGTCAGTCAGTCAGTCAAAGTCAAGTCAAGTCAGTCAGTCAAGTCAGTCAAGTAAGTCAGTCAAGTCAGTCAAGTCAGTCAGTCAAGTCAGTCAGTCATAAGAACATAAGATGGAACACTGCAACAGGCCTACTGACCCATGCGAAGCAGGTCCATGTCACCCCCCCCCCCCATCCAGCTTAAACCAATGACTCACCTAGACAGGTTACTTCCGCTTAAGGAAGGAGCACTGCATCAGACCTAGGAGCACAAGCTAGTCAGGTCCAACTCACACCCACCCACACCCACTCATGTATTTATCTAACCTATTTTTAAAACTACACAACGTTTTCGCTTCTATGATGGTACTCAGGAGTTTGTCCCACTCATCCACAACTCTATTACCAAATCTGTGCTTTCCTATATCCTTCCTGAATCTGAATTTTTCCAACTTGAAACCACTGCTGAGTGTCCTGTCTTGGCTGGAAATTTTCAGCACGCTATTTACTTCTCCTTTATTTATTCCTGTTTTCCATTTATACACCTCAGTCACATCCCCCCTAATTCTACACCTTTCTAGAGTGCAGATTCAGGGCCCTCATAGGGAAGATTTCTGTTACATGGGATCAACTTTGTCATCCTCCTCTGTACGTTTTCCAGTGCATTTATATCCATTCTGTAATATGGTGACCAGAACTGTGAAGCATAATCTAAATGAGGTCTAACCAAGGATATATAGAGCCGAAGAACAACCTGAGAACTTCTATTATTTAAACTTCTTGATATGAAGCCAAGGATTCTGTTAGCTTTATCACAAACACAAATGCACTGTTGTCTTGGTTTTAGATTACTGCTAACCAGAACTCCTAAAACCTTTTTGCAATCAGTAGTATTAAGACCTACATTATTTAGTTTAAATGTGGCATGGTTATTTTCCTGTCCAACATTTAGTACTTTGCATTTGTCTATATTAAACTGCATCTGCCACTTCTCCGACCATTGCATCAGTCTATTCAAATCATGCTGGAGTGCTCTAATGTCCTCATTAGAATGAATTGGATGGCCTATTTTGGTGTCATCAGCAAATTTGCTTATGTCGCTATTTATTCCCTCATCTATGTCGTTTGTGTAAATTGTGAACAACAACGGGCCCAACACTGACCCCTGTGGAATACTGCTTGTGATGTGCCCCCATTCTGATTTCTCCCCATTTATGCAAACTCTCTGCTGCCTATTTATCAACCATGCCTCTACCCAGGAAAAAATTTCTCCTCTTATTCCATGTGCCTTAAATTTCCTCAATAGCCTCTGGTGTGGAACTCTATCGAAAGCCTTACTGAAGTCCATATACACAATATCATATTCATTACCATGATCTACCTCCTCAAACACCTTAGTGAAAAAAGTTAGTACGTTGCAGTCAGAGGTCACGTGTGGTCACTGTCCTAAGCTGTCTGGGAATTAGCGTGGGGTGTTACTGAGCACTACGGCCTGCAGTAGTGTTTTGGAATCTCAGGTTAAAGTGTTGAAGGAGGAGGTTCTGCTTCTTCAAGAGGAAAATAGGAGGCTGTAGCTTTGCCTAGACGGGTTTGAGAGCGAGTGTGAGATGGTGGGAGGTGGTGAGGAAAAGGAGACCAGCAGTGAGCTAAAGAGTTGCAGCTGCTTTAAGTGGCAAGCGGTTCACAGTTCAGGAAGAAGGAAGATTAGGAAGGTTAATAGAGAAGATGTGAAGGTAGGAAATCGATTCTCTGTTCTCCAGGACCAGTGTACTTCAGTGGTTAGTGAGGTAAAAGGTACCACTGACTCCCCTGCTAATCAAGGTAAAAATATTCTAACTGTAGGAGATTCTCAGGTAAGATATATGGACCATGCTTTCTGTAACAGAGACAGGAAGGTCAGACAGAGGGTGTGCCTCCCAGGAGCTGGTGTTGGTGACAGTCAGCAGGTTGGATAATAATATGTCAGGTAATGGGAACAAGCCCATTATCTGTCTTAGTGCTGTTGGAAATGACATCAGGAAGGGCTGGAGACAGGAGCTGCTGGGTAAGTAAAGGTCAGCCATAAAAGTCGTCAGGTCTAAGGGAGGGATCCCAATCATATGTAGTATCTTGCCTAGAAGGGAAGTGAGCAATGAATGGATGTCTAGGGAAATTGTTATAAATTGCTGGCTAGAGAGGTACTGCAAGGAACTTGCAATCATATTCATTGATAACCGGGACAAATTCTATGGCAAGCATGATATGTATGCAAGGGATGGGGTTCATCTCTCTGGGGTTGGAGTGGTTGCATTAGCCAATTCGATTGAGGGAGTCATTGATGACTTGTCTAGGAATTTAAACTGATAGATTATAGAGGTATGGGTGTCTGTGAGAAACAATCAAGCTGCAGTATTAGGGTTGAAAATATCAGTTATTACCAGGATACCCCAGGGATACATTTAAAAGACAATATTCAAAATAAAGTTGCTAGTAAAGGCAAAGCAACTGCTCAACAAAGAGATAGTAGAGGGCAACGAGTGACTAGCTCCCTTAAGGTTTACTATACAAATAGTAAGAGTCTAAGAAATAAGACAGACGAGTTAAGATTACTTGCAAGTGCAGGTAATAGACCTGGTTCAACTTGAAAGACAGATTGTAGATGAAAGGTTCAAAGAACTGACACGTTGATAAATTAGACACATGTGCAACTCTTGGGTATCTTTATTGAGGAAACATTTCATCACACAGTGGCTTCATCAGTCCATACAAAGGAGAATCGTGAAGAACAGGAGGAGAATGAGGTAATCAGTCCCTCAACCTTCTCCTCCTCATTCTTCTCCTGTTCTTCACGATTCTCCCTTGTATGGACTGATGAAGCCACTGTGTGCCAAAACGTTTCCTCAATAAAGATACCCAAGAGTTGCACATGTGTCTTAATTTATCAATATGTCAGTTCTTTGAACCATTCATCTACAATATTGTCAGACACTGAAACTTCTTGGGATCTTAATACTTGGGAATTCTTCGCTTGCCTAACCCTTGGGCACGACCTTCTTCCACATTGGACAAATATGACACCACCTACAACTGCTGCACCTCTCCTGCCTATGTTATATAAGCCACTTCTCTGCTCATATGCTGTATTCTATTCAAGATTGATGGACTGACCACATCGACTCAAGGTTGAGGGACTGATTACCTCATTCTCCTCCTGTTCTTCACGATTCTCCTTTGTATGGACTGATGAAGCCAATGTGTGGCAAAACATTTCCTCAATAAAGATACCCAAGAGTTGCACATGTGTCTAATTTATCATTGAAAGACAGAGAAATGCCTTCTAAATGCAACATACAGGGTTATAAACTATTCCACACTATAGGGTCAACAGGAACGGTGGAGGAGTGTCGATGTATGTGAGAGAATTTAAATTGTTGTGTTAAACAAGATGTAAGATTAGAAACATCAGAAACAGAAACTGCTTGGCTACAGTTTCTCGAAGGTCGTGAAAAATTAATTTTGGGTGTGATTTATAGGCCCCAAACCTTGATAGAGAGTGCGGTAGGCTGCTATGGGACGAAATTCATAAGGCATCTAGATGTGAAAATGTTGTGTTAATGGGAGATTTTAACTTTAGACAAATTGATTGGAACAGTGTGACAGGAAATCTCGAGTCTAGTGACTTTCTTGATACGGTTCAGGACTGCTTTTTAAAAGTTTGTGACAGAACCAACTAGAGGAAACAATCTGCTTGACTTGGTTCTTGCCAACAAAGAATCATTAATTAATAATCTTGACGTTAATGATGAGCTAAGGCAAAGCGATCACAAATCACTTAGTTTCAATATATGTATCATGGAATTACCCAGATAACTGCAATCAAGTTGCTGTCCCAGATTTCTGCTTGGCCGACTTCATGGATATGAGAAATTACCTGGGTGGGCTAAATTGGGATGACCTTACTATGTCTCAGGTAGGTAGGTTTGGTTGCCAATATGACGTATTGTCCCAAGTAAGGATCTAGCAAAAATGATCCCAAATGGATAAACAATAGATTAAAACATCTCTTTGGTCAAGAGAGAGAGATATATAGGCATATCAAAAGAGGAGAAGGGCAAAAAGGGATTATGAGGCTAAAGTCGCAAGGGATTCGAAGACTAACCCAAAAGGGTTCTTTCAGGTATACAGAAGTAAGATTAGGGACAAGATAGGCCCACTTAAGAGTAACTCAGGTCAGATCACTGACAGTGATAAGGAAATGTGTGAACTTTTCAATACCTACTTCCTCTCAGTTTTTACTCAGGAAGATACTAGCGAAATTCCAGAAATAAATAAATTATGCAGAACAGGACGATAAACTATGCGCGATTAGGGTAACTAGTGACATGGTCCTCAGACAAATAGCGAAATTAAAACCTAACAAATCCCCAGGCCCTGTTGAACTGTTTGCAAGGGTTTTAAAGGAATGTAAAGAGGAACTTAGCATACCTTTGGCTAATCTTTTCAATATATCACTACAAACCGTCATAGTGCCAGACAAGTGGAAAACGGCATGTGTAATACCTATTTACAAGGCAGGTGACAGGTCCTATGCTGTCAAGAGTTCATTTCGTTTCGTCCTTTTTTCTCAAACTCACTTATTATAGTATAGTAGACCCTTGACTAACAACTTTAATCCGTTCCAGAGAGCTTGTGCTTAGCCGAATTAATTTTCCCCATAAGAAATAATGGAAATCCAATTAATCTGTTCCAGACAGTCAAAAGTTTAAAAAAAATATTTTTTTTTACATGAAATATACATTCCCCTACAAAGCAAACAATGAGACATGCACAAATAACCCACACAGAAGAAAAAGAAGAAAAAGAGGAGGAGGAGGGGTGGTGGTGGTGGCGGCGACGACTTTGTAAATGGTAGAAATAGGACCAAAAACGTGTCATAAGCTCCTCTCTTCTATGTGCGGGTTATTTGAGTATCGTTCCACTCATGGTATTGTGCCTTTTTTGTTATTAATGAAACTTTTTTTTTTTTTCAACAAGTCGGTCGTCTCCCACCGAGGCAGGGTGACCCAAAAAAAAGAAAGAAAATCCCCAAAAATGAAAATACTTTCAACATCATTCAACACTTTCACCACACTCACACATTATCACTGCTTTTGCAGAGGTGCTCAGAATACAACAGTTTAGAAGCATATACGTATAGAGATACACAACATATCCCTCCAAACTGCCAATATCCCAAACCCCTCCTTTAAAGTGCAGGCATTGTACTTCCCATTTCCAGGACTCAAGTCCGACTATATGAAAATAACCGGTTTCCCTGAATCCCTTCACTAAATATTACCCTGCTCACACTCCAACAGATCGTCAGGTCCCAAGTATCATTCGTCTCCATTCACTCCTATCTAACACGCTCATGCACGCTTGCTGGAAGTCCAAGCCCCTCACCCACAAAACCTCCTTTACCCCCTCTTTCCAACCCTTTTGAGGACGACCCCTACCCCTCTTTCCTTCCCCTATAGATTTATATGCTTTCCATGTCATTCTACTTTGATCCATTCTCTCTAAATGACCAAACCACCTCAACAACCCCTCTTCTGCCCTCTGACTAATGCTTTTTATTAACTCCACACCTTCTCCTAATTTCCACACTCCGAATTTTCTGCATAATATTTACACCACACATTGCCCTTAGACAGGACATCTCCACTGCCTCCAACCATCTCCTCGCTGCTGCATTTACCACCCAAGCTTCACATCCATATAAGAGTGTTGGTACTACTATACTTTCATACATTCCCTTCTTTGCCTCCATAGATAACGTTTTTTGACTCCACATATACCTCAACGCACCACTCACCTTTTTTCCCTCATCAATTCTATGATTAACCTCATCCTTCATAAATCCATCCGCCGACACGTCAACTCCCAAGTATCTGAAAACATTCACTTCTTCCATATTCCTCCTCCCCAATTTGATATCCAATTTTTCTTTATCTAAATCATTTGATACCCTCATCACCTTACTCTTTTCTATGTTCACTTTCAACTTTCTACCTTTACACACATTCTCAAACTCATCCACTAACCTTTGCAATTTTTCTTTAGAATCTCCCATAAGCACAGTATCATCAGCAAAAAGTAACT
This sequence comes from Cherax quadricarinatus, assembly GCF_026875155.1. NCBI lineage: Eukaryota > Metazoa > Arthropoda > Malacostraca > Decapoda > Parastacidae > Cherax > Cherax quadricarinatus. Next base: position 31,125,010 of record NC_069423.1, on the reverse strand, counting down.
GTGTCAATTCCCATTTTGAATTTGATTCCCCATAATTTAATCCCACCCCTCTCCGAACACCCTAGCATTTACTTCTTTTACAACCCCATCTATAAATATATTAAACAACCATGGTGACATTACACATCCCTGTCTAAGACCTACTTTTACCGGGAAGTATTCTCCCTCTCTTCTACACACCCTAACCTGAGCCTCACTATCCTCATAAAAGCTCTTTACAGTATTTAGTAACTTACCACCTATTCCATATACTTGCATCATCTGCCACATTGCTCCTCTATCCACTCTATCATATGCCTTTTCTAAATCCATAAATGCAATAAAAACTTCCCTACCTTTATCTAAATACTGTTCACATATATGCTTCAATGTAAACACTTGATCTACACATCCCCTACCCACTCTGAAGCCTCCTTGCTCGTCCACAATTCTACATTCTGTCTTACCTCTAATTCTTTCAATTATAACCCTACCGTATACTTTTCCTGGTATACTCAGTAAACTTATTCCTCTATAATTTTTACAATCTCTTTTGTCCCCTTTTCCTTTATATAAAGGGACTATACATGCTCTCCGCCAATCCCTAGGTACCTTCCCCTCTTTCATACATTTATTAAACAAAAGTACCAACCACTCCAACACTATACCCCCCCCCCCCCTACTTTTAACATTTCTGTCATGATCCCATCAGTTCCAGCTGCTTTACCCCCTTTCATTCTACGTAATGCCTCACGTACCTCCACCACACTTACATTCTGCTCTTCTTCACTCCTAAAAGATGGTATACCTTCCTGGCCAGTGCATGAAATTACCGCCTACCTTTCTTCCTTAACATTTAAAAGTTCCTCAAAATATTCTCGCCATCTACCTAATACCTCCCTCTCCCCATCTACTAACTCCCCTACTCTGTTTTTAACTGACAAATCCATACTTTCCGTAGGCTTTCTTAACTTGTTTAACTCACTCCAAAATTTTTTCTTATTTTCATTAAAATTTCTTGACAGTGCCTCTCCCACTCTTTCATCTGCTCTCCTTTTGCACTCTCTCACCACTCTCTTCACCTTTCTTTTACTCTCCATATACTCTGCTCTTCTTATAACACTTCTGCTTTGTAAAAACCTCTCGTAAGCTACCTTTTTCTCTTTTATCACACCCTTTACTTCATCATTCCACCAATCACAACTCTTTCCTCCTGCCCCCACCCTCCTATAACCACAAACTTCTGCCCCACATTCTAATACTGCATTTTTAAAACTATTCCAACCCTCTTCAACCCCCCCACTACTCATCTTTGCACTAGCCCACCTTTCTGCCAATAGTCGCTTATATCTCGCCCGAACTTCCTCCTCCCTTAGTTTAATGAAACATGCACAATAAATACATAAATACTAAAACGACACTTGCCTTTATTGAAGAGTATTGATGAGTGATGAGAGACTTTCTTGAACACTGGGATTTTCAGAGTGATACACGAATAAAGGCTTCGCTTTGCAATCCCCACTAGCATACAACAAAACATGAGAGTTAGCCTGTCTTTCATAGGCTTGTGTTCTGGGAGTGCCTTTTCCTCCTGAGTAATGTAGGTCCTGTTTGGCATTTTCTTCCAGAGCAGGCCTGTTTCGTCACAATTGAACACTTGTTGGGGTTGGAATTTTTCAGCTTCGCCATGTCTTATCACACTGTGTATGCCTCTACGATTCTTAAATCTCTCAAACCAACCATTGCTGGCCTTAAATTCACCAATATGAGCACTAGTTCCAGGCATTTTTTCCTGTTCACCTGGGTGTTAGTCGACTGGTGTGGGTAGCATCCTGGGGGACAAGATTAAGAACCCCAATGGAAATAAGTTAGACAGTCCTCGGTGACGCACCGACTTTCTTGGGTTATCCTGGGTGGCTAACCCTCTGGGGTTAATTGTTTCTCGTTATCGGTAATTGTTTTTTGTTAAGCCACACCAACAACACACACCCCACATCTTCGAGTAGTACAGCTGACGGTGGTGCAGCAGCAGCTGACGGTGGTGCAGCAGCAGCTGACGGTGGTGCAGCAGCAGCAGACGGTGGTGCAGCAGCAGCTGACCGTAGTGCAGCAACAGCAGCAGCCCGTGGTGCAGCAACAGCAGCAGACCACGGTGCAGCAACAGCAGCAGACCACGGTGCAGCAACAGCAGCAGACCACGGTGCAGCAACAGCAGCAGACCACGGTGCAGCAGCAGCTGACCATGGTGCAGCAACAGCTGACCGTGGTGCAGCAACAGCTGACCGTGGTGCAGCAACAGCTGACCGTGGTGCAGCAACAACTGACCGTGGTGCAGCGACAGCTGACCGTGGTGCAGCGACAGCTGACCGTGGTGCAGCGACAGCTGACCGTGGTGCAGCAACAGCTGACCGTGGTGCAGCAACAGCTGACCGTGGTGCATGCAACAGCTGACCGTGGTGCAGCACAGCTGACCGTGGTGCAGCAACAGCTGACCGTGGTGCAGCAACAGCTGACCGTGGTGCAGCAACAGCTGACCGTGGTGCAGCAACAGCTGACCGTGGTGTAGCAACAGCTGACCGTGGTGCAGCAACAGCTGACTGTGGTACAATAGTATTTCGATAGTTTTTCTCACCCTTTTTACCACAGGGTTGGCACTAGAGGCTTTCTTTGGGCCCATGGTGGCTTATTTAGCAGTTACAAGCACTAAAAACAATGGAATAATACAAAATGTATCGTGGAACTGTCCGCCCTGGCTTGTAAACAATGGCACACTAGCTGAAGGCAGGACAGCTGAGGTGCTCAGGCTGGACAGACAGCCGGACACGTTTCAGACAAATGTCCTTACCCGAGTTTTTCATTGTTGGTCGAGCCAATATTTTTACGCAAAAGCGCATCGCTACCCAATTTTATCATTAGTCAATGCCATCATTGGTCGAGGGTCCACTGTATACTATTATAATTATTATAGTATTATATTATTATTATATTATTATTATTATATTATACAGTGGTACCCAGAGTTTTGGCCATAATTCATTCCAGAAGGCTGTTCGAGCGCCGTTACTGAACGAATTTGTTCCCATGAGGAATAATGTAAATTAGATTAGTCCGGTGCAGACCCCCAAAACTACACTAACAAAAGCACTTACAATAATACACTTACACAAGTGTTCGAGTTGGGAGCTGTATGAAACTCGGGGTACCGCTGTATTATTACGTATATTATACGTACTATTATTATTAGCAGTAGTACGTACGTATTATTATTATTAATTTAGGGAACCGGAGCACAGATCCAATTCCCTAGATCAAGAGCCCCTCACCAAGGAACCTCCCTTCAGGGGGAAGTCCGCATCCTGAAATTTTGTTTGTATCCAGAAGCAAAAAATCGACCAAACGACTGTTTGTATCCTGAAAAGTTCGCATGAGGCATTCGAACGCTGAAGTTCCACTGTATTATTAAAAATGTAATTTTTTTTTTTTTCAACAAGTCGGCCGTCTCCCACCGAGGCAGGGTGACCCAAAAAAGAAAGAAAATCCCCAAAAAGAAAATACTTTCATCATCATTCAACACTTTCACCACACTCACATTATAAAGAAGACGTCTTAGAACAATTATCAGAGAACAAGAGACTGTAACTTAAAGCTTTAAAAAAAAGGAATGAGGTTGAAGAAAGGAGGTCCCCTAGTCTGTCTTACAATCAGTGGAAACTTAAAACATCTTCACAGAATAACACATAACTGAAGACAGGACACCAAGAGCACAGGGATTATCTAACTACAAAAATATACAATAAAAAGTGAAGGTAAATAGAATACTGTTAAACCACAAATGTTAAGCTACACCTATCAATAGAGGAAACAGTAATACAAGGACTATAGAGTGGCTGAGGAATTCGAACTAAAAGAGAGGACCAGGAAGAACATGATCACAGCATAAAATGCTCAGTGGATTATATACGGACACGTTGTTTGAGACATGAGAGAGTGTCATGAGAAAAAGATAGTAGCTAAAAATGAAGATGAACCATACGAATGTTAGTATCAGCCTCAGGATAGGGAAAAAGCACTATACTAAAGAAATGAAAGCAAAACATCGTATAATACACAATTTCAAAATACGCGAGCAGGCCCTGGAGGTTAGAAATTGGTGAAACCAGTTGATAAGAGGTAAAGAGGCAGAAGCTAGTACTAGACCCCTGAAAACAAGTGAGTAAATAAAAACAAACCATGAAAGATATGAGAAACAAAATCAAGTCTATTCCAACCATCAAATAGTTTTTTCAAAACACACACACAAAAAAAAAAACTAAACTAAAAAAAAAAAAAAAAACTAGGGATACCATAGTGACAAATATTTGGAAAAAGATTTCACATACAAACGCATATAGGGAAACCATAAAAAAAAAATTAACATACCAATCATTTACTACTAGATATATATAAATAATCTAGGTAGTAGGTTGGTAGACACCAACCGCCCAGGGAGGTACGTACTACCGTCCTGCCAAGTGAGTAAAACAAAAGCCTGGAATTGTTTTACATGATGGTAGGATTGCTGGTGTCCTTTTTTCTGTCTCAAACATGCAAGATTTCAGTTAAGTCTTGCTACTTCTACTTACACTTAGGTCACACTACACATACATGTACAAGCACATATATACACACCCCTCTGGGTTTTCTTCTATTTTCTTTCTAGTTCTTGTTTATTTCCTCTTATCTCCATGGGGAAGTGGAACAGAATTCTTCCTCTGTAAGCCATGCATGTTGTAAGAGGTGACTAAAATGCCAGGAGCAAGGGGCTAGTAACCCCTTCTGTATAAATTACTAAATTTAAAAGAGAAACTTTCGTTTTTCTTTTTGGGCCACCCTGCCTCAGTGAGATACAGCCAGTTTGTTGAAAGAAGAATATACGTATAAATAAAAAATCCTATACCTAAAATTAAATGATCTGACAAGCTGTGGTGCCTATGTCAGACTTCATGCTGTGAGCACAAATAGTTTGAGTTTTCAAACCACAAACCAACAAGGAGGCCAGGTTCAAGACTGGGTCACAGATATGATCCCTGGAATTAAGTTATACAACAACTAAAGTTATGCAAATGGGAGACAAATCTCACTGTGTGTGTACATTCAGAAAAACAGTGAGAGCTTACCTTTTGCCCAGTTCTGAGAGTTCCACTGAAGACACGTGCAAAGGCAACAAACACCTCCTCATTCATCCCCTTTCTCTCTTCCTCTACTTTTTCTTCTTTATCCTTCATTATTTGTTCCTGCTGACTTGTCAACTCTTCATTTTCTTCTGTTGTTAAGATTCTTTCTTGACCAGATTCGGTGTTAACAGCTACAAGTGTGGCTTCCTTCCTGCGACGTAATACGTCCCTGCGTGTTGCTATTTCTTTTTCTGACAACAAGCCCTGACTGACATTTTCATGAGTTACCTTTATTCCAGTATTTTTGTCCACTGGAAGGAGTTCTCTCTGCACACCAAACATCTTTGAGATATAAACAATAAGTGGCTCATTTTTGTCACTACTACATTTCATAAAAGCTTTTTTAAGTTTTTGTGTTTCTGGTGGCAGGGAATCAAACCTCTGAGTTGCTGAACACATAAGCTTTGTTGCACGTTCTTCTGACATGTCTGCTGCACTTGGTAAATGTTCAACAACCATCTCCAAGACTGCTGAAGCTAAGGGAAGCCAACCACTACACAGGCAATTAAGTTTTAATCGCATATCTGTTGACTTGCGTATACTCATCGGAATCTTCACTCCTAAAGTCTCTGCCAATTTCTCAGTTTCATATTTGTCTTTTTTCACCATAATAGTATCATAAACTTTGTAAAGATTTTCCAAGATTGTAACAAAAAGAGGATTCTTTCGTTTATCACGTGCACCAGATACAATTTTTTTCTCACCACCTTTTGTAGTTATATAGTAGTCTCCCCACAAAGTTTTGTTGAGGACAGCTTTATTCATCCCCAATTTTGCAGAAAATAGATTAGCAAAATGGTGAATACTGAAAAATAAAAATAAAAATTAAAAGAACATATGAAAACTGAAAATTAATCTAAAAATAGAAGCAATAGCAGGGACTTTAATGGGTCCTATATTTATAAAGTAATATATCCTATTTACTTTCTCTCATACAGTGGAACCTTGGTGTTCAAACATACCAAATATCGAATGAACTGGAGCCCGAATAATTTTGTTCAGAAAAAACTGATCTAGTTTTTGAACATTTTTCTTGAGTCCGAATGCACCTAATAAATACTGTATCAGATACAGAACCTTTCGGAGTTCGAACACCACCCAATAACCAATTAAGTTCAAACACCAAGGTTCCACTGTACTATGCATATGAGTGAGATTACCTGTTTCCTATTTGTAGTCACAGGAGCAGAACTGATCACTGTGTTCTAAATTCAGTTTTTAATTTATTCTTTCAATTTCCAGTGGTTCTAGAATTACCTCTTATTTTATCTTACTTTTTCTTGTGCAGAACTGCAGCCTCTTGTGCTCAGTGTTGAAAGTATTGAAAAATCATCTTTCTTTATTCTTTTGTATCTTTGCATGACTTCATACATTGTCTTCGCTTTTCTTATTGGACAAAAAGTTTATTTTAGGCTAAGCCTAATAATTAGAATACAGTGGAACCTCTGCTTATGAGTTTAATCCATTCCATGTCCTTGCTCACATCTGGATTTGCTCGTTTGCAGAGTCATTTTCCTCATTTAAATTAACTGAAATACAATTAATCTGTTCTGGCTCTCAGGAGGCACGACAAGATGCTTCAATATTTTGCTAATATCATCTTTACAGCTTATTTATCTATCATAATTCATCTAATATTACATACTAAACAATATAAATAACAGAAACCTGATATATACTCTAGAATGAATAAAAAATGTCATTATATGACAGGTGGAGGAGGCCACAATCGCTCCCGCTTTGTTGTGGTAATCACTGCCATCTAGAGACGGCCTTTTGAAGCAGTCTATTATTATATTTATTATATAGTACATTATTATACATGTATGTATTATTTTATGTATTATATTATTATTATTATTCTATTATTATTATATATTATACCATTATTATATGTATATTATTATTATTATTATTACAATACAGTGGACCCCTGGTTAACGATATTTTTTCACTCCAGAAGTATGTTCAGGTGCCAGTACTGACCGAATTTGTTCCCATAAGGAATATTGTGAAGTAGATTAGTCCATTTCAGACCCCCAAACATACACGTACAAACGCACTTACATAAATACACTTACATAATTGGTCGCATTCGGAGGTGATCATTATGCGGGGGTCCACTGTATATATAATTTGTACTTTTTATTCACACAAAAAATAGAAGATTTACTGTTATACAGACTACTGCATTATTGTAATAATTTTATAAATAATGTCATCCCATTCATGACTGCATATTGGAATGGACAGTGATGTCATTTGTTTACTCTTGTACATCGCCAAACAAACATTTCTGCTACTTTGAGCTCAATTTCAAGGTACTTTTTGTCTTGAAACCAATCAAACTTATACCTGTTTCTGTAACATATCTTCCATTCTATCAAATGAGATTAAAAAAACGAGAATACAACCATAAAAACCATACAAAAATACCGCTAAGGGGTGGCTAATGGCTGAGAAGCAAACTCCGTTATTTATGGTCTGATTTCTTTCATTTTTGGTGTACTTTCAGAAGCATCTCTCCATCATACATTGCCCAAGTTTCAATGTGATAGTCCAACAAACTGAGATCCAATTCCCTAGATCAAGAGGAAGAGCCCCTCACCAACATCAAGGAACCTCCCTTGAGGCCTGCTCGCATCTGGAAATTTTGCTCGCGTCTGAAAGCAAAAAATTGACCAAGCGACTGCTCGCATCTGGAAAAACTCGCACATGGATGCACTCACAAGTAGACATTCCACTGTACTTTATATTTACTCCCTCATAAGCCATTGTGTATTTTTTCTTAAAAAAAAAAATCTTATACACGGTTGATTTTTATTTTGTTGCTGAAGCGGTTTAGTTTATTATGCACCCCATATCCATCCTATGGACGGCAGCACAAGAACAAATGGATATACAGAAGGCCTAGGAACTAGACCCCAAAAGAGTTTACAGGAGTACATCTGGATTTATACTTATAGTTCACTCTCCTATTGCAAGCACATTTAGGAAATTTCCTTAATATGTCTGGTAACTTATTTTCATTAATAAGATATCTTGACATGTCACATATGTTATTATACTGTATCTCTATATTACTCAATAAGTGGACAATTAAGCACAGTGCTCAAGACAGTGACCAAATGCCTGACCACATACTTTGCATTTAGTTTGATCATCATCAGTGTCTACCAAACTGCCAGAAGTACTTGTAACCAAGCCTAAGCCTGGCCACTGCAACATAAGTCGGTCACATTGCAAGTTACTCCACAAATGTACTTATCTATGTTCATGTTATCATAGTGGGTTATTGATCTACTCAGGCTTCTAATTGCATTCCTGTAACTTCCAATTTCATTATTTATTTCTATTATTATTCCTAGCTAAACACAGATGCACCAGTTATATTCTACATTCTCCTTCAGGGTACTTTTTTTTTGTTAACACATCAACTTTATCATGAAAGAGTATCAAATATGCGATGGAATAGATAAAAAATTTTCATTCGTCTTTCCCGGATTTCTGAGCATCTATATCTGGCTTCTCCAAAGAGCATGTTGTTAGTCATTATGGAAGTCAAGAGCCTTTAGTGATGACATAAAATCAATAGTCATTATAGAGCCAAGCTCAGTGTCATAAGTTAACTGTAGCATCATTAGGATGGCAAACAATTGTTTACAATGTAGATGCCAAGTTGTTAATTCTTGTGATAAATTATGACTAATAATTAGGCCAGAAATTTCCTCTCGAGCAGTTGCCTCTGCAAGTGATTTAACCCTTTGACTGTCCATCACTCAAAACTACATCACTGACGCCAGGGTCCGTTACACTGATCTACATCATGAGCTCAGCTCATTATATAAACTTTAAGTGGTAATTATGGCCTAGATACAAGAGAATGAGTCTGTGCAGCTGAGTGTGCACAGTACAATATAATCCTGCCTCGCAAGGTGCATGATGGGCAAAGCTAAACTCTGACCTGGCACTTAGTTTAACCCTTTGAGAGTTCAAGCCGTAGATCTGCCTTGTCCACAGGGTCCAAGCCGTAGTTCTACGCCATAAGCTCAGCTCACTCAGATAAGCTGTGAGCAGTAAATTTGAGCCTAGATATGAGAGAATGTATCTATGTGGCAAGTGTGCATCATTTAAAACAAATCTTGCAGCATGCAGTGCATGAGAAAAACTGCAACCATGTGTTTGGATTAAAACACCAAATTTGCAGTGTATTTTCGTATGGTTTTTACAGTTGTATTCACAGTTTCTTGGTCTCATTTGATTGAATGGAAGATATATTACAGAAATAGAGATGATTTTGATTGGTTTTAGCATTGAAAATAGCTTGAAATTGAGCTGAAAATTGCAGAAATGTTCAATTTTTGCCGATGTCCATGAGTAAACGAGTGACATCATACATCCAATACACGTCAATTGGTGGGTTTAATATACATTCACGCATGCTCTGATATTACTTATACAATTATTACAAATTGCACAACAGTAAATCTATTTTTTGGTGTGAATAAAAATTCATGTAATACTAGTGAAATAGCTAAGAATTTGGTCGACTGAAATAATGTAAGTGGTCTAAAATAGGAGTCAAAATGGGCAAAATCGCTGATGCGTAAATATGGCTGACGCAGTAAAATTCGCGATAGTATAATTTTATCAATTTTCCATCAAATTTCACACTTTTTGTTTTATTACCTTCAGAAAAAATTCTCCACCATTTCATAAGAAAAAAGAAATTTTTTTTTTTCTAAATTCTTGGATCCTGTGAACAAGGTGTACATCTACGGCTTGGACCCTCAACGGGTTAAAATAGTGACTTTGAAGGGTTTTCTAGGATAGATTTTATGTATTTTCCCATTTTACAGAGTGCAGATTTTTAGGAGTGTAATCTATGGATCATAAAAGGTTTTATTATAAATACTGTATTCATCACAAGAGCATTTAAAAAATGTTGGGATAATTAAGTATAGTATACAACTACCTAACAAGTCTTCAATAGGAAGTAAAAAATAGGCAAACAGAATATTTAAGTTAATAGGGAAATAAGTTGTTTTATATTTAAAATTCCTAGCTTCAGTATTGTATGTACTGATAGCAACCACTTAAGAACAAAGTGCAAAAATAAATGGAAACTTACCTAAAACCCCATCCATCATAAGCACTTGCAAAGACTACATTGCCTAGCTCTGGCAAAAAATATAGATCAGAATCATCAACTGTGTTTATGCCCCAGTCAGCAAATATACGCTGAGCTTCAGGCATTTCACACTCTGAGACTTTTCTTTCAATCTCTGATAACTTTCTCTCTCTTTCAGCCTGCTTACGTATTTCTTCTACTTCAGATTCTTTGGCCAAGACAGCAGTGTTATACAGTTCACCCATGTATGCATTAACCTGGTGACAGGAAAAACTAACATTAATTTTACTATTATGCAGGAGAGCAAAACATTAACATGTTACCACTACATATGGACCTTAAAACATATTTGACATATACTACATGCAAGAATGGCATAGATAATTCAAGCTCCTGGAATCACCAGTAAAATTCTAGCACAGATAGAGCAATGAGAAAAGACAGAAACAGAATTATCAAAAGAGATTAATAATACAAATTAAATGCTTTTAAGTATAAAACTCTTTCTGGGAACTTCCACTTGTGATACAGCATACAATAAATTAATCACAAATTTTAAAAAGGTAGGTTTAAAAATGTAGTGTTAGAGTGTTCAGCAGAAGTTTGTGGTTACAGGAAAGTGGGTGCGGGAGGAAAGAGGAGCGATTGGTGGAATGATGTAAAGAGAGTAGTAAGGGAGAAAAAGTTAGCATATGAGTTTTTACAAAGTAGAAGTGATGCAAGGAGGGAAGAGTATATGTAGAAAAAGAGAGAGGTTAAGAGAGTGGTGAAGCAATGTAAAAAAGAGAGCAAATGGAGAGTGGGTGAGATGTTATCAACAAATTTTGTTTAAAATAAGAAAAAGTTTTGGAGTGAGATTAACAAGTAAAGGAAGCCTAGAGAACAAATGGATTTGTCAGTTAAAAATAGGATAGGAGTTATTAAATGGAGAGTTAGAGGTATTGGGAAGATGGAGGGAATATTTTGAGGAATTGTTGAATGTTGATGAAGATAGGGAAGCTGTGATTTTGTGTATAGGGCAAGGAGGAATAACATCTTGTAGGAGTGAGAAAGAGCCAGTTGTGAGTGTGGGGGAAGTTCGTGAGGCAGTAGGTAAAATGAAAGGGGGTAAGGCAGCTGGGATTGATGGGATAAAGATAGAAATGTTAAAAGCAGGTGGGGATATAGTTTAGGAGTGGTTGGTGCTATTATTTAATAAATGTATGGAAGAGGGTAAGGTACCTAGGGATTGGCAGAGAGCATGCATAGTTCCTTTGTATAAAGGCAAAGGGGACAAGTGTGCAAAAATTATAGGGGGATAAGTCTGTTGAGTATACCTGGTAAAGTGTATGGTAGAGTTATTATTGAAAGAATTAACAGTAAGACGGAGAATAGGATAGCAGATGAACAAGGAGGCTTTAGGAAAGGTAGGGGGTGTGTGGACCAGGTGTTTACAGTGAAACATATAAGTGAACAGTATTTAGATAAGGCTAAAGAGGTTTTTGTGGCATTTATGGATTTGGAAAAGGCGTATGACAGGGTGGATAGGGGAGCAATGTGGCAGATGTTGCAGATATATGGTATAGGAGGTAGGTTACTGAAAGCAGTGAAGAGTTTTTACAAGGATAGTGAGGCTCAAGTTAGAGTATGTAGGAAAGAGGGAGATTATTTCCCAGTAAAAGTAAGCCTTAGACAAGGATGTGTGATGTCACCGTGGTTGTTTAATAAATTTATAGATGGGGTTTTGTAAGAGAAGTAAATGCAGGTCTTGGCAAGAGGTGTGGAGTTAAAAGATAAAGAATCACACAAAGTGGGAGTTGTCACAGTTGCTCTTTGCTGATGACACTGTGCTCTTGGGTGATTCTGAAGTTGCAGAGGTTGGTGGATGAATTTGGTAGGGTATGTAAAAGAAGAAAATTGAAAGTGAATACAGGAAAGAGTAAGGTTATGAGGATAAAAAAATTAGGGGTTGAAAAAGGGTTTGGGATATCAGTTTGGGGGGGAGAGGGGAAGGAGGGGGTGAAGTTTTCAGTTTATTTGGGAGTGGACTTTGTCAGCCAAGGGGTTTGAAGATGGGGTAAATTTTTTTAAAAAGGATGAGGGGAAAAAGGGGGTTTTGGCGGGGGCCATTTTAGGAGTTTTTGTGGAGCAAAGAATTTTGGCCCTTTGGGAAGCTTGAGAGTAAAACTTACTCTCATACATAGAATGAAAGAGAAATATTTTAAACCAAACCCGCTCCTGTATGGGTTTTAAAGCATGAGTGTTTGAATTTTGAGTGAGGAGAAGGCTGGGGGGCAGTGGAGATTTTTCTGTTTTGAGGGCAATGTGTGGTGTGAATTTAATGCGGGGGGAATTTTCGTTTTTTGGGAAGTTAGGAGGAGGTGCGGGATTCCCAAAAAAAACTGTTGTCCAGAGGGCTGGGAAGGGTTTTTAAAGGTGGTTAAAGACATGTAGAATAAGGGAGCAAAACCAAAGGGATTTTGGGAGTGTATCAGTCTGTAGGGGGAAAAGGAAGGGGGGGGCCGGGTTTAAGGGGTCACCCCGGGAAGGGTTTGGGGGGGGAAGGGGAAAAGGGGGTTTTTTGGGGGGGGGGGGGAGGGGGTTTGGGAAATTCCCGCAGGCATGCATGAGCGTTTTTGATGGGAGTGAATGAGACAAAGGGTTTTTTTTAAAATATTTGGGACGTTTTTGTTGGAGTTGAAAAAAGTAATTTTTTTATAAAGGGGAAATTGGGGAAAACCGGCGGGCCGGGACTTGAGTCCGGGAAGAGGGGGAAGTACAGTGCCTGCCTCTGAAGGAGGGGTTTTTAATGGGGCCTTTTTTAAAAACTGTAGTGATAAAGCACCCTTCTGGCAAAGAAAAGTGTTGGATTGAATATGGTGAAAGTTTTTTTTTTTCGGGCCACCCTGCCTTGGGGGGGAAATTGGGCCATATTTTAAAAAAAAATAATAATAATAAAAAATTAAAATTTGGAGCAAATGATACGTAAAACCCAATTTATAAAAAAAAGTCAAGAGAAGAAAAATTTACTTCCATACAAAAAAAACCCTTTACAAAGGGAAAAATTTTCCCAATTATAAAAGTTTGGATGAGTAAGGGGGGGTTTAAGGGGAGTAAGGGGGTAAAAAAAAGGGGTGGTGGTTGTGTGAGGGGAAAAGCATGATAAAAGGGGTTTTGGTTTATGGCTGATGAACCCAAACTGGGGGTCATTGGGAAATTAGTGCCCTACAACAAGACCATCAGAGAGAACAAAGATGGGAAAAGCATGTTACAGCACTAAAAGAACCCACGGACAAAGTTGGTATGCTCTCAAGAATATTTAAGAATCAAAATTTTTGCCCCGGGGGAAAGGGTAACTTGAAAATTGCTCCCCATGCACTGCTACATGCCCCAAATTGCCCCAAACGGGGCAAACATATTGTACCCCTTGGATAAAAATATTTTATTACATTTTCAGGGATTTTTTAAAGTGAACTTTTTGCCCTGACAGATTCAAAGTATTGATAAAGCCCTAATAAAACATTTATTCAAAAAAAATGTTTTAAACTTACTAAGTGCCCTTTTTTCCCCCCAATTTCTAAACCCCCAAAACCAGATTGTAAAAACTTTTAAAACCTTGCTTTCTCCTGGGGGTTTTCCTTTTGTCCATTAACCCCCCAGTTTTTTTTTTTTTTTTTTTTTTTTTACAAACATTTAACCAGTTTTGAAGTTTTTGGGGTTTCCCAAATTTTTTTCATTGTCCTTGTAAAGTGCTGAAAATTTAGACAGTTGCAATAAAAACCAAATTTCCCATTATATTCTTTTGTAATTTTTGTACTTTTCCCAAAAAGGTTGAATGTTTTTTGTCACTTTAAGGTCTTGTTTGGGGAAATCCCCTCCTGCATCATTTTGTTTTGATAAAATATAGCCGATATTCATCCCATACTTGATATCCAAAATACGAATATAAAATTTTTCCTAGGTAGTATTTTTGGGTTTAGACAGAAAACCGCCCAGGGACGTCCTACCCCCCTTTCCAAGTGAGTGAAAAAACAAAAGCCTGTAATTGTTTTACAGAGGGGTAGGTTGCGGGGTGTCCTTTTTTCGGGCCCTCAGGGAAAAGGGCAAGATTTCAGGTAGGGTCTTGTATTTTCTATTTAAACACTTGGGTACACTACACATACATTAAAAGCACAAAAATTTTAAAACACCCCTCTGGGTTTTCTTCTATTTTCTTTTAGTTCTTTTTCTTTTTTTATTTCCTTTTAAATCCCCAAATTGGGGGAAGGGGAAAACAAATTCTTCCCCCAAAAAAAACAAGCCATGCGTTTTGTAAGAGGCGACAAAAATTTGCCGGGAGCGGGGGGGCCCTGTAATCTCTTCTCGGTATTTTATTTTATTTTTTTTTTTTTTCAACAAGCGGCCGTCCCCACCGGGGGCGGGGTGACCCAAAAAAGAAAGAAAACCCCCAAAAAAAAAATTTTCTTTCATCATCATTCAAAAACTTCACCACACTCGAAAATTTTACCCAATTGTTTTTGCAGGGTGCTCTTTTTTAAAAACGTTTGGGAAGCAACCATATAAAGATACACAACATATCCCCCCAAAATTTTCCAATACCCCCCAAACCCCCCCTTTTAAAACCCTTTGTTTTTTTTTCCAAAGGAAAAATTACTTTCTTCGACCAATTTTTTCCGGAGTATTTTTTCGCCAAATTTTAGGGGTTTCCCCAAATCAAAGGGGGAAAAAAAGGCCTTGTGGCCTACTTTGAAGAAAAGGGGTTTTCTCAGTGGTGGGTGTGCACCCTGTAAAAAAAAAACGGGGCCCCCGGGGTGCATTGGGGGGAACGCCATGTTGTTAGTCCTTTTTTTCAAAATGCCTCCGTTTAAAAAGTTCCTAAACTCCTGGGCGGACTGGGGTCTTTTTTTCCCAAGGATAGCTCAAACCGTTTAAAAATGTCAGTACAGTGAATTCCGGGGTTTTTGAAGGGGTTGTTCGGGAAAAATGCCCAGGATAAACGAATTATGATGAAAACCCATGCCCCCAAAACCCTTCCACCCGGGTGTGGGCCGGTTTGTTAAAGGGTTCACTTTTCGCCGTACCAAGGCGAAAGAGGAAAACTTTTGGTCGGGTACAACACCCCCAATTTTAAGCGTGATAGTGAAAAGTTTTTTCCCAAGGTCTTTTGAAAGCATTTTTTTTGTGACATGAGAGTGAATATTCCCCATTTTAAGGGGCATTTTGTACACTTTGCTTGCGTCTGGTAGTTTTCTAGGGTTTTCCCAAAGGGGAAGGAAAAACTCGGGGAGCACACCCCGGGGGCCCCTTCCCACGCCCTGATAGTGAAGAAGAATTGAAACGAGGGTTAAATTTGATGTGATTGATGGAGCGGCGGGTGGGGGGAAGTGGGGTTGGCAGGGCCCATGTGGCACCATAAACGGGCCACGCTACTCCCCACACCCCTGCTGACTCGGCACAACAACCACCTCCCCCTTTCCCCCCACACCCCCAAACCTGAAACCACCAAAACCTGCCAACCAAAAAAACCAGGGTAAAATTTTCCAGACCCCACCAGCAGCCCCGGCATCTGGGGATTGGCAACGGGTGCCCAAATTTTTTTCCCCAGCCCCATAAATTTGATGAAACAAAAAGTGGAAAAAAACCCCATTTTTCCCCTTTGGGGAAAAAACCCAAGTAAACCGGGACTGTTTGAGTTATTCTTCAATGAACCCTAAATGGACTTTCTTTGTCGGGGGAAAACAAAAAACATACTGTGATTACACCATGGCAAAAAAAATTTTCTCTCACCAAAATCCGGTTTCCACAACTGGAAGGAACAACTGTGGCAAAATTTTTGTCCCCTGTTTTTTTCCCCACAATAATGCTTATGCCCAATGTGTATAACAAAACCTGTACCACAAAAGGGGCTCAAAACCCCTGATTTAAAACCCCCGGGGGTTTTGTCCAATTATAGGTTAAATTCTTTTTCCTGATACGTTAGGTATTTTTACTTTTTCAGACAAAACCGGCCTTTGACAAAAAGTAACGGGTTTATATAAGATCAGAAATTGTTTATGTACCTGAAACAAAAGTGCGCTTTGTTTTTTTTTTCCCTTTTCGGGAAGCTTGTTTTTGATGAGCCCTTTTTTTTATTCAAAGGGAAGATTTTCTCTTTCCCAAGCAATATAAAACCAAGCAAAGGAAAGCTTTGGTAAAAAAGTATTTTACTGTGTGATTGCAAAAAGGGTCTATTTTTGGGGTTTTCATTGTGTACAGGGCATTTAATACTTTGAAAATTTACCACAAAGTTTTTGGGGTTTAATCTCTGGGTGTGGTTCAAACTTTGTTTAAAAACCTTTATTTTGGAAAGGGGGATATTTTTATTTACTGAAAAATGGTACACAAGCCCTTTTAACTCAGTGATTTCTTGCGAGTGAACTTAAACAGCTTTGTGGCACAGTGGTCGTAATTTTAACATATGCCAAGGTTTAAATGGAAACTCCCCAGGGTGAGGTGCAAGCCTTTGCTGCCAATGCCCTCAGGGCCCATTTGGGGGTTGACAAACGGGATGCAAAATTTTTGGCATCAGTCCACAGAAACGAAATGGTACCCAGTGGGGGACAAACAGAGAGACCAATAAACCCCCCTTTTCTAAAGCCGCAGCTGCTTGGATTTCCAAACCTCTTTTATGCGTTTGGGGAAAATTTTGGGGACTGAAAGTTTGGGTTTTTCGACTGTGTACGCAAGAGTTTTTAATGGTTTAAAAAATTTTTTTTTTTCCATCTTTGGATATCTCTTTTGCAAAATGCTTTTTAAATTAAAAGTTGAAGCCCAAAAACAAAAACCCCAAATTTTTATGGTGTTTTTTGCCTGCGAAATCGACTTTTTAATTTTTGGCAAAGTACCAAGGAGAAAACTTCCCAAAGACCACGCCCAAAACAGGGTCTTTCTCGTTTCGGGCCCTTTGGTGATCACTACCCCATACAACTGCCTTACTAAGGGCCAAGAAAAATGCTCAGATAGAGGTGTTTGTATGTTTGCATCCCCAAAAATCCCCACAAAAAAGGCAGAGCCCAATCTTTTTTTGTGTGAGGAGTGGGGAAAGTCCCCTCTGCATAAAACCCCCGTTTCAAAGATTTCCAAAAAGCGGCACGTTCTAGGAACGGGTTTATGATTTGTACTTGTATTTTAATTAGGGAACAATAGTCAAAAATTTTTTTGGGTTTTGTATTTTTTTTTTTGCGTAAACAAAGTGTATACAAAACAAAATAGTGAAAAAGTTTGTTCTGTTATTGTGTTGTAAAAAATAAAGTGTATATTTGAAAAATGCCCCTTTCCCTTGGCCCTCACGGGGCCACATAATTTCCCGGGAACAAAAAAAAAATTTAAAAAATGCAAGAAACCTTTGAATCAGATTTAAATAAAAAAAAATCCCGGGAGGGGCGGCAGTCGCCGCTTTTCCCGGATGCACGTCACTTTCTGCAAATTTTGGGGGACCTAATCTCGGTAATACTGATGGCAAAAAAAAAATTTTTTTTAGGTTTAAAAAACCCCTCAAAAAAATAGTCCAACTTTTTTTCAAAAAAGAAAAATAATTTTTTTTTTTGAATATTTGGGCGAATAGAAAGGGAAAAAATTTCCCCGGGGAGGGGCCCCTTGAAACAGAAAAGGGGTTTTAAAGTGCAGGCATTTTTCCCTTCCCTTTCCCAAAGGCCCCCGGGCGGGACAAAATAGGGAAAAAAAACCGGTTTCCCCCCTGTTTTTTTTTTTTTTTTTTTTTTTTCAAAAATTTCGGCCGTCTCCCACCGGGGGCGGGGTAAACCCAAAAAAAAAAAAAAAACCCCCAAAAAGAAAATATTTTCATCATTTAAAAAACATTTCACCACACTCGCACATTTACACTTTTTTTGGCAGGGTGTTTCAAAATAAAACAGTTAGAAGCTTTAAACTAATAAAGATACACAACATATCCCCCCAAAACGGCCCAAACCCCCAAACCCCCCCTTTTAAAAAGTGGCAGGCATTTGTCCCTTCCCTTTCCAGGACTAAAAATTAAAAAAATTCCAAATTTAAAAAAAACCCGGTTTCCCTTGCCCCCCCCCCAAAACAAAATATTACCCCGGCCCAAAAACCTCCAAAAAATTTCGGGTCCCAAAGAAAACCAAATTGGGACCCCAAATTCAACTCCTATCAAAACCCGCTCCCCGAAACCTTGCGGAAGTCCAAAACCCCCCTTAAAACCCCTTTTCAAAACCCCCTTTTCCCCCCTTTTCCCCCAAACCCCTTTCGAGGACGCCCCCTTCCCCCCCCTTCCTTCCCCATAGTTTATTTGCCCCCCAAATTATTCTACTGGATCCTTTCTCTCAAATGCCCAAACCCCCCACCCCCCCCAACAACCCCTTTTTCTGCCCCTGATTTAATACTTTTTTTAACCCCAACCCCTTCCCCCTTTAATTTCCACACCCCGGGAATTTTTTTGCTTTAATATTTACACCACACTTCCCCCTTAAACGGGACATCTCCCCTGCCTAAAAACCGTCCCCCCGCTGTTTGCTTTTACCACCCAAGCCAAAACCCATTTTAGAGTTTGGTACTACTATACTTTTTCATAATTCCCTTCTTTGCCTCCTTAGAAAACGGATTTTTGACAAAAACAAAAACCTCAACGCACCACCACCTTTTTTTCCCTAAATAAATTCAAAGTTTAAACCCTTCACCCTTTCAAAAAATCCCCCCGACACATCAACCCCCAAAAAAACTGAAAATTCCTTTTCCTTCTTATACTTTCCTCCCCCAAATTTTGTATCCAATTTTTCTTTATCTAAATATTGGACACCCTCATCACCTTACTCTTTTCCCAGTTCCTTTCAACTTTCTACCTTACACACATTTCCCCCTCATCCCCTAACCTTTCAATTTTTCCCTTTTGAAAACTCCCCTAAGCACGTATCATTTAGCAAAAAGTAAAATGTGTCCCAAAATTTCCCCTTTTGAATTTGATTTTCCCCCTAAATTTAATTTTTCCAAACCCCTCCCCAAACACCCTTGCATTTACTTTCCCTTTTCAAACCCCTTTTATAAATATTTTAAAAAACCCTGGGGAATTACCCATCCCTGTCCCAAGACCCTACTTTTACCGGGGAAATAGTTTTTTCCCCCTCTTTCACCCCCCCTAACCTGAGCCCCCCCAAACCTCATTAAAAAACCCCTTTAAAAAGCATTTTTAACTTTCCCCCTTTTTCCATATTTTTGCAAAAATCTGCCCCCATTGCTCCTCTAAACCACCTATCATATGCCTTTTTCTAAATCCCCTTTAAAAGCAAAAAAAAAAACCCTTTCCCCCAAAACCCTTTTTCTAAAAAAAACTGTTCACAAATGCTTCAATGTAAACAAATTGATCTACCCCTCCCCTACCCACTCCCGTAACCCCTTTCTCATCCCCCAAATCCTAATTCTGTCCCTTTTCTCTTTAAATTCCCTTTTAATTATAACCCTTCCGTACACCTTTCCTTGGGAAAAATCGGTAAACTTATTCCTTTTATAATTTTTTTCAGTTTTTTGTTCCCCCTTTTCCCTTTTTTATAAAGGGACTATAAAATTCTCTCCGCCAATTTCCCCCGGGACTTCCCCCTCTTTCATTTCATTTATTAAACAAAAAATAAAAAACCACTCCAAAACAAAAATTCCCCCCCCTTTCTTTTAACAATTTTTTTTCATGATCCCATCAGTTCCCCTGCTTTTACCCCCTTTCATTTTACGTAATGCCTCAGGGACCCCCCACACTTACCCTTTTGCCCCTTTTCTCCTTAAAAGTTGTTTACCTCCCTTTACCAAGGGGGTTTAAATTTAAATGCCTCGGGTTTTTTCCTAACATTAAAAGTTTTCCCCAAAATAATTTTCCCCATCTAAACCAATATGTACCTCCATCTTCCCCTTTACTAACCCCCACTCTGTTTTTTTTGAAAATCCATACTTTCCCTAGGCTTTTTTAAATTGTTTAAATCAAATCCAAAAAAATTTTTTTTTATTTTCCCTTAAAATTTTTTGACAGTGCCCCTCCCACTTTATAAACTGCTCTCCCCTTTTTTCCCTCTCCCCCACTCTCTTTTCCTTTTTTTACTCTCCCAAAATTTTTTGCTCTTTTTACAAAACTTCTGCTTTTTTAAAAAATCTCATAAGCTACCCTTTTTTTTATCACACCCTTTTCTTCATCCCCTTCCCCCACAAATCACCCTCTTTCCCCCTGCCCCCACCCTCCTATAAAAAAACTTCTGCCCCACATTCTAATTTCTGAATTTTTAAAAAATATTCCCCAAACCCCCTTCAAAACCCCCCCCCACTCCCTCTTTGCACTTGCCCATCTTTTTTGCCCCAAAAGCGCTTATAACTCACCCCCAAATTCCTCCCCTTAGTTTATAACTTTCAAACCCCCCCTCTTTTCTTTTTGTTTCCACCTTTCCCCTTTTTTCCCTCTACCTCTTACTCTAACTGTGCACCCAAATAAATAAAAAATCTGATATATCGTTTCCCCTCTATAAAAAATGTACATTTCCCGGGGCCAAACCTTTTTAACCTTTTACCACCAATAAAAATAATCTTAAAAAAACAAATTTCATTTTCGTTTTACATCATAAAACCCTTTTTTATTTATTTTCCCCTTTTTCCCTAAAATATGAAAAACTTAAAAACCAAATCATTTCTACACATAGCTCAATTTAAAAGGGGCCCCCCTTTAATTTACCCCCGGCACCCCCCCTTTAAAACCCACTACCCCCCCTCCTTTAAAATTTTTACCCCCTTTGCATTGAAATTTCCCCAACCCCCCATTAAATCTCACACTTATTTTAAAACTCCCCACGATTCACTCAAAAATTTCCCAAAATCCTCTCTCCTTTCCCCTACACTTCTCTCTTCTCCAAAGGGGCCCTACACGTTATTTTAAAACCCCCTTTTTTAATCCAATTTTTATTTTACTTCCCATAATCCTTGAATTAATTTCATTTTTTAGTCCCCCTTTTTCCCGCCATAGCTTTTCCTTCAAAATTATTGCTACCCCCTTCTTTACTCTAACTCTATTTGAAACCCCAACCTAATCCCCCTTTTCTCCTCTCCACTGAAACTCTTTCCCCCCCCCCCCTTTTTTTCACTTAAAGCCAGGACATCCAGTTCTTCTCATTCATAAAAATCCACAATTTTATCTCTTTCTTTTCATCTGCAAAACATCCACGTACATTTTAACTTCCCACTTTGACATTCTTCTTCTTATTCTTTTTAGTAATCTTTACAGGAAAAAAAGGGGGTTTCTAGCCCATTGTTCCCAAACTTTTTTGTTGACTTTTTAAAAACCCAGGGGTTCGGGGAAAGATTCCCCTTTTTCCATTCCCCATGGATAAAAAGGAAAAGTAATAAAAACCAAGAATTGTAAAAAAAATAAGAAAATTTTGATGAGTGTGTATAAAAAAAATGTGTAATGTATGTGTAGGTGACCTAAGTTTTTAAGTGAAGAACAAGACTCCTGGAATTTTTTGATATTTATGAAAAAAGACAAAAGAAAATCAGCAATCCCCAACCCCCCTCATGTTAAAACCAAACAAGGCTTTCGGTTTTTCACTCACTTTTGGGAGGAAAGTTGTTTCCTCCCCGGGTGGTAGCTTTTTACCAAAAAACTAAACCCACAAACATGTACAAGGGATATATATTTCCCACCCCTCGGGGGTTTTTTCTATTTTTCTTACTGTTCTTTTTCTTGTTTATTTCCCCTTTCTCCCTGGGGAAATGGAAAAGAATTCTTCCTCCGTAAGCTATGGGGGGTTTTTTAGAGGCGACTAAATGCCAGAAGCAAGGGGCTAGTAAAACCCCCTTTCCCGTATAAATTACTAAAATTTTTAAAAAGGGGAAAAAATTTTTTTTTTCTTTTTGGGCCACCCCGCCTCGGTGGGATACGGCCAGTTTATTGAAAGGAAAAAAAGTGTAAAATTTTAAATCCCCTATGGGGATTTTTTTATATCCATGATTCTTTGGGGGGTAATTGCTTTATATCAAAGGGGAATTTTGTTATGATTTTAATTAGGGAAAAAACCCCTTTTATTCTCCAAAGCCCAAAAAATTAAAAAAAATCCCTATGGGTTAAAAAAAAATAATATTTTATACAGTGGAATTCGGTTTTTATGATTTAAATTTGGTTTCCCGAAAGTCTGACTTTAAAACTGAATGTACGAAAAAATGAAGCAATATTTCCCATTTTGGAAAAATTGTAAATCCCAAATTTAAATTTATTCCAGACACCCAAAAAATTTAAAAAAAAATACTTTTTTTCCCGAGGGAAAAAAGATTTTAAAATACAGAAAACAATGAAAATAAATATTTGGACTAATGAAAAAGGATAAATGAACATTTAATCACCTTTTTCCCTTTTTTGAAGACTCTTTTGGGTTTGGGGTTTTTAAATGGGGAGGAGGGGGGAAAAAGGGAGGGGGAAAGGTTATTGGGTTTTGGGAAAGGGGAAATTTCCCCCCCATAAGGGGCTTCAAGAATCAAGGCCCTATCCGGGGGACTTCCCTCAGGGTTTTTTCCTTCCTTATCAAAAGGGGTGGGGTCAAACTTTTTTTTGGGCCCTATGGTGGTTATTTACGTGGAAATCAAAAAAACAAACAAAAAAACAATGGATTATTTTGAAGTGTTTTGGATGAATTTCGCGGGGGGAGTTTCTTCCAAACAAAATTTAAAAAAAGCCGGTGAATTTAGAACGCGTGGGAGCCCTTTTTGGGGGGTGGGGGGGCACAGATGCTTTTGGGGAAGCAAAACTACTGTCAACTCACGAAAAAGAGCGGGTGTGGAACCTGGGCCAAAAAATTTTAATGAAAAAAGTACAAAATTTTTTGAAAAAAATCTTTGGGAAATTTCATTAGTTCAAAAATTTAAACCGTCCCCGAAACAATTTACCATTGGCAATTTTGTCCACTTTCCCATTTTAAGCCAAAAACCATTTGGTTCCCCTTTCCCCCAAATTCTTAGCTATTTTGCTAGAAAGCCCCTTTCCCTTATTTGATTTTGGGTTTAAAAAACCTTTTATTCAAACTATCAAAATACCTTACAAAATGCCCAAAAAAATTTCAAAAATTGGTTTTTTTTATACAATACAAAAATTCCAATTTTAAAAAAATTTCCCAAAATAAGCACTAAAAGACATCCAGGCCCTAAAAAAATTTTCCTTGTTTTATTAATTTTTATTCCCAGGCCTCTTATATTTTTCATTCAAAAATTTAAAAACAAAAATTTTTCCTACTTCTCTGATAAAAATAACCAGGAAGATTGGTCATGATTTACAGTGTCCCAACAATTGATTACAGTGTCCCAACAATTGGGAAACACCCAAAAAAAAAAAAAAAAATTTTGCCAATAATGCAGTGGCCCCCCGTAGGTTCTACATTTTAAATTTGAAGAACCTTGGGAAACTGAAAAGGAAAAAAATTTTTTTTTTGGGTAAAAATTGCTTTTTCAGGGCTTCTGCTAGAAACAAATTTAAGTCCCAAAAGGATGGGGAAATAAGTACTGTAATTGGAAGGTGTCATTTTATGGGTTAAAAACTTCTTGCTTTTTTAAAAGCATTTAAAAATTTCTTCTCTTCACAAACAATAATGTTTTCAAATCAGGGGGCAAGAAATAAAAAAAACCCTTGGGAATGTGGAAGCTTAATTTACTTGGGGATTTTTTTGGGAAGGGTTTCGATTACAAGAA
Organism: Cherax quadricarinatus; assembly: GCF_026875155.1. Classification (NCBI taxonomy): domain Eukaryota; kingdom Metazoa; phylum Arthropoda; class Malacostraca; order Decapoda; family Parastacidae; genus Cherax; species Cherax quadricarinatus. The sequence goes on along the minus strand of NC_069423.1, from coordinate 31,100,992 downwards.
TTTCCTTTCTTAATATTTTATACCTGTATAAAAAAATCTTTTGGGTTCCCGTAAAAATGTTGAGAATGTTTGGGGGTCTGGTTTTAAATTTTTTCATCCCATATTTAAACATAGAGCAAAACTTTTAAATTTCTGTCACATTTAAATTTTTTGGCTTCACAAACAGGTTTTTGGGATTGGCTTTTAAACCGGTAGGAGATTGGACCTACCTGCATGGGCAGTAGGCCTGCTGCAGTTTCCTTCTTTCTTATTTTCTTATAATTTAAAAATAAAAATTTTTTCACAAACAGCCTCAAACTTAACAAACCGAAATTTTGTTCCTAAAAACCCGTCAAATTTTTAAAGAATTCGGCGGTGAGGAGCAAAACCCGTTTGTGGTAGGGGGTTTTGGGCAACCATCTTTATATTGTTTTAATGTACCTTTGAGCCATTTATTTTCATTTTTTGTATATTTTTTAAAAATTTTTTTTACAGTAGTGTAAAATGTTAAAAGTAATAAACAGAAAAGGCAAAACAGTTTAATATAAAGTAACTTTTTTTTTGGAAAGCATAAATGGTTCAAAAAAGGCCTTTTCCAATCATCGGGGAAAACAAAATGTTGCTAAATGAGGAAGGCTGTAATATTAAAATGAAAACATCAAATTTTTCGAGGCCTGCCCCAATATATAGTAGCAGTCAATGGGGCTAAACCTTTATTCTAATATTAATCGGTTTAATTTTGTTGGAACAAGAACGGGGCCCAATGTTCTGGCCCCAAGCTTTTTTTAGTACACCTGCCAAATTTGAAAAAAAAAATTAAAAAAAAATTTCAAAAAAAATTAAATATTCTACTTGGCAAATGACCTAACATTACACGTCTGTATTTTATATACAGAAGCCTGTCAGTTAACATATAATCTGTTAACACTTTTGCATTAATGTGGTTTTAAAACTGACATATTTGGTTAGCACACTGTTTTAAGCAGGTTACACAGACGAATATGTGCAGGGGGGAAAATGTAGTATGTACCATGTTCTTTCCTCTCTATCTCACAATAATCCTATGGGTGAGTCCATTGTCTTACTGAAGCGGCCTATGTAATGTACACAACTTCCCTCGCCTCAGTGCTCCATTCATCCATACATGTCCAATACCGTACTTGGCCTGTGTTATTTAAACTATTTTTTATCTTTTCATCATCTCATCTATTCTCTGGATAGTATCCATGGCATCCAAGAGGAATGCGAGTTATCCTGGAAGTATAAAGTGGAAGTTTGTTTTTAAGACAATTGAAATGCAGGTATTAAATAAGTGTGGAGCATGTGTGAAGATGTGCTGAGCCTATCACACACCCAGGACCCACAGCCTTACCACCTGCTCACACACCTTCCTCATGGCCTAACACTTTCTCCCATGCCCATGCTTGCCCATGCCTACCCACTCTCACAGCCCTATGCCCACACACCTTCACCCACACCATCCTCATACAGCCACACACCCACACCTTACCTACACCCACACTTGCCCACACATCCAGCCAATCATCATCCACATTACCACCCACATGACCATCCACCTGGTCGTCCATCATACAGAAACAACCCACACCACCACCAACACTCCCATCCAGACAAGTTATGTCTGTGTACACATATCTAGGTGCCCAATAAACAGCAGGGCTATGCACTTTATTCAGGGGCAGCACCAGTAGGCTAGGAGACATTTTGAAGAAACATTATTATTAAAATTATTATTAACATTATTATTAAAATTATTACTATTTTTATTTTTGGTGGGAACTTTAACCCTTAAACTGTCCAAACGCAGATCTATGTTCACATGCGTAGTGCTCTGAACATAGATCAACGTTTTTCTTTACATGCTTTCAAACAGAGAAAATAAAGGTCTGAGCGCTACGCATGTGAATGTACATCTACATTTGGACAGTTTAAGGATTAAGGACTGACAGAATTTTGGGGGAGTGAAGCCATCAAGCCTTGGCACTGCTCCTGATTTTGTGTGTAAAGAATGAAAAACACTTGTTTATCAAGCCATGTTTCAGGGACTTCCACAGACTAACAGTTTTAGAACATGACCAATCCCTGTATATAAATGTGTTTACATATGTTAGAATAGTTTAACTATGAAGCAAATGGATGCGTGTGTTTACACTTTTGAGTATTATTTTGTAAAGAAGATACTGTTGACGCAGAGCAACTATAGTGTCATAGCTCAGACAACTTGAAAATGTTAAAATTTAGAAAACACTAGAAAAATGGGAAAACATCAATAAAGTAATACCTAACATGCAGCAATCTTCGACATTGCTGTCATGTGGTTCAATGACCTTCAACTCTGTGCTTCATATCTCAACAAGTTCTGATGGAATTTTGTTTTATTACACAGAAAAAATGTGCTTTATTTTTAGAAGGCAAAATGGGGAGGAAGGGATAAATCCCAACATTAACAGCATTTTTAATTTAGGGCTCATGACAGCAAAGAGAGTTAATGCACTGAATGTTTTCTTCAAACTTTTTATATAAATTTTATACAATTTTTTATATAATTTTTTTGAAAACACTGGTAAGGTAAGAAAAATGCTGTCTCGTGAACATTACTCACTCTAATTTAGTTAGAATATGGGAGGCTGGAGGGGCACACCTACAGCACACTGAGATATAGCTGATATTACAGTATGCGGTATCAAAATTTTTTGAGCCGTGAAATTTTTGTTGTATTTTTTTTTAGTTTATTACACACACTCATACTGTATGGTGGTAATATAAATGAGTTTACTATATACAGGTCTCCCTCAACATTCACGTTTTCAACTTTCACGGGCTTCACACATTCGCGAATTCCCAACCGCCAAATTCCCAGCCACCAAATCCCCAGCTGCCAAATCATATTTAAGTTTCCTGCCACCTGAGAGTCCCTACTACCCTCCCTCCGACCCCCGCAACTGGCAGCCAGCCCTCCCACCACTCAGTGTGGTGAGTGTTTTGTTTGTTGATTATTTGCTATTAAACTACAGTATAAATAATGTAAACCCATTCATGACTGCATATTGGAATGGCTATTCGGGCAGGTATTAGACGGTGACATCATGTGTTTACTCTTGAACACTGCGAAGAATTAAACATTTCTGCTACAGCTAATAATAACAATAATAATAATAATAATAATAAATATGATATAATTGAAGAAGGAAATTGTACAAAAATACGAGGGAGTGGTTGACACATCGTCAGTGTGACTTTGTTTATGCTGGAGCGAACATTAGTCTCCCTGCTCTTCCAAACATTTCACAATAATTCATTGTGTTTGATGCTTGAATTTGGTAGGGTGTGCAAAAGAAGAAAATTAAAAGTGAATACAGGAAAGAGTAAGGTTATGAGGATAACAAAAATATTAGGTGATGAAAGATTGGATATCAGATTGGAGGGAGAGAGTATGGAGGAAATGAATGTATTCAGATATTTGGGAGTGGACGTGTCAGCGGATGGGTCTATGAAGGATGAGGTGAATCATAGAATTGATGAGGGGAAAAGGGTGAGTGGTGCACTTAGGAGTCTGTGGAGACAAAGAACTTTGTCCTTGGAGGCAAAGAGGGGAATGTATGAGAGTATAGTTTTACCAACACTCTTATATGGGTGTGAAGCATGGGTGATGAATGTTGCAGCGAGGAGAAGGCTGGAGGCAGTGGAGATGTCATGTCTGAGGGCAATGTGTGATGTGAATATAATGCAGAGAATTCGTAGTTTGGAAGTTAGGAGGAGGTGCGGGATTACCAAAACTGTTGTCCAGAGGGCTGAGGAAGGGTTGTTGAGGTGGTTCGGACATGTAGAGAGAATGGAGCGAAACAGAATGACTTCAAGAGTGTATCAGTCTGTAGTGGAAGGAAGGCGGGGTAGGGGTCGGCCTAGGAAAGGTTGGAGGGAGGGGGTAAAGGAGGTTTTGTGTGCGAGGGGCTTGGACTTCTAGCAGGCGTGCGTGAGCGTGTTTGATAGGAGTGAATGGAGACAAATGGTTTTTAATACTTGACGTGCTTTTGGAGTGTGAGCAAAGTAACATTTATGAAGGGGTTCAGGGAAACCGGCAGGCCGGACTTGAGTCCTGGAGATGGGAAGTACAGTGCCTGCACTCTGAAGGAGGGGTGTTAATGTTGCAGTTTAAAAACTGTAGTGTAAAGCACCCTTCTGGCAAGACAGTGATGGAGTGAATGATGGTGAAAGTTTTTCTTTTTCGGGCCACCCTGCCTTGGTGGGAATCGGCCAGTGTGATAAAAAAAAAAAAAAAAAATGTTATTAAATACATACATGTTAATAATAATACATGTTATTAATAATAACATGTACTATTATTATTTATTACATATATGTTATTAAATACCACTGCCTCAACCACTGAATTATTGTGAAATGTTTGGAAGAGCAGGGAGACTAATGTTCATCCAGCATAAACAAAGTCAGACTGACGATTGTAACCACTCCCTTGTATTTTTGTACAATTTCCTTCTTCAATTATAACGTATTTATTATTATTATTATTATTATTATTACTATTGTTATTATTAGCAATAGCAGAAATGTTCGATTCTTTGCTGTGTTCAAGAGTAAACACATGATGTCACCGTCTAATACCTTTCCTAATAGCCATTCCAATATGCAGTCATGAATGGGTTTACATTATTTATTCTGTAGTTTAATAGCAAATAATGAACAAACAAAACACTCACCACACTGAGTGGTGGGAGGGCTGGCTGCCAGTTGCGGGGTCAGAGGGAGGGTAGTAGGGACTCGCAGTGGTGGAGGCATTGGTGGAGGCATTGGTGGAGGCAGTGGTGGAGGCAGTGGTGGAGTCTGTGGCATTTAATAACATACATGTTATTAACATACATGTTATTAAATAACATACGTTATTAAAGCATAACATGTATATATTTAGTACAATTTACGACGTTTTCATGTATTTTATGATTATTCATGATTCAACAAGTTAAGGAAGCAGTATTGTAATGTATTTCCCTACAATATATTGGGGCACCAAACATTCACGGTTTTTCAACATTTGCGAGGCTCTTGATCCCCTAACCCTCGCAAATGTTGAGGGAGACCTGTACTGTACATACATGAGGGCATGTATATGGAAAAAAAGAAGAGACCTACAGTATTTCTATTAGGATTTGACAACATACCTTGGTTTGAGCACAAACTCCTTCTATAACATCCACAACAATAATTGTTCCATCACAAAGGCGGACAGCCGTTGAAACTTCAGATGAAAAATCCACATGTCCAGGCGAATCAATTAGATTGATAATGTATTCCCCTTCTGGTCTCTTGTATGCCAATGAAACACAAGAGCTCTTCATGGTGATCCCTCGCTCCATTTCCTCCTTGCGACTATAAAAGAACAGTTATTTGTAATTGTAATACACAGTCCTGTACTCAAGTACAGTAGTACCCCAGGTTTCGGCCATAATTCGTTCCAGAAGGCTGTTCGAGTGCCATTACCGAACGAATTTGTTCCCACACAGAATAATGTAAATTAGATTAGTCTGTTTCAGACCCCCAAAAATACACGTACAAAAGCACTTACAATAATACACTTACAAAATTGTTCGAGTTGGGAGCTGTACGAAACTCAGGGTACCACTGTGTATGTCTACCAATGCACGAGTCGACATTAAAGACTATCTGCTCAAAAGAAGGCTGGATCATTAAATAATTGCCTACAACCACCAACTACAGGACCGCCATCACAAATCTGGCATCACTGGGACTTGTAGTGTGCCGGATTACTGAGTCTGCCGGATTACAGAGTGGTTAGGTTAGAATACACTTAACAAAATTAACCAACTTGACTTACACAAAGTTCATTGAACATCAGCGAAAATTGAACATTTCCACTATTTTGAGCTCAATTTCAAGGTACTTTTTGTCGTGAAACCAATCAAAATCATATCTATTTCCATAATATATCTTCCATTCTATCAAATGAGACCAAAAAACGAGAATACAACCATAAAAACCATACGAAAATATACCACAAAGAGGCGGCTAATGGCTGAGAAGTGAACTCCCTTATTTATCGTCCGATTTTTTTTTCATTTTTATGTACAGGGGACCCCCAAGTTTCGTGATTAATCCATTCCAGAGAGCCTGCCGAAGGTCGAAATTCACGAAACTCGAAACCATTTTCCCCATAAGAAATAATGAAAATAAAATTAATCCGTTCCAGACACCCAAAAATATTAAAATAATTTTTTTTTTTTTCAAATTAAAAGGGGGTAGGAGAGTTTCAGTGGGGGGAAATAAATGGGATTAAATCTGGAGTATCTGAGAGAGTTAGAGCAAAGGAAGGGGTAGCAGTAATGTTAAATGATCAGTTATGGAAGGAGAAAAGAGAAAATGAATGTGTAAATTCAAGAATTATGTGGATTAAAGTAAAGGTTGGATGCGAGAAGTGGGTCATAATAAGCGTGTATACACCTGGAGAAGAGAGGAATGCAGAGGAGAGAGAGAGATTTTGGGAGATGTTAAGTGAATGAAATAGGAGCCTTTGAACCAAGTGAGAGAGTAATTGTGGTAGGGGACCTGAATGCTAAAGTAGGAGAAACTTTTAGAGAGGGTGTGGTAGGTAAGTTTGGGGTGCCGGTGAAAATGTTTAATGGGAGCCCTTTGATTGAACTTTGTATAGAAAGGGGTTTAGTTATAGGTAATACATATTTTAAGAAAAAGAGGTAAATAAGTATACAAGATATGATGTAGGGCGAAAATGCCCAGTAGTTTGTTGGATTATGTATTGGTAGATAAAAGACTGCTGAGTAGACTTCAGGATGTACATGTTTAAGAGGGGCCACAGATATATCAGATCACTTTCTAGTTATAGCTACATGAGAGTAAAAGGTAGATGGGATACAAGGAGAATAGAAGCATCAGGGAGAGAGAGGTGAAGGTTTATAAACAAAAAGAGGAGGCAGTTAGGGTAAGATATAAACAGCTATTGGAGGATAGATGGGAAAAAGAGAGCATAGGCAATGGGGTCGAAGAGGTATGGGTAGGATTAAAAATGTAGTGTTAGAGTTTTCAGCGGGAAGTTTGTGGTTACAGGAAAGTGGGTGCAGGAGGGAAGGGGGAAAGCGATTTGGTGGAATGATGATGTAAAGAGAGTAGAAAGGGGGAGAAAAAGTTAGCATATGAGAAGTTTTTACAAAGTAGAAGTGATGCAAGGAGGGAAGAGAAATATTGGAGAAAAAGAGAGAGGTTAAGAGAGTGGTGAAGCAATGTAAAAAGAGAGCAAATGAGAGAGTGGGTGAGTTTGTTATCAACAATTTTGTTGAAAATAAGAAAAAGTTTTGGAGTGAGTTTAACAAGTTAAGAAAGCCTAGAGAACAAATGGTTTTGGGCAGTTAAAAATAGGAGAGGAGAGTTATTAAATGGAGAGTTAGAGGTATTGGGAAGATGGAGGGAATATTTTGAGGAATTGTTAAATGTTGATGAAGATAGGGAAGCTGTGATTTCGTGTATAGGCAAGGGGGAAAAAACATCTTGTAGGAGTGAGGAAGAGCCAGTTGTGAGTGTGGGGAAGTTCGTGAGGCAGTAGGTAAAATGAAAGGGGGTAAGGCAGCCCGGGGTTGATGGGATAAAGATAGAAATGTTAAAAAGCAGGTGGGGATATAGTTTTGGAGTGGTTGGTGCAATTATTTAATAAATGTATGGAAGAGGGTAAGGTACCTAGGGATTGGCAGAGAGCATGCATAGTTCCTTTGTATAAAGGCAAAGGGGAAAAAAAGAGTGGCAAAAATTATAGGGGGATAAGTCTGTTGAGTGTACCTGGTAAAGTGTATGGTAGAGTTATAATTGAAAGAATTAAGAGTAAGACGGAGAATAGGATAGCAGATGAACAAGGAGGCTTTAGGAAAGGTAGGGGGTGTGTGGACCAGGTGTTTCAGTGAAACATATAAGTGAACAGTATTTTAGATAAGGCTAAAGAGGTCTTTGTGGCATTTATGGATTTGGAAAAGGCGTAGACAGGGTGGATAGGGGGGCAATGTGGGCAGATGTTGCAAGTGTATGGTGTAGGAGGTAGGTTACTGAAAGCAGTGAAGAGTTTTTACGAGGATAGTGAGGCTCAAGTTAGAGTATGTAGGAAAGAGGGAAAATTTTTTTCCCCGTAAAAGTAGGCCTTAGACAGGGATGTGTGATGTCACCGTGGTTGTTTAATATATTTATAGATGGGGTTGTAAAAGAAGTAAATGCGAGGGTCTTGGCAAGAGGCGTGGAGTTAAAAGATAAAGAATCACACACAAAGTGGGAGTTGTCACAGCTGCTCTTTGCTGATTGACACTGTGCTCTTGGGAGATTCTGAAGGAAAATTGCAGAGATTGGTGGATGAATTTGGTAGGGTGTGCAAAAGAAGAAAATTAAAGGTGAATACAGGAAAGAGTAAGGTTATGAGGATAACAAAAAAGATTAGGTGATGAAAGATTGAATATCAGATTGGAGGGAGAGAGTATGGAGGAGGTGAACGTATTCAGATATTTGGGAGTGGACGTGTTTAGCGGATGGGTCTATGAAAGATGAGGTGAATCATAGAATTGATGAGGGAAAAAGAGTGAGTGGTGCACTTAGGAGTCTGTGGAGACAAAGAACTTTGTCCTTGGAGGCAAAGAGGGGAATGTATGAGAGTATAGTTTTACCAACGCTCTTATATGGGTGTGAAGCGTGGGTGATGAATGTTGCAGCGAGGAGAAGGCTGGAGGCAGTGGAGATGTCATGTCTGAGGGCAATGTGTGGTGTGAATATAATGCAGAGAATTCGTAGTTTGGAAGTTAGGAGGAGGTGCGGGATTACCAAAACTGTTGTCCAGAGGGCTGAGGAAGGGTTGTTGAGGTGGTTCGGACATGTAGAGAGAATGGAGCGAAACAGAATGACTTCAAGAGTGTATCAGTCTGTAGTGGAAGGAAGGCGGGGTAGGGGTCGGCCTAGGAAAGGTTGGAGGGAGGGGGTAAAGGAGGTTTTGTGTGCGAGGGGCTTGGACTTCCAGCAGGCATGCATGAGCGTGTTTGATAGGAGTGAATGGAGACAAATGGTTTTTAATACTTGACGTGCTGTTGGAGTGTGAGCAAAAGTAACATTTATGAAGGGATTCAGGGAAACCGGCAGGCCGGACTTGAGTCCTGGAGATGGGAAGTACAGTGCCTGCACTCTGAAGGAGGGGTGTTAATGTTGCAGTTTAAAAACTGTAGTGTAAAGCACCCTTCTGGCAAGACAGTGATGGAGTGAATGATGGTGAAAGTTTTTCTTTTTCGGGCCACCCTGCCTTGGTGGGAATCGGCCAGTGTGATAATAAAAAAAAAAAAAATAATGAAAACAATCAGAAATCAAGTACATGCATTTAAAATAAATAATAATAACACTACACTTACCTTTACTGAAGACTTCTGGGTGGATGAAAGATGGGAGGAGGTGATAGGAGAAAGGTGTACACTATTGTTTGGAAGGAGAATCTCCTTCCATTAGGACTTTAGGTAGCAAGTCCTTATCTGGGGTTACTTCCCTTCTTCTTTTAACCCTTTGAGGGTTTTGGTCGTACTAGTACGTCTTACGCGTAGGGGTTTTTGACGTACTAGTACGCATAAATTCTAGCGGCCTCAAATCTAGTGGGAGAAAGCTGGTAGGCCTTCATATGAAAGAATGGGTCTATGTGGTCAGTGTGCACAGTCTAAAAAAAATCCTGCAGCACACAGTGCATAATGAGAAAAAAAAAACTTTGACCATTTTTTTGGAATAAATCAGCGACTTTGCAGTGTATTTTCGTATGGTATTTATTGTTGTATTCTAGTTTTCTTGGTCTCATTTTATAGAATGGAAGACATTATTACAGAAATTGAGATGATTTTGACGGGTTTTTACAATGAAAGGTGCCTAAATTGGCTAAAAGTAGAGAAATGTTCGATTTTTACCAAACTTAAAAAGTAAAAAATCGTCCCAAGGTGCAATACAGTCAACTGGTGAGTCAAATTTTTTTTCAAAAGTGCACCAATAATATTTATCCCTTTTTTTACACTAATGCATAGTCTGCATAACATAAATCTTATTTTTTTTTGTGAGAATAAAAATTCAAAGTGGAAAGAAAAAGAATATAAGGGGGGGCCTTGGACGTGACTAAGACTAGAGGAAATGTCATTTTAGTGCCGGGAAATGTCTTTTTGTTTTTTTGGGGACCCTATTCGGAAATTGGACTTTTGAAATTTTTTTGTAAAATTTGGGAAAAATTGTTTAAATTCTGACCATGTACGGGTAGTTAAATTTCTAAATGGGGGTTTTTGACCCATTCGATAAAAAAAAATGGATTTCTAGCGAAAATTTTCTGTTTTTTGTCAAAGTACAGTGAAATGGCCCAAAAGGGGGGCTAAAAGGGGGAAAAAATCGGAGCGTAAACATCGCCGGGGCCCGAAAAACTTTGCGAGGCAAAAAGTCCGAAAGTTTTCTATAAAAATTTTAAAATTTTTGGTGTCTTGTGATCGGGAAAGATTCTCTATTTTTTCATAAGGAAAAAAATTTTTTTTTTTTTTTTTTTAAAAATTTGGCGCCCCTGGAACAGTTTTGGGGGCCTGTCGCCCTCAAAGGGTTTAATGCCCTGGAACAACTTGAGGTCAGGACCCCTGGTACACAAAAAAATCTATCCAGGAAAAGGGGCTTTTTTTTGGGTTTCTTTAAAATTTTCCCCCAGGTGGGGGCACAACACTGTCATTTTAATGTTGCAGATACGGTTGTTTCGCTTGGGGCAGAGTGAACTTTTTAAAAAACTTTGCAATCATTCCCCTTTACAATTCCTTAATCATGAAGAAGGACCTCATCCACTCCCTCTTCCTCCCCCTCTGAAGAAGTTCCTCGGCAGGGTCTGTGTGTTCAGTTGAAGCCTTGAGTTCGTCAGTGGTTAGCCTTTTTCCCTGTGGTCCTCCCCAACTCTTCCACATCCCCGTCATCACTTATTTACCCAAAGGGGTTGCACTAGTTTCTTGGGTCCATGAGATTATTTAGCAGTTGCAAGCACAAAAAAAAAATGGATTTTGAAATGTATTGTATGGGAACCGCGGGGTGATGGTAAAATGTTGGGAAACAAAGGCACATGAGCGAGGGGAAAGGATGGGGGATGGGGACGGGTACTGGACGGTCACCCAAACAGAGTTTTTTTTCACGAAACTCGAGGCCAAAATTTTTCCAAAAAAAAACTTCCCCAAGGTCGAATTTCACGAAAATCAAGGCTGCGAAAAACGAGGGTCCATGTACGTTAAGAAGATTTTCCATAACATTGCCAAGTTTCAATAAGTAGTCCAAAAACAAATGAGAAAAAATTTCCCAAAAATCATATTGGCAAGGGACTGGAAATAAGTCACTTTGTCTGAATTTTTGGGTTATCCTCAGTACTTTTTACATATGTGCTTTGTTGATAAACTAGTAATGTATTTGGATACCTGAATAAAAATTGCTTCTATTTTGTCGAAGGAGTACAGGGAAAACCCCCATTCACCTATTTCAGTACCCAATAAAGTGGTCAGAAAAAATTGGGAATTTCCAATTTTACACAAAATTTTAAAAATGCCTATTTCAAATGGTTCGAATAAACAATGCAGACATTCCCGGCATAAAAAAATATTTTCTTGTTTACAATCACGGCTCAGGCCCCTCTTAATTACTCTTGCTTACCCTTTGGGGAATTTTTATTCACACAAAAAAGAAGATTTACTGTTATGCAGACTACTGCATTATTGTAATAATTGTATAAATAAGTAAACCCCTTCAGACTGCGTATTGGAATTTTGGGCTGGGGAGGCAGACAGTATTTGACGGGGCGTATTTGTTTACTCTTAACCTGCCAAAGAATCTAAATCACGCTACTTTGAGCTCAATTTCAAGGTATGTATGTACTTTTTATTATGAAAGCAAAACAAAAATCATATTTTCTGTAAATATTTCCTTCTATCAAAAGAGACCAAAATAATGAGAATACAACCATAAAAAAACCCCATGAAAAATTTTCGTTATGGGGGTGCTAAAGGCTGAGAAATGAACTCCGTTATTTATGGGCCGATTTCTTTCATTTTTGGTGTACGTTAAGAAGCATCTTTCCATCATACATTGCCCAAGTTTCAATAAGATAGTCCAACAAACAACTGAGAGAATAATAATAATAATAATAATAATATCTTTATTTACTACAAGTACATGTACATGGTATACAGGCCTAGCTGACATCAATGACATACTACTATACAGAAAGCTCCTTGTTATGCTAAGCATTTCAGGCAAATAAGGTCAGTGTCCCAGGATAAGACCCACACCAGTCCACTAACACCCAGGTACCCATTTACTGATGGGTGAACATAGACAACAGGTGTAAAGAAACATGCCCAATGTTTCTACCCTGGCTGGGAATCGAATATTTACCAAAAATTATATATGGCAAGCCCAAGCCAGGTATTAGAATAAGCCACTTTGACTTTTGGTTGTCCTAGGTTCACTACACATATGCTGCTATGTATGATAATCTATGTAGAGAAAATAGCTTTTTTGTTTCAGTTTTATGGTGCAGTACGAGTGTACATCAGTTAGCCATGTGCTATACTCCATTTTCTCTAATATAAGCCCCCAAGACAGGGATAGGAGAATGGTACTTGTATCCCATATCCTCTTCATACCTCTGCTGAACCGCTCGGTATTATGCCAAATATTATTAATTCTGGAGTATTTAACATGTTTTTATGTTATTTTTGTTGTTTATTATGTCTTATTAGATCAACTGTGACAGGAAAATAAGCCGTAATGTTGATATTAGTGTAAAAATAAAGCATATTCCCTGCATCACAAGACTGAGCTCATGGCAACTGACAATGGCTTCAAAGCCACCTTATGGACAATGTTACTGTGTATGTGCTTTACACAAAGAGGAACATTTCTTTTATTCTTTGGAACCATGGCTAGGGGTAAAAGTAAGCAGGTTATAATAAATTAATTAAGAAAAAGAAACTGGAATGACTTACACAGCAATTAGCACCACCAAACAGTACAGCAGGTTGGTGTGGCGACCTGGAAATTTGAAATTATGCTAGCCAAAATTAGTGCCAAATAACTGAAGGAACCGGATGTCTGACTGCCAGATTTGTGATGGCGGACCTGTACAGCACTGCTGTAGTGAAAGGGTTAGATGACCCTCTAAGCTGCCACATCCCCAACACTGCTTCAGTGTGGGGGCAGTGTACTTCACGCTGCCAGGGTGCAAGTCTGGGTGATCAGTTTATTCGTGACATCATAAAACATTTTTAATAACTTTATTATCTTTTTAGTACAATCATGCGCCACATAATGACGTTTCAGTCAATGATGGACTGCATATACAACGGTGGTTCCTACTGTGCTGCCAGTCATGTAAATGTATAGCATATACCTGGAGGTTACCTGGAGGTTATTCCGGCGATCAACGCCCCCGCGGCCCGGTCCATGACCAGGCCTCCCGATGGATCAGGGCCTGATCAACTAGGCTGTTACTGCTGGCCGCACAGTCCAATGTTTGAGCCACAGCCCGGCTGATCCGGCACTGACTTTAGGTATCTGTCCAGCTCTCTCTTGAAGGCAGCCAGGGGTTTATTGGTAATTCCCCTAATGCTTGATGGGAGGCTGTTGAACAGTCTAGGGCCCCAGACACTTATGGTGTTTTCCCTTAGTGTACCAATGGCACCCCTACTTTTTATTGGGGGGCATTTTGCATCGCCTGCCCAGTCTTTTACTTTCGTAGGGAGTGATTTCTGTATGCAGATTTGGGACCATTCCTTCCAAGATTTTCCAAGTGTAGATTATGATATATCTCTCCTTCCTGCATTCCAACGAGTACAAGTCAAGTGCTTCCTAGGGGAATATGCCTAGGAATATTCCTAGGGGAATATGCCTAGAACATGCTTCAGCTGCCAGGAAGTTGATTCTTTCAAGGCACTGGTTTGGATCCATGTCATTTAAGACATCTTCCAACATGTTTCATTTAGGACATGGTTTACCTGGTCCCAGTTGATGTTCTTGTTGTTGAAGTTGTATTTTGTGAAGACACCTTCACAGGTACATGCATTCTGGTGATCAGGACCCCTATGCATGTATGTCTGGACTTCGATTAGGTTGTGATCGGAATTATTTGTTTTTGATATTCTTATGTCTCTTATCAGGTCCTCATTATTTGTGAAGATAAGGTCAAGTGTGTTTTCTAGTCTTGTTGGCTCCACTATCTGCTGGCTTAAGGTGTGTTTTTCGCAGAGACTTAGTAGCTCATGTGTGTGTGACCTTTCATCTGCGCTACCTCCGGGGATTGTTTCAGCTATAACATTATTTGCTACATTCTTCCATTTTGTATGCCTTAGGTTGAAATCACAAAGCAGTAAGATGTTTGGGGATGGAGCTGGAAGGTTTTCCAAACAGTAATCAATTTTCAGTAGCTGTTCCTTGAACTGTTGTGAGGTTGCATCTGGTGGTTTATATACAACCACAATGACTAGGTTTTGGTTCTCTATCTTTATTGATAGAACTTCAACTACCTCATTTGTGGTGTTCAGCAACTCCGTGCAGATGAGGGACTCTTTGACACAGGCCAACCCCCCCCTTGTTGCCTGTTCTTTCTGTCGCATCTAAAAAGGTTGTAACCACTTATCCATATTTCACTGTCAAAGTGATCTTTTGTCTGAGTCTCTGTGAAGGCTGCAAACATTGCGTTAGACTCCTCTAGAAGTCCACTGATAAAAGGTATTTTGTTGATGGTGGATGGCTTAAGGCCCTGTATATTAGCAAATATGAACGAGGTTGTATTCTGTGTTTGTTGGGGGGATTTTGTTATTGGCATCAGTAGTTGTAATTCTGGAGGGCCATGGGTGGCCACTGGCTGCACCTCCAGTCCAACAAGGCTCCAAGGTGGACTATTTTTGTTATTTTCTTCCATTTTCTTTTTCCGTTTCCTGCCACTAAAAAAATCACCTGGAGTTGGGTTGTCGTAGCTACTATTGTTTGTCTTGTGGGGTCTGTGCCTCCTGGTCCCTTTTAGATGATATGCAGGGCAGTCGATAATGATAATAAACAACTATGTTACTGGTTTATGTATTCACTATACTGTACTTATTATTATTCGAGAGTGCATTCACATCATATAATACATGATCCATAATACAGGTTAGCCATCACTTATCCAGTATTATCGGGGCCTGTAGGGTGCTGGATTAGTGAATTTGCCGGATTACAGAGTGGTTAGATTAGAATACACTTAACCCAATGGCAATATTTACACATCTGTGATTTCACCCACTTTATGCCCTATATTTGGCCCATTCCATTGTTCCACTCTACCAAACTCATAGCCATTTTGCTATTCCTTCTATTCTGTTGATTGAGTAGAAGAAACTGTCCATTCACCCATTTCAACTACCCAATAAAGTGGTCAGAAATCAGTAATTTGGCTAATTTCATGCAAATTTCAAAAGATGTCAATTTCAAAATAGGGTCCAGAATAAACAATGCAAACATTCCTAGCACTAAAATAACATTTTCTCTGTTCATTAGTCATGTCTCCAGGTCCCCTCTTATATTAAGCTTGCTTTCCATTCTGAATTTTTATTCACACAAAAAATAGAAGATTTACAGTTATGCAGACTACTGCATAAATGTAATAATATTATGAATAATGTAAACCCATTCATGACTACGTATTAGACCAGCCAGTTGGACACGTATTGGATGGTGACATTTGTTTACTCTTGAACATAGGCAAAAATCGAACATTTCCACTACTTTGAGCTCAATTTTAAGGTACTTTCCAGTGTGAAACCCTCAAAATTATATCTATTTCTGTAATATATCTTCCATTCTATCAAATGAGACCAAGAAAACAAGACTACAACCATACAAACCATACAAAAATACACCACAAAATCGGGTTTACACCATAAACACGATTGCAGTCTTCTCATTATGCACTGTGTGCTGCAGGATTTTTTTTATATAGTGCACACTTACCACACAGACCCATTCTCTCATATGTAGGTCCAAATTTGCTGGTCAAAGCTTATCTGAGTGAGCTAAGCTCATAGTGACTGACAGTGGCTTCAGAGCCACTTTATCTTTCATGGACAATGTACAGTCTGTGCGCTTTACACAATGAGAAGCATTTCTTTTCTTTGTTGGAACCATGGCTAGGGCTAAAAGTGAGCAGGTTATAACAATAAATGGAGGAAAAAGAAATTGGAATGACTTATGCAGCAAGTAGCGCCACCAAACAGTAGCAGCAGGTTGGTGTGGCGACCCTGGAAATTTGAAATTATGCTAGCCAAAATTAGTGCCAGATTACTGATGGAACTGGATTACTGATTGCCGGATTAGTGATGGCCAACCTGTACTTATTTCTTTGCATTTTTTTCACAACTCGCATCTTCCATTTATGCACTTACTAATACAGTGGACCCCCGGTTAACGATATTTTTTCATTCCAGAAGTATGTTCAGGTGCCAGTACTGACCGAATTTGTTCCCATAAGGAATATTGTGAAGTAGATTAGTCCATTTCAGACCCACAAACATACACGTACAAAAGCACTTACATAAATACACTTACATAATTGGTCGCATTGGGAGGTGATCGTTAAGCGGGGGTCCACTGTATACATATTCGCTTTTCTTGGGT
Organism: Cherax quadricarinatus; assembly: GCF_026875155.1. Lineage (NCBI taxonomy): Eukaryota > Metazoa > Arthropoda > Malacostraca > Decapoda > Parastacidae > Cherax > Cherax quadricarinatus. The sequence continues at coordinate 31,084,297 of NC_069423.1, read as the reverse complement.
AGATATGTAACATTATTTAGTGGCATCTATCTGCTATTTAATCTTTTACATTTTCACCAAAAGCTTTTTATCCATCATCCTTTTAAGTTACAATATCCAATTCAAACTATTCTTCTTAAAAGCAAATAAGCTTTATTCTGGCTAAATTCAGAGGTTTTTACAGAATGTGGTTTTAAATTTAGACAGTGTATTAAATACATGATTTTTATCAATATAGAGTGGTGATAAATTATAAGTTTGTCTTTAGGTACACATGTACAATGCCATATGACAGACAACACAAAACAAATTTTAAATTACAAGACAGCATTTTATGTATGTTACACCAAAATTTATATAAACCAGATTAAATATCAGTCCATACAGCTTCTTACTCCACACTGACTATTCATGTAGCATTATATTAACCTTTCAACTGTCCGAGCGTAGATCTACGTTTACTCACATAGCACTCTGAAGGTAGATATATGTTTTATCTTACATTTGAAAGCATGTAAAGTGAAAGGAAAAGTGCAACTAATGTGACGTTTTATTGTGACAACGTTTTGCTCTCCGGGAGCTTTGTCAAGCCGTTACAAACAATTCATGGACACAGAGGGTATATATATATATATAGGCTTAGAGTGAGGTGAGGGTGGTGGTGGTGGTGGTAGTAGTAGTAGTAGTAGTAGTAGTAGTAGTAGTAGTAGTAGTAGTAGTAGTAGTAGTAGTAGTAGTAGTAGTAGTAGTAGTAGTAGTAGTAGTAGTAGTAGTAGTAGTAGTAGTAGTAGTAAGTAGTAGTAGTAGTATAGTGTAGTAGTAGTAGTAGTAGTAGTAGTAGTAGTAGTAAGTAGTAGTAGTAGTAGTAGTAGTAGTAGTTAGTAGTAGTAGTAGTTAGTAGTAGTGTAGTAGTAGTAGTAGTAGTAGTAGTAGTATTGTAGTAGTAGTGTAGTAGTAGTAGTAGTAGTAGTAGTAGTAGTAGTAGTAGTAGTAGTAGTAGTAGTAGTGTAGTAGTAGTAGTAGTAGTAGTAGTAGTAGTAGTAGTAGTAGTAGTAGTAGTAGTAGTAGTAGTAGTAGTAGTAGTAGTATAAGGTAGATCAATTAACTTGCACATGAGTAAAAGGATATTAAAGCTATTACTTGGGTAGCATAAAAATAGGTTAGACAAATATTTCAATGCTACCTAAGTAATAGCTTTTATATCCTTTTATCCTTGTGCAAGTTAATTGTTCTACCATATTGTATTTCTACTACAACAAAAACTTATATCACTACTACTACTACCACTAGTATCACACCTCACTAAGCCTAAATATACCCTCTGTGTCCATGTATTGTTTGTAACGGCTTGACAAAGCTCCTGGAGAGCAAAATGTTGCCACAATAAAGCATCACATTAGTTGCACTTGTGTCCTTTTACTTCACATATTGTCAGTAATTCTACCAACATTTATACAATTTGAAAGCATGTAAAATAAAACTAAGATCTATATTTGGAGAGCTAACAGTGCAAATGTAGATCTACATTTGGACAGTTTAAGGGTTAAAATACAAAAAACTTTTCCACTTAATGCATGTTCATTAAGTACTGCTTTGTGGCATTACTGGTCTTGATGCAATTAGATAACCCATTTCAGTATTTTATATTCATATATGACTCACGAAATCGTAATGACACGATCGCAAACAAACCATACCACAGGGTATTGTGGCTAGCTGGTCCAGTGGCTAACGCGACGGTCTGGAGTTTTGAGACTCTCTGACCGAGGGATCAAACCCCACCTGTGGTATGGTTTATATTCATATATGATGGATACTGAAAATTTAGGTTCCCTTCCTCATGTGACATACTGATTTTGGTTACTAACTCTTTCAAAATTTTAGGCAAGAGAGAGTCTGGGCAATTTAAAAGCAATTTTGTAGACAGTTTTGCTTTAACTGTTTCACTGTGTCTGCCCCACACATTGTATCCCTCGAGTACTCTCAGATGTCTCATCCTCCAGTAACTATTTATTTTGATTAGTGTTAATAGCCTTAAAACATCATTATAGTACAGTGGACCCCCGCATACCGTTGGCATCACATAACGTTAAATCCACATACCAATACATTTTATCGCTGAGATTTTGCCTCGCATACCGCTAAAAAACCCGCTCAACACTATTTGTCCGAGACGCGTCTAATGTGCGGCCTGAGCCAGCCTCACATGTTCCGCCGGTGGCACTGTTTACCAGCCAGCCTCCGCTGTAACATCCAAGCATACAATCGGAACATTTCGTATTATTACAGTGTTTTTGGTGATTTTATCTGCAAAATAAGTGACCATGGGCCCCAAGAAAGCCTCTAGTGCCAACCCTGTGGTAAAAAGGGTGAGAAATATTATCGAAATACTGTGGTACCCTGGTCAACTGCTGATGCTGCTGCTGCTGTAGCACCGTCAGCTGCTGCTGCTGCTGTAGCACCGTCAGCTGCTGCTGCTGCTGCTGTAGTACCATCTGCTGCTGCTGTAGTACCATCTGCTGCTGCTATAGCACTGTCTGCTGCTGCTGTAGCACTGTCAGCTGCTGCTGCTGCTGCTGCACTGTCAGCTGCTGCTGCTGCTGTAGCACTGTCAGCTGATGCTGTAGCACCGTCTGCTGCTGCTGCTGTACCACCGTCAGCTGCTGCTGCTGCTGTACCACCGTCAGCTGCTGCTGTAGCACCGTCTGCTGCTGCTGTAGCACCGTCAGCTGCTGCTGTAGCACCGTCAGCTGCTGCTGTAGCACTGTCAGCTGCTGCTGCTGTAGCACTGTCAGCTGCTGCTGCTGTAGCACTGTCAGCTGCTGCTGCTGTAGCACTGTCAGCTGCTGCTGCTGCTGTAGCACTGTCAGCTGCTGCTGCTGCTGTAGCACCATCAGATGCTGCTGCTGCTGCTGTACCACCGTCAGCTGCTGCTGCTGCTGTATTACCATCTGCTGCTGCTGTAGCACCGTCTGCTGCTGCTGTAGCACTGTCAGCTGCTGCTGTAGCACTGTCAGCTGCTGCTGTAGCACTGTCAGCTGCTGCTGCTGCTGCTGCTGTAGCACTGTCAGCTGCTGCTGACAGTGCCCGGTGGCCTGGTGGCTAAAGCTCTCGCTTCACACACGGAGGGCCCGGGTTCGATTCCCGGCGGGTGGAAACATTTCGACACGTTTCCTTACACCTGTTGTCCTGTTCACCTAGCAGCAAATAGGTACCTGGGTGTTAGTCGACTGGTGTGGGTCGCATCCTGGGGGACAAGATTAAGGACTCCAATGGAAATAAGTTAGACAGTCCTCGATGACGCACTGACTTTCTTGGGTTATCCTGGGTGGCTAACCCTCCGGGGTTAAAAATCCGAACGAAATCTTATCTTATCTTTTCTTAACAATTAACCCCAGAGGGTTAGTCACCCAGGATAACCCAAAAAAGTCAGTGTCATCAAAGACTGTAACTTATTTCCATTGGGGTCCTTAATCTTGTCACCCAGGATGCAACCCACACCAGTCGACTAACACCCAAGTGAATAGGGAAAAATGCCTGGAACTAGTGCTCATATTGGTGAATATAAAGCCAGCAAAGGTTGGTTTGAGAGATTTAAGAATCGTAGTGGCATACACAGTGTGATAAGGCCTATTCTGGAAGAAAATGCCAAACAGGACCTACAGTACTCAGGAGGAAAAGGCACTCCCAGGACACAGTGTCTCATCAGTCATTGCTGCATCTTCAATAAAGGTAAGTGTCATTTATTCTTCATTTAGTAGAGTAGTACATGCACAATATATATTGTGCATGTACTACTCTACTATTGTGCATGTATCCTTCTCTTTGTGTGTAGGAAAATGTATATTTCATGTGGTAAAAATTTTTTTTTTCATACTTTTAGGTGTCTTGCACAGATTAATTTGATTTCCATTATTTCTTATGGGGAAAATTCATTCACATAACGATAATTTCACATAACAATGAGCTCTCAGGAACGGATTAATATCGTTATGCGGGGGTCCAATGTATATACATCAGACACCACAATACTCAAAGCTTTAAATCATCCTTTTCTCATACTCACACTTGCCTTCACATATTTAAAATAATTAACAGTTCAATATACAGTGGACCCCCGACATTCGAAGGCATCGACATTCGATAAATCCGACATTTGATGCATTTTAACGCAAAAATTTCGCCTCGACATTCGATGGAAACCCGACATTCGATACAGTTCGTACGAGACGTGTCCACGTGTGGCCTGAACTGCTCCGTGTGTTGCCAGTGTTTACAAGCCAGCCAGTGTGCGCGCATCTAAGGATACATTCAGTACATTCCATATTATCACTGTTTTTGGTGCTTGTTTCTGCAAAATAAGTAACCATGGGCCTCAAGAAAGCTTCTAGTGCCAACCCTTCAAGAAAAAAGGTGCTAATGACTATTGAAATGAAAGAGATAATTGCAAAGTACGAAAGTGGAGTGCATGTGTCAGAGTGCATGTTGATTTGGCAAAGAAATTGCCTGCAACTAGTGGTGATGTGAGTGAAGTTAAGGCCAGCAAAGGTTGGTTTGAAAGATTTAAGAATCATAGTGGCATACACAGTGTGGTAAGGCATGGTGAGGCTGCCAGTTCAAGTCCTAATGGAAGGGGATTCCCCTTCTTAACACTAACACCATCCACACTCTCCCCTCCTCCTATCCCATCAATCATCACCAGATCTTCATTAAAGGTAAGTGTCAATTATTCTATTGCTATTAATCAATTGTTATTGTTGTTATTGTAATTATTCTATTGCATTAAACTTAATATTTCATGTGGTAAAATTTTTTTTTTCATACTTTTGGGTGTCTTGCACGGATTAATTTGATTTCCATTATTTCTTATGGGGAAAATTAATTCGACTTTTGATATTTTCGACATTTGATAGCTCTCAGGAACGGATTAGTATCGAATGTCGAGGGTCCACTGTATATGTAACTGCAGAAATACCAGTGATCTCAGACATTAATCAGAAGCCACTATTGTATATCTACCGGTGAAGAGTTTTCCACATATACAATAAGTAAAACTATCAGCAAGCACTATCCTGAACTTAAATTACGTTGTATAACATGTAGTTACATTTTAATAAGTCACCCAACCTATCACCAGTAAAATTCTCTGATGTAAGCTAGTATTTGAAAAGTCAAGTGGTTTTGCCAAACATCAATAGCAGAACTTACCTATCCATGTATCTAATACGTCCAGCCTGGCGCTGATTGATTAGGCCATTGGAAGCCACTAGTGCATCTGCGAGTGAAGTCTTCCCATGATCAACATGTGCCATTATGCATAAATTACGAATATTTTGTGGGTTGCTCAAAAGAGCAGGCAACTTGTTGGGTGCGTCACCCCCACCAACCACCATTGTGTCTGAAATGAAGAGAAATGCTTCAAGCTAAAACCAGCTGCACTAATTCAACAGTGATATAACAAATAATTCCAATTTATTGAGGTTTTTACCTGTTATTATAGTAAATTAATCCTAATAACCCTGTTGTCAGTCACATTTTAAGTCTTTCTGAGCTCATACCAAGCATTACTGAGCACACATGTTCACATACATATTACTCTTATACTCGAGTACACGTTCATAGCAACATACCAGACGGTACTTATTAAGATCTACCTTCACACCCGTGGTGGCTTAATTATAGTTGCCTACGAGCCTAGGTGACCTATGGTACATAGCTATCTGCTGTACATGAATGGTAAACAGTACCGACAAGATGAAAATTTGACGCATGTGCAACATCTGGGTATCTTTATTGTAGATGTTTTGCCAACCAGTGGCATCATCCTGGAATTTGTATTGATACAGCCACTGGTTGGCCAAACATCTACAATACAGATACCCAGATGTCTCATTTTCATGGCTATTTGTAAATGAGTGATAAATGGACCTATCAATCTGCTCACCTAGTCATTCTAAGGACCTAATCATCCCCTTGGCTCAGAGCTCACATATGAAGGGCTTGGAATTGATCCCAGCACAAGTGGAAACACTGGGCACATTTCCCTACACCTGTGTTCACCTAGCAATATTATTATTTTCATCAAAATTAAGTGCTAAACCCACAAGGGTCTCACTTAAGCAGTAATAATAATAATAATCACTAATAATAATAATAATAATAATAATAATAATAATAATAATAATAATAATACAAACAAAATTTTTTATTTCTTTGCAAGATTACACTGAAATTCTGAAATTACAATAATAAGTTGCAGTGCAAAGAGAGCCACTATCATGCCTTGGCATTATGGAAAGACTTAATTTAATGGCTTACACACTACTTAATACTAAAGAAACTGATCATAGTTTAAGTTGTACATCTGTTTTTATTTATAGTAGACAGCAAATTTACTCAAATTACAATAGTTTCAATAATAAATATTGAAATTATATTATGGAAATATAACACTGAGTTGTTGAAAGTAGTTTACAATATAAGAATGTTACAATTGGGTGTAAGGCAGTATTGCTTTGGGTAGGAATTTATACTACAATGTAGGATTAATAATGTATGAACTTTGGGTGTCTAGATTTGAATTTTTAAGATTTAGATAACTGGGAGATTTTTTGGTGAAGTTAAATATTGAGTATTTAGTTTAGAGTGAGTAGGTGGTTTTTGAGAAGTTTTTTTTAATTGGTGTTCAGACCTGGTTACTTTAGTATTTACTGGTAATGAATTCCAAATTTTGGGGTCCTTTATGTTTACCTGGAGTTTACCTGGAGAGAGTTCCGAGGGTCAACGCCCCCACAGCCCGGTCTGTGACCAGGCCTCCTGGTGGATCAGAGCCTGATCAACCAGACTGTTACTGCTGGCTGCACGCAATCCAATGTACGAGCCACAGCCCGGCTGGTCAGATACCAACTTTAGGTGCTTGTCCAGTGCCAGCTTGAAGACAGCCAGGGGTCTATTGGTAATCCCTCTGATGTATGCTGGGAAGCAGTTGAACAGTCTCGGGCCCCTGACACTTATTGTATTGTCTCTTAACATGCTAGTGACACCCCTGCTTTTCATTGGGGGATGTTGCATCGTCTGCCAAGTCTTTTGCTTTCGTCGAGTGATTTTCGTGTGCAAGTTCAGTACTAGTCCCTCTAGGATTTTCCAGGTGTATATAATCATGTCTCTCTCCCGCCTGCGTTCCAGGGAGTACAGGTTCAGGAACTTCAAGCGATCGCAGTAATTGAGGTGTTTTATCTCTTATGCGCGCCGTGAAGGTTCTCTGTACATTTTCTAGGTCAGCAATTTCACCTGCCTTGAAAGGTGCTGTTAGTGTGCAGCAATATTCCAGCCTAGATAGAACAAGCGACCTGAAGAGTGTCATCATGGGCTTGGTATCCCTAGTTTTGAAGGTTCTCATTATCCATCCTGTCATTTTTCTAGCAGATGCGATTGATACAGTGTTATGGTCGAGATCCTCCGACATGATCACTCCCAGGTCTTTGACGTTGGTTTTTCGCTCTATTTTGTGGCCAGAATTTGTTTTGTACTCTGATGAAGTTTTAATTTCCTCATGTTTACCATATCGGAGTAATTGAAATTTCTCATCGTTGAACTTCATATTGTTTTCTGCAGCCCACTGAAAGATTTGGTTGATGTCTGCCTGAAGCCTTGCAGTGTCTGCAATGGAAGACACTCGTGCAGATTCGAGTGTCATCTGCATAAAGTTTTTACACAGTGAGATATGGACATGGGGTACACCAAAGAGAGATCTGTGTCTTGTACTATGGTCGTGTGTCCTGTTCAGGTGAAGAAGAAGAAGAAGAAGAAGAAGAAGAAGAAGAAGAAGATGAAGATGAAGAAGAAGATGAAGAAGAAGAAAAGAAGAAGAAAAGAAGAAGAAGAAGAAAAAGAAGAAGAAGAAGAAGAAGAAAAGTAGAAGAAAAGAAGAAGAAGAAAAGAAGAAGAAAAGAAGAAGAAAAGAAGAAGAAAAGAAGAAGAAGAAGAAAAGAAGAAGAAGAAGAAAAGAAGAAGAAGAAAAGAAGAAGAAGAAGAAAAGAAGAAGAAGAAGAAAAGAAGAAGAAGAAAAGAAGAAGAAATTATTATTATTATTATAATAATAATAATAATTTCTACAAGTACATGTACAAAGTATACAAGCCTAGCTGACACCAATGACATACTACTATATAGAAAGCCGCTTGTTATGCAGAGCATTTCAGGCAAATTAGGTCAACTTTGTTCCCAGGGTGCGACCAACACCAGTCTACTAATACCCAGGTACCTATTGTACTGATGGATGAACATGGGCAGCTGGTGTCTTAAGAACACGAGAACATAAAAACGGAGGAACACTGCAAAAGGCCTACTGGCCCATACAAGGCAGGTCCTTATAAAAAACCACCATTTCCACCTGTACTGGGGATCGACTCCCCAAACCTCAGTGCGTAAGTTAAGTGTGCTAACGATCGAGCTACAGGACACAGTATTACATTTAGGAGGGAAGTGCTAAACCCGGAGGGGTTACACAGCACCTGGGAGATGGAAAGCATTCAGGTTTGATCCAAGGAAGAGGAGAGCAGGTTCAATGTCTTGGATCAAGAGTCCTTCACCTCAATTTCTTGGATCAAGAGCCCCTCACCAGATTCAGGGAACCTCCTAGAGAAGTCACCTAGCAGTAAGTAGGTACCTGGCTGTTAGTCAACTACTATGAGTCAGATCCTGGGAAAGAAGACTCAGGGTTTAAATAACAATATATTACAAGAACTACAATGGAAATAAGTCACTAACTTTTTTGGGGTTATCCTAGGTAATTTATTAAGTTTATTTAGGTACAGGTACATATAAATAGTTACACAAATTATCCTACATATAAACATATGTGTAAATTACCTAGATTATTATTATAATCAAGGGGAAGCGCTAAACCCGGAGGATTATACAGCGCCCAGGGGGGGGGGGATGTGGAAGGCATTCAGGCTTAATTCGGGGAACTGGAGCACAGATCCAATTCCCTAAATCAAGAGCCCCTCACCAACATCAAGGAACCTTCCTTGAGGGGTAAATTACCTAGAATAATCCAGAAAAGTCATAATGACTTATTTCTATTATGGTCATTTAAAGATAAAAGATATATAATTGTATTTGTGTACCTGTACCTAAATAAATTTACTTACTTAAGGCCAGATAATAGTCTTATTGGGCGAGTCTAGGTTAATAACACTCCGGGTTAATAATTGCAGTAAACTCTACGAGGTAGTCACCAGTGGTTAGTCTTGTTTACACCTGTGAAAGTTGTTTAAAAATACCCTTAACTTTTAATCACGAGTTTTGTGGTTGAAATAAAATTTAATAATATCATACCCGTAATTATGTAAGAGACCAAAAATTATCTTTGCTTTGGAAGCAACTAGAATGCAACAGCAGGAGCAGCAACAGCAGCAGAGCAGCAACTGCAGCAGTGTGAGCCACGAGTGATGCAACCAGTTACTGTTGTTGTTGTTGTTGTTGTTCTGCTTGTTGGGGGTAAAGGTTACCACCAACCTGGCAGACTTCTCAATCATATAACTGAGTGTTTCAGACGTAGAGTTAAATAAGTTATTTTAGGTACTCGTACACATAAGTACACACCAATGGAAATAAGTTAAGGACCCCAATGGAAATAAGTCACTTTGACTTTTTTGGGTTATCCTATGTAATCTACACATATGCTGCTATGTATGATTATTTATGTAACTATATTTATATGCACCTGTACCTGAATAAAATCTTACTTCATTGTGCACTCCATGCTCATCCTGTGAGTGCTGCCCCCCCCTCCCCCAAAAAAAGTACAAAGGTCACAATAGGTCTTTGTCAGACTTAACTAAGCATTGAAAGAAATATTAGTCATTTCATATTTTACAGTTACTTCATACCCTTCAAACTGAACTGTTTGCTATTCTCCTCGCACTCAATTGTGTCCATGTATCCTGTACCTAAGATTGATACCTTACTTGTAACTCATTCATTATCATACATAAATACTCTCAACTCCTTAAGTATCAGTTGTGTCATGCTTGTGTCAGAGGTCGGACACAGATATGGTAGGATTGAAGACAATGAGTCAGTGTGCACCTTCTGTTGATTCCATCTCACACTGGTCTTCAGATACATGATAGAACTGGTGAATTGGCAAAGTCATAAACCTTCCAGGAGGAAGTAGATTACAATCTTGGAGAGTCAGTTACCAGTATGAGAACAATATTAAAAGAACTTCAACCGAAATTCATTGATTTGAGACTGAGGACATGTCTATGGTGCCTTCAACAAAATAAGCAGAGTCTTGGATGTCACTACTGCCAGGCTGCAGCTGGGTTACAAGTACCTCTGGGAGACTAATGACCACCACCATATTAGGTAGACATAATTATACGTAAATTGCAAGATGAACAATTGTCACACCTTGCGTCATTATGTGCTGAAACTACACAAAGTTAGTTTAACATCTTTTTACGCTCCCCATACCCATCCTGCGGGCGGTAGTCAAAAAGATTACAGCATACATAAGGGGGATTACCAGTAGACCCCTGGCTGTCTTCAAGAAGGTACTGGACAGGCACCTAAAGTCAGTACCTGATCAACCTGGCTGTGGTTCGTACGTCAGCTTGCGTGCGGCCAGCAGTAACAGCCTGGTTGATCAGACCCTGATCCACCATGAGGCCTGGTCTCAGACCGGGCCGCGGGGGCGTTGACCCCCGAAACCCTCTCCAGGTACACAATGGGTCCGGGAACTGGGCCCCCAAAGTTTTGATAGCTGAACAAGTTACAAAGGTAATGAAACATTTACACGTCTACACCTAATAACAATTGCAATGAGTTATTATTGCAAATATTAGCTTTATTTACAGTGAGCAAAGTCAGGGTATTTTTCCAGAATGGTTTGTAATATACCATTGTGGATAAAATACATTGACATTTCTTGAACATTTCTAAGTGAGTTGTCTCTGAATTAATTACTCGGATCGCTTTCCAGTACATAATGACGCAAAGTGTGACAATTGTCCATCTGGCAAAGTTTACATTTAGTTTGGTCTACATCTGGTGGTGGTGATTTACCTTCCCAAAGATACTTGTAACCTAGCCGGAGCCGGACAGTAGTTACATCCAAGAATCTGGTTATATTGTTGGATGTACAATAGACATGTGGCTCCTCCTACATGATGGAATGATAGATGGACTGACTGGTGTCAACCTCCCTGAGTTTTAAAGTTCAGTTGAAGTTCTTTCCGTATTATTGTTCTCAAACCGCTGACCGGCAAGCCAAGAATGCAATTTACTCCCTCTCTGAAGGCATACAACTTAGCCAATTCATCAGTTCTATTACGCATCTGAAGACCAATGTGAGATGGAATCCATAGAGGGTGCACTCTCCCTCCACTGATACAGTTAAAAACACACTGCCTATTAGATTCTGCCACCGAAGTGGCTAGTTTATTGTGCGCCCCATATCCATCCTGTGGACGGTAGCGCAAGAGCATATGGATACACAAAAGGCCCAGGAACTAGGATCCAAAAGGGTTAACAGGTGTACATATGGATTTATATCTACATATCTACAGTTCACTTATCTGTTACAAGCAAATTTAGGAAACTTGCTTAGTATATCTGGTATCTTATTTTCATTAATATATCTTGACATGTCACATAGGTTATTATATTGTCTATCTCTATATTCCTCAATAAGTGGACAATTAAGCACATAGTGTTCAAGACAGTGACCATATGCCTGACCACATAATTTGCATTTAGTTTGATCTGGTGGCCTGGTGGCTAACGCTCTCGCTTCACACGGCGAGGGTCTGGGTTCGATTCCCAGCCAGACAGCCAGAGTAGAAACATTGGACGTGTTTCTTTCCACCTGTTGTCTATGTTCCCCATCAGTAAAATGGGTACCTGGGTGTCAGTCGACTGGTGTGGGTCGCATCCTGGGACACTGACCTAATTTGCCCGAAATGCAGAGCATAACAAGAGAGTTTCTATGTAGTAGTATGTCATCGTTGTCAGCTAGGACTGTATACCTTGTACATGTACTTGTAGTAAATAAAGATATTATTATTATTATTATTATCATCATCTGTGTGTCTCCCAAACTGCCAGAAGTACTTGTAACCAAGCCTAAGCCTGGCCACTACAACATCAGTCAGTCTGTTCACATTGCAAGTTGCTCCATAAACATATTTATCTACGTTCATGTTATCATCGTGGGTTATAGATCTACTCAGACTTCTAACTGCATTTCTGTAACAATCATTTTCATTATTTACTTCTCTCCTAATATTATTCCTAATACTAGACACAGATATACCAAAGTTATATTCTACATTCTCCTTCTGGGTACTCTTGGCTAACATATCAACTCTATCATGAAGGAGTAATCCAGTGTGTGATGGGATCCATTGCAATTGTACAATAATTTCTTTGTCCCTGATTTTTGAGTATCTATACCTGGCTTCTCCAATGAGCATGTTGTTAAGAGCATTCAGTGCTGGCATAGAATCAGTAATGATGATAGAGTCAAGCTCAGTGTCATAAGTTAGCTTTAGCGCCATTAGGATTGCACACAATTCAGTTTGCAATGTAGACGCCCAGTTGTTAATTCTTATGCCTAGTTTAACAAGTTTATTATCGCTCCAAACTAGGGAGGAGTTTACCTGGAATTTACCTGGAGAGAGTTCCGGGGGTCAACGCCCCCGCGGCCCGGTCTGTGACCAGGCCTCCTGGTGGATCAAAGCCTGATCAACCAGGCTGTTACTGTTGGCTGCACGCAAACCAACGTACGAGCCACAGCCCGGCTGGTCAGGAACCGACTTTAGGTGCTTGTCCAGTGCCAGCTTGAAGACTGCCAGGGGTCTGTTGGTAATCCTCCTTATGTATGCTGGGAGGCAGTTGAACAGTCTCGGGCCCCTGACACTTATTGTATGGTATCTTAACGTGCTAGTGACACCCCTGCTTTTCATTGGGGGGATGTTGCATCGTCTGCCAAGTCTTTTGCTTTCGTAGTGAGTGATTTTCGTGTGCAAGTTAGGTACTAGTCCCTCTAGGATTTTCTAGGTGTATATAATCACGTATCTCTCCCGCCTGCATTCCAGGGAGTACAGGTTCAGGAACTTAAAGCACTCCCATTAATTGAGGTGTTTTATCTCCGTTATGTGTGCCGTGAAGGTTCTCTGTACATTTTCTAGATCAGCAATTTCACCTGCCTTGAAAGGTGCTGTTAGTGTGCAGCAATATTCCAGCCTAGATAGAACAAGCGACCTGAAGAGTGTCATCATGGGCTTGGCATCCCTAGTTTTGAAGGTTCTCATTATCCATCCTGTCATTTTTCTAGCAGATGCGATTGATGCAATGTTATGGTCCTTGAAGGTGAGATCCTCCGACATGATCACTCCCAGGTCTTTGACGTTGGTTTTTCGCTCTATTTTGTGGCCAGAATTTGTTTTGCACTCTGATGAAGTTTTAATTTCCTCATGTTTACCATATCGGAGTAATTGAAATTTCTCATCGTTGAAAAATTTCAATTACTTCGATATAGTAAACATGAGGTGGCAGCAAGAGCAGATGCAGCCCTGCCAGAAGACTCCTGTTTAGATCCATCAGTGTATATAACTTGTGATAACTTATTATTACCAGCTAGGCGAGAAATTTCTTCTTCAGCAGTTGCTTTAACGAGTGATTTAAGGAAGGGATTACTAGCAATGAGCTTCTTGGGAGGGACTTGCAGGTATGTGATATTAAATGAACACATCTTCCATGGAAGGGTGAAATGCTCTTGCTGTCTACAGTGATACAGTTCATGCAGGTTATAAAACATAACGCAATTGCACGTTTTCACAATCCATTTAGATCTGTGTGTATTTACTTCGAGAAACTTAGTAAGAATGATTTTGACAGTGCCTGGTTCATTTCTTAACATTCTAATACCGAGTACAGTGTTAATCTCAACAATCCTATCACTGATACTAGAAATACCAAACTCCTTCCTCATATTAAGATCCTTTGTAGTTTTGGGACAGCCAAGAATAATTCTGAGAGCTTCATTTTGCATTAACTCCAAGGGTCGGAGAGAAATTTCTCTAGCTAATATCAACATGGGAGCAGCATAATCAATTAAGGACCTAACATAGGCTATGTACATCATTATCACGATTCTCAAATTAGCACTATAGTTGAGGTTGTAGTCACCAACAGCTTTGGAGCATTTAGCCTATCTTTGCATTTCATATTTAGTTGTGGTATAGTGGATTTGTTAAAGGGTACATCTACACCAAGATATCTGTAAGTTTCAACGTAGCTAATGTTTTCACCCTGCAAATAGATGGGTGGGGGATGTCGTTTGCTTGTTAATATCTTTGGTTTAGAGGAAGATATTATGAGGCCTAGTCGATTACAAATTGCTTGAACTTAATTAAGAATGGTACTCATCTTCTTATGTCCTGTTGTGTGGATCATGACGTCATCAGCATAGCTTATGGCTATATGTTTAGGTGAGGCAGGTAGAGCATTAATCAGAATGTTAAATAGCATGGGACTGAGAACTCCTCCCTGCGGTGTACCTAGGGACATTTCTTTAGACTCTCTTCTAAAGCCTTGGTAGAGGGCAGAGGATACTCTATTTGACAGGTATCCTATTATCCAGCAGAGTAAGCTACCACCAATATTCATTTTGGCTAGTTCACGTAGTATAACGGTTCTGTTCACGATATCAAATGCAGATTTTAGATCAAGAAATGTGGTAAAACTAGTAGAGGTGTGCGCAGTGAGAAAGGTGGAAATACAGTTCTGCACACTTTTACCTTTCGTGAACCCATAGAGATAGGGGGAAAGTTGGTGTCTGATTCTGTAGTACAGTCTGTTAAGTATCATTCTTTCAAAAGTTTTACAAACTAGTTAAGAAGATCGGTCTAAATGTATCAGGGTATTGGGGCTTAGAGATAGGCACAATGAGACTATTGGTCCAGGAAGTAGGAAGAACGCCCTCAATGTAACTGAGATTATACAGTGCCAACAAAGGGTTATTAGGCACGTGCCTTAGAGTTCTGAGAATATCATAGGTTATACCATCCTCTCCAGGAGCAGTTGATCGACCTTTAGTTAATGCATTTCTAATTCATACTCGGTGAAGAGGCAATCACTCTCATCAATATTTTGGCTCATAAAATTAATCAGTTTCAACATCTCTTCAGAAACACTCTCTAATTTTTTTTCTAATATGAGATGGAAGGTTTTCATGCCTGGATGTTTTGGACCAGTCATTTATGAGGTCATTTGCTTTTTCAAGAGGAAAGGGATGAACAACATTGCCAGTCTTTTTCCTGGTTATTTTATTTATACCTTTCCAAACCAAACTTAAAGAGGTGGACCTATTTAATCCACAAACAAATTGTTCCCATTCCTGTTGCCTAAGTTCTTGCTTTCTATGCCTTGCATTTGTTAGTGTAGCTTGGAACGTTCTGAGCTGGTCTGGGGTTCTACATTCACGGTATGCTTTACCAGTCCTCCTAGCTGCATGTGTTAGATTGCGTAGCTGTGGATCATTATAGTATTTACATTGGTTTTCATTGTCATTTATAATGGAAGGTTTATGTTTTCTTTTCCTGCCCACTTGATCTGTGAGGACAGAGGACAGTCTCAATAGTGGCAACTTAATCATCATTGAATTTTTGTGTGCCAATGGGCTCGTAATTCTTATACCATTGATCCAAGTGGTTAATAAAGTTATCTCTGTGTTCTGGGTTGAGAATAAGTTTCCTCCTTCTTTATTTAGCTCCTTGATTACTGGAGATGTAATCAAGATTGACAGTTGTGAGTCTTGGGAAGTGATCAGATAGAAAATCATCAACTATAACCGAGTCATGCATCGTATATGATGTATTAAATCCAAGGCACAGATCTAGTATACCACCATATATGTGAGTAGGCTTAGTAGTGCCCACAATTCGAACATTATCATGCTCATTTAGCAATTTCAATAGTTTAGTTCCATTGGTGTTTGTTATAGACCCACCAATATTCTTATGTCTGGCATTAAGTCTCCAAGAATGAGGGTAGGTACACTATTGATGCGATCTGGTAAAGCATCTGATCGAAGCTGGTTCGCTGGGGCATAGAGATTAAAAATGTTTAGGGAAAAATCGCCTGCATATACTTTGACACCATGATACTGCATGTTTACTCGACTCTGCAGGGCAAGGAGTGAATGTGGCAAGTTCACACAACAGTTGATTGACCTTAAGTTATAAGCTGCATATCCAGGCAACTTTGGTGGAGGTGCTCCATCTTTCAGTCTACATTCCTGCAAACAGATGACATCAATATTCTTGGTTGCACTAATATGATGTAAGTCAGGCAACCGCTTCCTGATGGAAGCAATGTTCCATGAAGAGATTTGAAATGTATCCATTGTAGTGAGTTATTACAATCTCTTGTTCATAAGATGGTATGCTTTGGCTACATTGTGCAGACACCTAAGAGCAAATAGCATAGTTTGTACGTGTTTGTCTTCAGGACCCTTTTCTTTAAGCATTTTTCGGGATCTTGGCAGTCAGTTCCAAGGCAACCTTTGAAACCAGGAGTCACGGGCTTCTTTCTTACAAATTGCTTGAAACTGAACAGAGATTGCTGATTTTTTACATCATCAACATACTCAAGAGCATCATCCTGACTACATACATTTATTAAACTCGTACTCACCTAATTGTGGTTGCAGGGGTCGAGACTCAGCTCCAGGCCCCGCCTCTTCACTGATCGCTACTAGGTCCTCTCTCTCTCTCTGCCTCCTGAGCTTTGTCATACCTCGTCTTAAAACTATGTATGGTTCCTGCCTCCACTACATCACTTGCTGGGCTATTCCACTTCCTGACGACTCTGTGACTGAAAAAGTACTTCCTAACATCCCTTCGACTCATCTGAGTCTTCAGCTTCCAATTGTTTTAGTTTAGTTAGTTTAATATGTTTATTATGCACCCCATACCCATCCTGTGGGCGGTAGTCAAAAGATAACAGAGGTACATAATTGGTCCAGGGACTGGACTCCAAAGTTTTGATAGCTGAGCAAGTTACAGAGGTAATGAATTCACAATTTACAAAGGTAATGAGCTCACAAATTACAAAGGTAATGAACTCCAGGTAGGTCTAGTCACAATCATGACAAGTTACAAAGGTATTTACAGATTACAGAGGTACGTAATGGGTCCAGGGACTGGGCCCCAAAGTTTTGATGGCTGAACTAGGTACAAGGTAATGAACTCACAAGTTACAAAGGTAATGAATACTGTAAGAATGGTTACTTACGTTTATACATGGCTACAATCATGAACAAATTATAGTGTGATGAGCAATTCACACTTCCACATTGTGACCTCTTGTTTCTGTGTTCCCTCTCTGGAACATCCTGTCTCTGTCCACCTTGTCTATTCCACGCATTATTTTATATGTTGTTATCATGTCTCCCCTGACCCTTCTGTCCTCCAGTGTCATCAGTCCGATTTCCCTCAACCTGTCTTCATAGGACATTCTCCTGAGCTCCGGAACTAGCCTTGTTGCAAACCTTTGTGCTTTCTCTAATTTCCTGACGTGCTTGACCAGGTGTGCGTTCCAAACTGGTGCTGCATATTCCAGTATGGGCCTGAAGTACACAGTGTACAGTGTCTTGAATGGTTACTTACTAAGGTATCGGAATGCTATTCTCAGGTTTGCCAGGCGCACGTATGCTGAAGAAGTTATCTGGTTGATATGTGCTTCCGGAGACGTGCTCGGTGTTATGGTCACCCCAAGATCTTTCTCCTTGAGTGAGGTTTGCGGTCTTTGTCCACCTAGCCTATACTCTGTCTGAGGTCTTCTTTTCCCTTCCCAAATCTTCATGACTTTGCATTTGGCAGGGTTGAAATCGAGAAGCCAGTTGCTGGACCACGTGTCCAGCCTATCCAGGTCACTTTGTAGTCCTGCCTGATCCTCATCTGATTTAATCCTTCTCATTAGCTTCACATCATCTGCGAACAGGGACACTTGAGAGTCTATCCCTTCCACCATGTCATTCACATACATCAAAAATAGCACTGGTCCTTGGACTGACCCCTGTGGTACCCCACTCGTCACAAGAGCCCACTGTGATACTTCATCACGTACCATGACTCGTTGTTGCCTCCCTGTCAGGTATTCTCTGATCCACTGCAGTGCCCTTCCTGTTATACGTGCCTGATCCTCCAGCTTCTGCACTAATCTCTTGTGAGGAACTGTGTCGAAGGCTTCCTGCAGTCCAGGAAAATGCAGTCAACCCACCCCTGTCTCACGGGTCTTACTTCTGTTACCTTGTCATAAAACTCCAGAAAGTTTGTGACACAGGATTTGCCTTCCATGAATCCATGCTGGTCGTTGTTTATAATCGTGTTTCGTTCCAGGTGCTCCACCACTCTCCTCCTGATAATCTTTTCCATGAATTTGCATACTATACACGTCAGAGACACTGGTCTGAAGTTTAGTGCCTCGTTTCTGCCTCCTTTCTTAAAAATGGGGACTACATTTGCCGTCTTCCATACCTCAGGTAGTTGCCCAGTTTCAAGGGATGTATTGAAGATTGTGTTTAGTGACACACACAGTGGCCCGGTGGCCTGGTGGCTAAAGCTCCCGCTTCACACACGGAGGGCCCGGGTTCGATTCCCGGCGGGTGGAAACATTTCGACACGTTTCCTTACACCTGTTGTCCTGTTCACCTAGCAGCAAATAGGTACCTGGGTGTTAGTCGACTGGTGTGGGTCGCATCCTGGGGGACAAGATTAAGGACCCCAATGGAAATAAGTTAGACAGTCCTCGATGACGCACTGACTTTCTTGGGTTATCCTGGGTGGCTAATCCTCCGGGGTTAAAAATCCGAACGAAATCTTATCTTATCTTATCTCACAGTGGCCCTGCTCCTTCTCTAAGGACCCACAGGGAGATGTTGTCCAGACCCCTTGCCTTTGAGGTATCGAGGTCACTTACCAGCTTCTGCACCTCCTCCTCCATTGTTTGTATATCATCCAGCACCTGTTGGTATGTTCCCTGTTGGTGTTACCCTCTGTGCTGTCTTCTCTCTTCATATTCCTCTCTTGGCCTCCTGCAGTTCTGTGGTGGATTGTACATCACTGCAATGACTACCTTGTGCTCCCCAGACTGAAGCATACTTACTATGTATTCTCTTCCTCCAATCTCGTCCATGCCTCTCATTTCCTCAATTTTCCATTGGTGTTTTACGAGCAGTGTAACCCCTCCCTCCTCTGCTCCTTCTGTCTTTCCTCAGGATCTGATATCCTGGTGTGAAAATTGCATTTGTTGTCTCAGTGAGTTTCATTTCTGTGACTGCTATGGTGTCAGGGGACTTCTCATTGATTCTTTCATGACACTCCCCATATTTGTTCATTATACCATCTGCATTCGTGTACCAAACCTTCAGCTTCTGTTTCAAAACTGTGGTCCTGGGAGGATATTGGGGTGGGGAGAGCAGGAGCACTGGCAGGGGCCTATGGGGGGTTGTGGTGGGGGTAGAGTTCCCATAGGGGGTTGCTGTAGGGTTGGGGTTTGTGGTGTGGAGGTGGGGACAGAGGGATTGGTGTGCGATTGTTGGCTTAGATTGGACAGTTGTCTTGGGGTTGCCGTGGTTGGGGTCCTTCTTCCGGTGTTTGTGGGGGGGGTGTGTTTGCCCTTCTACCTGTGGGTTATTCTGCCTCTCTTTTTCTCTTCATCCCAATCCTCCTTTCGTTTTTGCACTCTCTCTCAGTATCCTCCTTTCCTCTTGCGTTCTGTCTCGGTCGAGGTACACACTCTTGAATTCCGGTTTGTCTCTCAGCTGTGCTTTCTCCTGCAGGATCATGGTTCGAGTTGATTTTGCCTTGAAAATTACTTTGAGAGGACACTTCCTTCTCTCAGCATCTGTTCAAGTTGCTCAGTTTTTTCTGCAAGTTTGTTATAATCTGACGAAGCTCATACGAATCCAATGCCTCTCCAGAGGATGACACTTCTGAGGTAGTTCTTTCTTTAACACCTCCCCACAGCTGTTGGCATGGCCGACGCGGCAGGTTGTGTAGCGGGCTAGCTGCGGGATTTTCAAGGATAGCTCCTGGTCAAAGAGGCTGACCAGGTCCCTACTTAACAGAACTCAGTGTGAATGCTTTGAGAAGATACCAGAGCAGCGAAAGGACATCCCAGTGCATCGTTTCAGCGTAAATAGTTGAAGTGTTGTGCAGTTTTAGAGGGTTTGATGTCGTAGAGTCAGGACCAGTCAGCGCCTCCCCCCCTCTCCACTGGGGGAGAGGGGGAGGGCGTGTGTAGTAAACAGTGACCCTCTCATAACACCTCATCCCTGCGCGTCTCCTCCGCTCACCCACCCAACTCCCAGCCCCACCCCATCTGTAGAGGGTACTTCTCCCCTAACCCGCGATGACACTGCAGGGAGTGCCGGGCTCACAGGAACTTCCACTACAGGGACAGCATCGTGGATTTCCCGACCGCGAGGCAGCTGTCAGGTGTGCCACAGGCAGTGTGTACTCAGTTCCTCAAGCTTCAACATCCGTGCACACGAGGGCCTGGGATCTTCAATCAACTTGGCGTCCACCAGGACGCTGACATGTCCCTAGGACAGCTCTCCATCGGGCTGCTAACGGAGTCATGGCTTCATGGACTCTTGGGGAGGGTCGATGGTGCTCGTGCAAGCAGCAGATCCCTGGGCAACTTGCTGCTGTTTCCAATGGCTGTCTACCGAGGAGAGACAGGCACCTAGCAACATCTGTTGTTGGGGAAATGGATGAATTCCCTACTATGTTTGTTAACTGCTCATTACTCTGTAATTTGTCTATGATTGTAATCATGTCATAACGTGTTTATCATTCATTACCTTTGAAACTTGTCATGATTGTGACCAGCTCTACCTGAAGCTCATTACCTTTGCAAATTCTCATGATTAATGTGTTTATGATTCATTACCTTTGCAATTATTCATGAGTGTGACCAGCTCAACCTGGAGCTCATTACCTTTGTAACTTGGTCATGATTATGACCAGATCTAGTTCATTACCTTTGTAACTTGCTCAGCTATCAAAACTTATGGTGTCCAGTCCCTGGACCAATTATGTACCTCTGTAATCTTTTGACTACCGCCCACAGGATGGGTATGGGGTGCATAATAAACATATTAAACTAACTAACTTTAACACCTATCACCTTAACAGGTACCACCGTTACATTAGTGTTCTCTGATCGTGCCTGTGACAAGACTGCCTCATCATTCATTGTAGGTAGGTCCTGTACATCTGACTCATCTCCAGCTTCCAGGGGGGGTTACAAGTGTGGTGTCCGTCTGAATGTTGTAAATGTGTGTATTGGAAAAAATTACTACATTCCTCAGATCTTCAACTAGTGCGCAACACGAGCTTCTTAACTTTCTTGTTTTGTTGTCATCAGTTTGGAACTTGTCAATATTTCCAACTTACGTTATGTAGCTTTAAATGTCTCATCTAATGCAAGGCAAACTTTACGCACAAACCCATTAAGAAAATAAGAGCGCCTTCCATTATAAATATTTATAAGGGTAAATATGTTTTTATTAATGCGAGTATTTTAGTATTTTAAGTAATTGTTATCCATTCAACCTGGCGTACTTAATTACCTGGTGAGGGCAGTACCTTCACTGGTCTCAGTAAAAATAAAGATATATTGAGAGTGGCGAGTTGAGAATCATCATGGCCCAGGAGATGAAGCTCAAGAGGAGGATATCTCTTAAGGAAACTTTCAACACGTACATGCCTGAATTTAATGAGGAAAATATATTTCTGGTTCAGGTTGTTGTGGCTGTTATTATTGGCGTTGTAACACTCGGTAGGTACTGTGTTAATTTTGTGGGTAATAGACAGTTATTATTTTAAATTTTTAAGATCTTTCAAAGCGATGTTGTCTACGTAATTCATGTTATAGGATTAGAAATTTGGTCTGTTTAATAAATAGTACCATGGTTGTAGTGCCACAGCTGTGGATGCTGGTGCAGGGTTCTGATCCAAGGAAGTAGAGCTTATCTCTATTTCCTTGGACCAAATCTGATTACCTTATTCTCTAAGCGTTGTATGGGTTTAGTGCTTCATGCAAAATAATAGGTTGATAGAGAACAGCCAACCTGGGAGGTGGAATAAGGAAGTCAGTTTATTCAGGTATACACAAATACAGTTACATAGATTATCATATATAGCAGCATATGTGTAGAGAACCTAGGATAACCCAAAAATGTCAGACAGAGTGACTAATTTCCATTGGAGACTGGGTGCCCCAGTGGCCTGGTGGCTAAAGCTCTCGCTTTACACACGGAGGGCCCAGGTTTGATTCCTGACAGGGTGGAAACATTTCGACATTTTTTTTAACACCTGTTGTCATGTTCACATAGCAGCAAATAGGTACCTGGGTGTTACTCGACTGGTGTGGGTAGCATCCTTGGGGATAAGATTGAGGACCTCAATGGAAATAAGACAGACAGTCCTCAATGACGCACTGACTTTCTTGGGTTATCCTGGGTGGCTAACCCTCCAGGGTTAAAAATCCGAAGAAAATCTTATCTTAAGAGGTGCATTCTTGATGAAACAGACAATTACAGTAAAGTCCTTTATCTGTACAATGCTTGACCCAACACTGGGTTTTATAAAGTATATCAAAGTGTTGGTTAAAATTTTGTAAGATGTGTTTTTTTCGGATTTTTAACCCATAGGTTAGCCACCCAGGATAATCCAGTCAAGTCAGTGTGTCATCAAGGACTGTCTGTCTTATTTCCATTGTGGTCCTTTGATCATCCTCACCAGACTGCAACCTACACCAGCTGACTAACACCCAGGTGAAAAGGGACAGCAGTTATAAGGAAACACACCCATCGTTTCCACCCAGCCAGGAATTAAACCATGGACACTCAGTATGTGAGGTGAGAGCATTGGCTACCAAGCCACAGGATCTACAAATTAAAGACCCACTACATTCATCTTTCACCCTCAGGACTGGGACTACCATAATGTTCAATAAGTAAGAAATGGAAAACTGTTATTTTTTTGTGCTTTGGTAGGAATGCTGATCTTTTCTTTCTTAATTTTCATGAACACCTAAGATAACAGATAAATCTTACAAACTGCTACTTACATTCAATATAGTACACATACCTCTATTTCCATATGTTCTTCTTAATTAGTCTTAATCGTGTAATATTTCCTTTTAAATCTAGGAGACCTGGTTTGAGACTGAACATAATGATACATTACTGTTTGACCTGACAATAATGATATAACACAACAGTGGCTGCTGATGTATGAACAGGTTGCTAAAATGTTTTATTAGCCAACTTACTTAAGTATATGCTATATTATACAAAAATAATAAATGGTGTTTAAATGATTTGAATAGTATAGGTACTTTTCCTTCAAAAAAGGTGTCCTGATACTGATGAAGGGCTCTTGATGCAGGAAATTGGAGCTTCCTTCTATTTACTCAGATCAAACCTGATTGCCTCCAATTTTCTAGGTGCTGCATGACCTCCACAGGTTTATACTTCTTCATCATAATTATTATTTATTATTATTATTAACCCTTTGAGGGTCGACAGGCCCTCTCCGAAACTCATTCTCAGGGTCGGCCAAATTTAAAAAAAAAAAAAATTATTATTTTTTTCTTATGAAAAAATAGAGTTGTTTTTTTCTAAACATTATAGGCTAAACAAAAAAATTTTAACGTCAATACTTACCGAGATATGGAGGCGTGAAATTTGCCAAAATTGAACAACATCTGGTAACATCGCCGACTGCCGTCACCCGGTATTTTTCTATTTACTTTTTTATGTACTATTTTCAATTATTTTTCAATTTTTCTTTTTTCTGAGTAACTTCTATGGCCTCTGAGGCCAACATGATCAGTATTTTGTAAGTTTTTCTTTTCAATACTACACAATAAGGGCGTAAACACTGTTGTCATTATTTTGTTTATAGAAAATATTTACACAAACAAACGATATGAAATGTTGTTTATTACTATTTTTCTATATTTTCTATACACATATACAGTCACAGGGAATGTTTCTAGAAGTTCTGAAGCCTGTGGAAGTCTTTGAAACATGGTGTCATGCACAGTGGTGTTTTACACTCCTCACACATAAAACGAGTGTCTCTGCGTTGTTGTGGGCGTTTTTTTGTATGTGCACAGATGTAACACCTCTTCTGAGCCTTTTTCTTGAAAGCAGTAGCAGGCAGTTTTACCAGGAAGTGATCACCATGCTTCAGACGAGCAGGTAGTTGTTGATAATTTGGTGGGCGGTCAATTGCAGGTGCTGTTCCTTGGTACTTGAATACTATTTGTCTGATGACAGACAAACAGAATTCGCCGTACTGTGGTTTGTTTCTGGTCCTCATCTTATACATATTATAAGCATTGAGCATGGAAATGTCCAGAAGATGGAAAAACAGTTTGATGTACCACTTATAACTCTTGCGAACACAATCAGCAAACCCAATCTGCATGTCACATTTGTCCACTGAACGCATGTTGAAGGTGTAATCAATCACAGCTGCAGGTTTTAGAATGGGTTCATTGCTCTCTCTATGCTGCCTGCCACTGTCTGCCATTTCATTAGGGTGAACTGATGACAACAGTGTGACATCTTGTTTGTCATGCCACCGAAATGCCATGATGTCATTGGCAGCAAACGCCTGCACCTCACCTCTACGAGTGCCAGCGTCAAACCTGGGCATATGTTTCCGATTTGCACGCACTGTGCCACACACATCTGTCATGTTCACTCGCAAAAAATCACTGAGTGAGGGGCTTGTGTACCAGTTATCTGTATATAATATATGCCCCTTATCAAGGTATGGTTCTATCATTGTTCGAAACCACATCACCTGAGATGCCCAATAACTTCTGGTATTTTGCAATGTATAACTTCCAGTGTACACAAATAATATCCAATACCAGACCACTGTAACAATCACAAAGCACAAACAACTTTATACCAAAGCGTTTCCTCTTGCTTGGTATGTACTGCTTGAAAGAGAGTCTTCCTTTGAACAGAATCAAAGACTCGTCAATTACAAGCTTCCTGAAGGGATAAAAATGCGTACTGAATTTCTCTTTCAGATACACAAACACATTCCTAATCTTATATAACATGTCAGTTCTCTCAGGCCTGGTTTTATCTGAGAAGTGAAGCATACATAACATTAGCACAAATCGATTCACTGGCATTATATCACTGAAACCTGGGGTTGCAATTAGGCGGTCTGTTGACCAGTATGATTTCACTTTGTGCTTATACACATGTGGCATAAGCATTATTGTGGCAAAGAAAAGATACATCTCAGCCACAGTTGCCTCCTTCCACTGGTGTAGACGTGATTTTGGTGAAGTAATGTGTTTGCCATGGTGTACTCGTAGTGTGTGTTGCTTTCCATGACAATACTTTCCATCAGTGGTTCGTCAAAGAATAACTCGAAACATTCCAGTTCAGTGGCATTGTTCCCAAGTGTACAAGATGGCCATATTCCACTTTGGCTGTCATCAAACTGGTGGGCATTTGGAACAAAATTGACAGCTTCCTGCCAATCCCAGGTGCGGTCTGCTGGTGGGTACTGGACAATGACAGGTGGTTGTGGTTGTGGAGGCTGGTGTGGTGGGTGAGTGGGGGATGGTGGCCTTTGTTGTAGATCAGCTGACGCAGCGGCGTGGGTGGCAGCATGGCCCACTGCTGGTGCCTCACCGCCGGCACCACTACCGCCACGGACATTTTCCATCCCAATTGCAACAGTATCATCGTCATTTTCACTGTCTGTTCCTGTTGTACAGCCACGGGATGTACTCCGAGATACACTCCTTCCCCTTGGCATAACATATGGCACACTACCAGAGCGCATATATCGTCGTATATACTGACGCTTCACTGGGGAATATTGCACTTCACTATCACTACTGGAACTAGTTTGAAGAGCTTGTAGTTCATATTCACTATCACTTTCATCACCCATGCTCTCATCTGAGTCTGGGATTTGGGAAAATAGAAGTTTCCTCTTGGGTTCTGGTACAACTGAACGTGAACAAGACGGCCCAGCACCAGAGGTGGAAGGCTGAGGGTCATCTGGGTTTTCCTCACTAATACCGATATTATGGTCATTAGTTTCAGTCAAAACCTCACCAAAACCATGAAACTCATCTTCACTGGCACTTCCATCTGTATTAGAACTGTCACTGGGGAACAAAAGTGTCCCAATTCGCCGAGGAGTGAGGAGCTTCTTACCGCGAGGCATGGTGGACATTGTTTACTAAGAGGGTGTTCCCACAATGCACCACTGGGTCCCAGATTTTTTTTCTACCGCACACACCGACCACTTAGACCCATTCTCTCACATGTAGGCCTACCAGCCTTTTCCCACGAGATTTGACGGCGCTAGAATTTGTGCGTACTAGTACGTCAAAAAACCCCTACGCGTAAGATGTACTAGTACAGCCGAAACCCTCAAAGGGTTAATAATGATCCACACATGCTTTGCATTGTGCAGATATATACAATAATTATTGCACAGTACTTTACAGTAGTTAAATTTGATAGTCCCCTTGAATGCTTAGTATTTTAAGCAAACCTAGAGCTGAATGTCAGTAGTACTGTACATGAATGAGATACAATAATAATAATTTTAATTCAAATATAAATAATAATATAATTTTTTGTATGATCCTACATTGTTGTGAGCTGGTTTATTAATAATGGTAATAATATAATATTTAATTCATGTTATTATTCCCTTAAGTGCTAAATTCCTATGAGTCATTTAGCATTTCTTGGTAATTCATAATTTTTGTTTTAACAGAATTAAGATAAACAGGTACATAAATTATTTTTAGTTGGGAATATGCTATGAGGATATAATGATGCTGAGTTGCAAGTTAATCAGTGTAATTCTTTAAGTATTGTGAGATATCACAGCACTGATGCAGCCTTCAATCTTCCCCTGACCTTAACCCCCCCACACACACAAAAAAAAAAGTTTAGAATGGTCCAGTCAGTTGGTATCAAATGACCTCTTGGCACACCTACCTGTATCAATTGTCTGGTCAACCTGTAACAGTGGTAGCAAGTCACCTTGTAGCACACATACCCATAGTAGTTCGTTGGTAAGCCTGTAGGACTTTTATCAAATTACCTCACAGTAATCCTTCCCTTAGCAATTTTCTGGTCTCTTTGTAGAACACAATATTTTATAATAATTAGGAAGTATTATAGTAATGCTAATATACAACAGGATATATCTTATTGACTGAAAACATCTGGTCACAACACAATACAATATTGTAATGTTAAACCATTAAATATTTGTATTTTATAAGCAGTAAGGATGCTTATTTCTAGTTGGTGTATACAAAACAGTATAAAAGCCCCATTTGATCATTTATTATTTTTCTCATTTCAGTAATTTTATGGCGTCTGTTTCGTGCAACTAGCAAACGACGTGCAGTATTACTAATGGGATTGTGTGAATCTGGAAAGACGCAGCTATTTTCACAGTTGTGTTATGGAACAGATGTCATCTCTGTTACCTCCATTAAAGAGTCTGTTGGAGAATATGTGACTGGAAAGGTGTGCCTTTTGTTAAATTTTGCTTGATATTTTATAGTATGTAGCTGAAAGCAATCTTTATTATATTATAAATCTTTACAGTTCTTCTTTTTCTAAGCTTTGGCTAGTTTATCAGTCCTGTGTGAATATTCTTTATTAAAAACCTATAATTAGAAGAAAATATATGTAGTCTTTTTACATTTTTGTCCAAATACTGTTTCCCACATTGCTGAAATGTAATACAGGTCAGCCATCACTAATTCGGCAATCAGTTATCCGGTTCCATCAGTAATCCAGCGCTAATTTCGGCTAGCATAATTTCAAATTTCATCATTATACTGACTCAAATTTCATCATTGTACTGACTCCGAAATTGTACAAATGGTTGTAAATCCATAGCAGCAAGCCAGTGGAGGAGAAAGCAGTGATGAAAATGAGGAAGATGTAGCCGAGTCTTTATTGATATACTTTAAGTGTATTCTAATCTAACCACTCTGTAATCCAGCAAACTCAATAATCTGGCACACTACAGGTCCGAATGATGCCAGATTAGTGATGGCCTACCTGTACTATATTGCGAGTGCATCCACATGCGAGTTTTTTCAAATATGAGCAGTCGCTCAGTCGATTTTTTGCTTCCATACACGAGTAAAATTTCCATAAGCAAGTGGGCCTCAAGGGATGTTCCTTGATGCAGGTGAGGGACTCTTGCTCTTGATCCAGGGAACTGGATCTCATTTGTTCGTTGGACTATCTTATTGAAACTTGGGCAATGTATGATGGAAAGATGCTTCTTAACGTACACCAAAAATGAAAGAAATCGGACCATAATTAACGGAGTTCACTTCCCAGCCATTAGCTGCCCCTTAGCAGTATATTTTCATATGGTTTTTATAGTTGTATTCTCGTTTTTTTTGGTCTCATTTGATAGAATGGAAGATATACTACAGAAATGGATATGATTTTAATTGGGTTCACGATGAAGAGTACCTTGAAATTGAGCTCAAAGTAGCGGAAATGTTTGATTTTGCCGATGTTCAGGAGTAAACAAATGATGTTATTGTCCAATGTGTGTCCAACTGGCTAGTCTGATAATGGGGTGACATTATTTATGCAGTTATTACAATAATGGAGTAGTCTGCATAACATTAAATCTTCGAGTGTATATATCATGTTTCTGTGTTATTAATATTGTTTATTATGTCATATTAGATGAATTGTGATAGATAAATAAGCTGTATAGACGATGACAGCGAAATATTGAAGTATCTTGTCGTGCGTCCTGAGAGCCGGGAATGGATTAATTGCATTTCAGTTAATTTAAATGAGGAAAATTGAGTCTGCAAACGAGCAAATTCAGATGCGAGCAAGGTCACGGAACGAATTAAACTCGTTAGTGGAGGTTCCACTGTACTTTGTGTTTTCTGATTATTAATTTTTCTTTAATATTTCTTACATATTTGCATAATAATTCTAATATATTTGTTCCCCTTTCTTCATAATTTTTTTATTTATCCCCCTTTATGTTTTTTACTAAGATGATACAGTTTTCTTTTTACCTTGGATATTAAGAGTTGCATAAAGTTATCTGCTTGTGGCTTAGCCTAATGAGTATTACCAATTTCACCTTAGCCTAATGAGTTGTGGCTTAGCCTAATGAGGCATAAAATTGTTTTTATAGAACTGTTATTATATAATTTTGTTGCCAATTCCAAATGTGAAAGGCTTCAGTCTTGCATGAAATTATTAGATTCTTTTTTGAGGATATTAGATTGCAAGATGTTAAAGACAGGAAAAATATAACTAAATCACATACCTTGTATGATGATTCTCAAAAACTGTGCTAACCTGACTTGTAAGAAAAATATGGTCTGTAGTAGCACAGTGTTTATATCTAACAAGTTTAAAATTTGAGTGAATGAACTGGAAGAAGCCTTCCCTTCCTTAGATATAAACTGATTACCCATAAGTTTCAACTAACTTAAGACGTTGCAGTACTTTAGTTATCTTAGGATGTTGCAGTGTCTTAGTGATGCTCTTTATTCCGATATGATTACGCATTAATATGTTCTACATTTTTTGTTTTTACAGAAATCTTTGCCTGTATATGATCTTCCTGGCCATGAGCGAATTCGCTTTGCAGCATTTGAGAAAGTGAAGAAGTTAGCTCGTGGAATTATTTTTGTCCTGGATTCTGCCACTGCTCAGAAGGATGTTAGAGATGTTGCAGAGTAAGAAAAAATCACATCCTGCACTTGTTTAAATAAATAAATTATGTATATACAGAAGGACCCCAATTATATGGCGGTGAGGTTCCAGGCTACTGCCATAAAATGAAAATCACCGTAAAGTGAATCACCCTTGTTTTCAATTTTAAATGCATATAAATGCCTGATAATATGTTTATACTATCATATATTATTACATAAATAATAAAATTAGACCTAAAAAACAATAAAGTAAAATGCATATCCAGTACACTATTTCTTACTTTAAAATACTTTCGTCTTTAGCTTATAGTGAGTGGTGAGTAGTATTAGCCTCTAGCATTAGTTCCTAGGAAGAGTGTTAGCCTGTCTTAATTATTTGTTCTTAATAATATTTTATTACATGTAAAACTACATTTTTTATACCACAGAAAGAAATAAAGATTGTTTGCAGCTTTAAAGCCAGGCATTCACTTCTCTTCTTTAGTAATAAATGCCCTTAAAGAGTATCTTCCAAATAAATTAGGTTTCTTCCATATTAAAATCTGCTGCTTGGTATATCCACTACATTGGATTATCCCAGCTAACTCATGTGGATGCTTACCCTGCACTTTGACGTTGTGCAGTTGGTTTCTTTCCCTAAGCCTTTGAAACCAGCCTCTTCTAGCTTTGAATTTATGCTCAACATATATTAAGTGTGCAGTAGAGCTAGGCCTAAAAAATAATATGAAAGTAAAATGAATGTAAAAATTGCTAGAATACAAAGACGCAGAGTACACAAATTCTGAAAACAGTGTTTTGGGTGGACACGTAACAGGCGCTGTCAGATGGACTTGGATGGACATGCATTAATTTGGCAATTGACCAGGTATTGGGCATCCAATTGGGAGTGACTAGTGACGCTAAACAAATTATTTATACATTAATGTAGTACAGAAACGGACCCTGGCTCACAGCAACAGACCCTGGCTCACAGCAACAGACCCTGGGTCACAGCAACAAACCCTGGCTCATGTCATAATGAAAATGTCTATAATAACTTAATACAGTATACAACATAAAAAGTGCCCCAGAGTGATTATTCTTATTCTTTATTTAGGTACATGTACACATAAGTACAATTATCAGTACAGCCTGTCTTCACTTAACGACGGAGTTCCGTTCCTAAGACCACATCATTAAACAAGTTTGTTGCTAAGTGAGGAGTATACTATAATGGTAGTGAGTTTGTGTCAACCATCTTTGATATTGTTTTAATGTCACCTTTGCACCATTTATAACATTTCTGGTATATTTTTAAATGTTTATCAAGTAGTGTACTGTATATTGAAATAAACAGAATAGAGGAAATCACCTCTGATATACATTATTTTGGTATGAATACTGGTCAGAGAGCCCATCGTAGGTCCGAGACATTGGTAAACAAGTACATCACTAAGTGAAGAGAAGCTGTACTATCTCAGTCCGATATCAGACATAGACATACCTTGCTCACTGAGTTTGATCATTTCTAAATTTGCAATTAAAGTAAGAGCCTTAAAACTCTCTCTTTTATCGCAACTACCCTTAGATGTCATTGTAACACAAAAAGAGTATACAGTGGACCCTCAATCAATGATATTAATCCGTTCCAGGGAGCTCATCGTTAGATGAAATTATCGTTAGTTGAATTAATTTTCCCCATTAGAAATAATGGAAATCAAATTAATCCGTTCAAGACACCCAAAGAAATGAAAAAAAAATATTTTTACCATATGAAATATACATTTTCCTACACACACAAACAGAAGGATAGATGCACAATACATGTATACATATGTATATTGTGTAATGAAGAATAAATGACACTTACCTTTATTGAGGATGAGTGATGGGATGGGAGGAGGGGAGATGATGGATGTTATTATTTTTTGGAAGGGGAATCCCCTTCCATGAGGACTTGAGGTAGCAAGTCCTTTTCCTTGAATTCCTGCACATATTTTTCAGCCACTTTTTGGTCCAAACTGGCAGCCTCACCATGCCTTATCACACTATGTATGCCACTACGATTCTTAAATCTCTCAAACCAATCTTTGCTGGCCTTAAATTCACTCACAACACCACTAGTTGCAGGCATTTTTTTAATTAAATCATCATGCACCTGCCTTGCCTTTTCACATATGATAGCTTGGGAGATGCTATCTCCTGATATCTGTTTTTCATTTATCCACACCAATAACAGTCTCTCAACATCTTCGAGTACTTGCGATCTGTGTTTCGAAAACATACTTGCACCTTTTGCAACAATAGCTTCCTTCATTGCCTTTCTGTTGGCTAAGATAGTAGCAATGGTTGATTGGGGTTTGTTATACAACCTGGCCAGCTTGGAGACACGCACTCCAGTTTCATACTTTGTGATGCTCTCCTCCTTCATTTCAATTGTAATTCTCACCCTTTTTACCACAGGGTTGGCACTAGAAGCTTTCTTGGGGCCCATGGTGGCTTATTTTGCAGTTACAAGCACTAAAAACACTGGAATAAAACAAAATGTACCAAATGTATGCGTGGATGCGACCACACTGGCTGGCTTGTAAACACTGGCACACTAACTGAAGGCAGGGCAGCTAAGGCACGCTCAGGCCAGATGGGACACATGGACGCGTTCGGGACGAATCATGTTGGTCGAGTTTTTCATCATTGGTCGGGCCAAAATTTTTATGCTCAAACGCTTCGTTGGTTAAATTTATCGTTGGACAATGCCTTCATTGGTTGGGGTCCACTGTATATGTATATAAAATACACAATAACTTTAAAACACTTGAAACTTGAGAAAGTTTCCAGACATAACTGAGATATGTGTTTGCAGAGGATGTAAACAAACTGAGAGTGGACGAGTGGCACACAGACACGATAATAGTGAATCAGGAGCCATGTAAATGAATTTTTGGGTATAATTTCAAATATCCGTATTAGCAAATTGCCGTAAAGCGAAGCGCCACAGAGTGAGGCACTATTGTGTAAAGGAAGAAAGTTGAAAGTGAACATAGATAAGAATAAGGTGATAAGGGTATCAAACGAGTTAAGTAAAAAAAAATTGGATAGCACATTGGAGGGAAGGAGTATGGAAGAAGTGAATGCATTCATATATTCGGAAGTAGACTTGTCAGCAGATGGGTTGATGAAGGACAAGATAATCCATAGAATTGATGAAGGAAAAAGGGTGGGAGGTGCATTAAGTTATCTGTGGAGACAAAGAATGTTATCCATGGAGGCAAAGAAGGGAACGTATGAGAGTATACTGGTATCAACACTCTTATATGGATGTGAAGCATGGGTTGTAAATGCTGCAGCAAGAAGGAGGCTTGAGGCAGTGATGTCATGTCTAAGGACAATGTGTGGTGTAATTATTATGCAGAGAATTCATAGTGTGGAAATAGTTAGAGGTGTGGAGTTACTAAAGGTATTTTTCAGAGGCTCAGGAGATGTTGTTGAAGTGTTTGGTCATTTAGAGAGGATGGAGCAAAATAGGAAGACTTGGAGGTGTAAAATCTGAAGTGGAGGAGGGGCAGGGGTCATCCTAGGTACGGATAGAGGGACGGGGTAAGGGGGTTTTTTGTTTTCAAGGGGCTTGGACATACAGTAGGCACGTGTGAGTATGTTAGATAGGAGTGAGTGGAGACTAATGATTTTTGGGACTTGGTGAGTTGTTGGAGTATGAGCAGGGTAATATATGTGAAGGGATTTAGGGCAAATCAGTTAGCCAGACATGAGTCCTGGAGGTGGGAAGTACAGTAGAGTGCAGTACAGGAAATATTGTATTTTAAAGGAGGGGTTTAAGATATTTGCTGTTTAGAGGGACATCTGAGCTGTCATATCTGCATGCTTCTGGCAAGACAGTGATAGTGTGAATGATGGTGAAAGTGTTTGTTTTTTGAGTCACCCGTCTTGGTGGGAGATGGCCATTGTGTTTAAAAAAAAAAAACCATGCATGCGCACTCACACTCCTACCCCCACCCCTAAAGCCTTGATTAAGATATCTTATTCAAACTAATTATAAAAGATACCAGACTTTATTTAATAAAGACCTGGACTCTACAAATATCTATGACTTGCTAAACCCTACTCACCCAATCCTGAAGTGTGCCCGGTTCAATATTTAAAAAAAAATAATTACGTTTTGTTGTTTACTTTATATAAACTTTTCTTTTAAAAACCAAATAAATTCGAAATGTAAAACTAAGAATTCGCTCATTTTTGTTGATCAAATTAAGAAGGTCCATATTTTCGTAGATGGATTTCCACTAGCCTATTTTGTAGAGTCCGTTTATTATCAACCAAAGTCTGGTATCTTTTCAATTATTTTTTCATATTTGGGACTATTGAGTATCCTTTTCATTTCTCTTGTATTAACCCAATAACTGTCGCAACCTTTTGCAATTTGTCCAATGTCTCAAAATTTTAAAAAAAAAAAATAAAAATAATCCAGAATGAAATCAGACTTGGCTTAAAATAAGATTTTCTTTGTCGTCACACTCAGTTCATCCTATGATATTTCGTCTTTTATTTTGAAATTTTTCAACAAAAATAAAGTTTTTTGAAACCGTACTGCAATACTGTAAATATTGTAAAAATTACATTCAACCCATTCATGACTGCGTATTAGAATGGCTATTTGACATTTTGGAATGACATCATTTGTTTACTTTGAAATCGGCAAAATCAAACATTTCCTGTAATTACTCCATTTCCAGTTCTTTTTATAGTAAAATTAATCAAAACACCTCCTTTTTTCCTAAAAAATTTTTTTCCTTCTATCAAATGAGACAAAAACGAAAAACAACACAAATACTATACAAAAATAGCCCACAAAGCGCATTTTTTTTTTCGGTCGAGTTTTTTTTTCTCTTTATGCCTCGTGCCCCAGGATTTTTTTTTTTGGGTGCACATGCCACACAGACCCATTCTCTCACATGTGGGCCTACAGTTTCCCCGCCTGATTTGAAGCCGCTAAATTTAGAGTTATATACGTCAACACGGTACCTCAAAAACTATATATAGGCCGCGACAGTCAAAGGGTTAAATACACTCACAAGAAAAGACTAGGGGAGACCTTTAATTGGTAAAATAAAATGTAATAACTTTTTTTTTTTTCTTTATAAAAAATTTTAAGATATCTTTTCAAACTAAAGTTATTATAAAATTAAACCAAAAACGTTATTACTTTTATTGTTGTTTAAAATTAAGAAGGTCCCCATCAGTCTTTTCTTGTGATGTGTTTTTAAAGCAAGTCATAGATATTGTGAGCCCAGGTCTTTATTAAATAAAAGTCTGGTATCTTTTATAATTTGTACTAAATCATATTTGTACTATTGAGGGTTTGCTATCTTTTTCTTTCTCTTTGTATTAACCCTTTGACTGTCGCAAGCCCTTTTCTGAAACTGTCATTTTATGTCTCAAAATTTTTGGAAAAAAAAATAAAATTATTTTTTCTTATGAAATGATAATCTTTTCCCGATGGTAATGACACCAAAAGTACAAAATTTCGTCGAAAACTCACAGAATTACACTCCCGCGAAGTTAGCGGTCTCGGCAACATATACGCATCGGCGATTTCGCCGACTTTGAGCCCTGTTTTTGGCCAATTCCGTTGTTCCAGTTGACCAAACTCATAGCTATTTCTTTAGAACCCCATTTTTTCAATCAATTGAGTACAAGAAACCGCCCATTTACCGATTTGAACTACCCAATAAAGTGGTCAGAAATTGGCAATTTGGCCAATTTCATGCAAATTAAAAAAGATGCCAATTTCAAAATAGGGTCAAGAATAAACAATGTAGACATTCTTGGCACTAAAATGACATATCCTCTGTTCATTAGTCACATCTCTAGGTCCCTCTTGTATTTACTATTGCTTTCTATTTGATTTTTTATTCATACAAAAAATACAAAATTTACTGTTATGCAGACTACTGCATTATTGTAAAATGGTATAAATAATATCAGTGCATAGTGAAAGAATATTAGACTCCCCAGTTGACGTGTATTGGACGTGGGGTGTGATTTGCTTACTCTTGAACATTGGTAAAAATTGAACATTTCCGCTACTTTGAGCTCAATTTCAAGGTCGTTTTCATCGTGAAACTAATCAAATCATTTTTATTTCTGCAATATGTTTTCCATTCTATCACATGAGACCCTGAAAACAAGAATACAATGATAAATACTATACGAAAATACACCTCAAAGTCGGCGTTTTAAGCCCAAAAAAATGGTCAGTTTTTTTTCTCGTTATGCACTGCGTGCTGCAGGATTTTTTTTATGTGGTGCACACTGACCACACAGACCTGTTTCTCTCACATGTGGGCCTACCAGCTTTCTCCTGCTTGATTTGAAGCCGCTAGAATTATTGAGTATACATATATACGTCCAAAACACTGGCTCATAAGACGTATATATATGACCAAAACAGTCAAAGAGTTAATTATAGATGACTTTTTCATCAATAATTGGTATGACATATCATCTTTGTCTTTTTCTTTCTCTCCTTTTTGTTCTCCCTTTTTTCTTTCTCTCATTTTCTTTCTTTTCTTGCTTTTTCTTTCTCTCTCAGTATTATATATGACTTTCCACCAATAATTGGTATGACATATCTTCTTCATTCAAACACTTTCTGCACTAAGCTTAGCTAAAATACTGTACTCTCTACAGTACTTACCAAGACTCTTGAAACACTTGTTTTTTGTTTTACTTATGTTATACAGTGGACCCTCGAACCAACGATATTAATCCGTTCCTGAAGCTCATCGTTAGTCGAAATTATCGTTAGTCGAGTTAATTTTCCCCATAAGAAATAAAGGAAATCAAATTAATCCGTTCCTGCACCCCAAAGTATTTAAAAAAAAAAAATTTTACCACATAAAATATTAAATTTTTTAAAACACACAAACTGAAGAAGACATGTACAATTACATGACACTTACCTTTATTGAAGATCTGGTGATGAGTGATGGGATGGGAGGAGGGGAGAGTGTGGATGGTGTTAGTGTTTAGAGGGCAATCCCCTTCCATTAGGACTTGAGGTGTCAAAGTCCTTTTCCGGGGTTACTTCCCTTCTTCTTTTAATGCCACTAGGACCAGCTTGAGAGGGCACTGGACCTCTCGCACAACATATCTGTCCATAGAGCTCTGTACCTCCGTTCCTTTATGATTTGTCTAAAATGGGCCACAACATTGTCATTGTAATAGTCACCAGCACGGCTTGCAATAGCTGTGTTAGGGTGATTTTCATCCCTAAGATATGCAGTTCAACCCACTTTGCACACATTTCCTTAATCTTTGAAGTCAAAAGATTCCAATTGTATGTTTGTAGCCCCAACCCGTCTCTTTTAACCTACTCTCACCCACACAGGACGTGCTGAAACGATCTTGCCCATGGTGACTTATTTTAGGCAATTAACGCTGTGATAAAAATTTCCGATTAAAATGTTTTGCAGTCGGATTGGCTTGTAAAACATGCGGCCACATTGGAACCGAGGGTCCATTTTTACCTGTAAAAATTTTTAAAATTATTGTATCGGAAAATTTGTCTTGCCATCATTGTGTGTTATGTAAAAAATTTTGATTAACTTATATTATAAATTTTAATTAAATAATACAAATATCATTTTTCCTATTTTTAATGAACTCCAGATTCCTGTATACTATTTTGTGTGATGGAATTGTGCAGAGTAAAGTGTCCAGGTATTGGTGGTGTGCAACAAGCAGGATCTCAAACTAGCCAGGGCAGCACCTCTCATACAGAAGACTCTGGAGAAGGTAAATGTATGTTGAGTATAACCTTTACTTGTATTTGCCTATAAGCTTTTTTTAAAAACTAATATTACAGTTAGTCATTTTTTCCCCCTTCTCTCACTTTTTTTTTTTTTGGAGGGGGGGGGGGCAGTGATTGTTTCCCATAACTGGACCTTGGAATGATTGTTCAAATTTTTGTGGGTTAGGCATCACAGGGGTGCTAAATGGCTAACCATTGGCAAGGGCAGGCAGGCCCCTTCAAGTCAAACAGCTTGCTAAGAATTCCTAACTTCTATGCTGTAGCTCATAGACTAAGGAATCATTGCTGCTTTCCTAAAGTAGTACTGTATATTGCACATGCACTTTTTATTGTATTTTTAGTGACACTGGTAGTGACAGAGTAATGGACTTTGTCAGCACTGGGAAAAATATAATATTGAAAAATGTATTGAAAATATTAAGGGTGCAAATATGCCAGGAGAATCCACCATCAGTTCCTGTTGAAAGAATTGCATGAAGAATCGGGAATGATTTTAGTATTACTCCCATGTCAATGAAGAAATTAATATGAGGCTGCTTGTCAGCTTGTAGTAGGCAGAAGCAGAGGAACTGCTTACGTAATAAGATGAGTAGATAAATGGGACACTTATGCAACATTTGGGTATCTTTATTCTGGAAGCCTTTTGCCAGCCAGTGGCTTCATCAGTTCAGCACAGAGAAAGGTGGAAGATGAGGACTGATTACCACCTTTCTCTGCTGCAATGGACTGAAGCAGCCACTGGCTGGCAAAACATTTCCAGAATAAAGATACCCAAACATTGCACAAGTGTCTCATTTATCAACTAGTTCATTTTCTAAATCATTTATTCACATAAGACGAGTAGTTGATGAATGAAGAAATTGAAGAGATGATGTTGGCTGATACTCAAAAGAAAAAAAAAAGGATTGATTCTAGGAAAGATAAATTAACTTAGAACTTTCTGCAGGTTAGAAAAATTCAATAAAATAACTGTGTAAATTACTAAGTGTAAAAAGAGAAGCTTTGTTTCTTTGTTGGGTCACCTTGTCTTGGTGGGAGACAACCAAAAAAAAAAAACTATGTAATACAGGGTATTCACAAAAACACTCCCAGATTTCAAACAGGTATAACATGTAACATTATTGTAATAATCTTCCAGTTAGTAGCTTCAGATAAAGGATTTCATTCAGTTTCATTAAAAGCACTCAATGTGCGCCCCTCTGGTTGCTCGGCAAAAATCAATACAGTAGTCCAGTTCGGTCCAGATGCTCTGCAGCATATCTGGTGTTATCGTGCGAACTGCTTCAGTGATCAAAATTTTCAGCAGGTAGTGGTGGTACGTAAACTGTGCTCTTCATGTACCTTCAAAGAGAAAAGTCACAAACAGGTCTGGTGACCTTGCAGGCCACTTGCAGAGATCACTGGACCTTACTGTTTGTGACTTCTTTCTTTGGGGGTACGTGAAGAGCACAGTATATGTACCACCACTACCTGCAACCGTGGAAGAACTGAAAATTTCGATGACTGAAGCAGTTTGCATGATAACATCAGATATGCTGCAGTGTCTGGACCGAACTGGACTATCATTTCAATGTTTGCCGGGCAACCAGAGGGGTGCACATTGAGTGCCTTTAATGCTGCCCTATACCACATGAAACTGAATGAAATCCTGCATCTGAAGATACTGTGAAAGATTATTGCAATAAAGTTACATGTTATACCCATTTGAAATCAGGGAGTTTTTGTAGACACCCTGTATAGTGGATAAGTTCTTAGCGGGTATTCCAGTGATGGAGAGGAACATCATCAAGTTCAAGAGAAGATCAGATATGTTTATGCCCTATAATCAATTCTGCTGAAGCATTCTACTTTTTGCTATGCAGGTGCCCAGCACACTTTAAATTCTAATCATCTCCTACATCACTACATTAATTACAGTTTTGCTTTTATGATCATGGGAAGCACTAGTCTCATAGGGGTCATATAGCCCCTGGATAATGGGAAATATAATGTGTTTTGATCCAAGAATGGAGAGGTAGTTCTAATTCCTTCAGTCAAGAGTGCTTTAGTATTAGTACATCTCCCCTTGAAGATCACATTAATAGCTGCAGGCACAACCTGTGTCACATGTGTAGGTGATGAATCAGGTGTTGATGATCTTACAGAAGAATCAGACCTCTGATTCTCATCTGGAACCTGATTACCAACACCTTCATAAAACCTTTCAACTCATTATCATTTTACACTTAGGTTTCGTATGGCATCATTGTGCTGGTGTAACTCTTTAACTGTGGCATATCCTAAAATTACATTTCTTGGGTGTGTTCGTGAAAAAAATTTTCTTAGTTTCAAAGAGTGCATTTTTATGTATTGATAAGACTAAAATGAGTGTAATCTGATAAAAACTTACTATTTTATGGTGTGTTGAAGTTGGCAAAAAAAAAAAAAACATAATTTGTTAGCAACAGTGACATAAATACCCCAGTGACATTTACTTTACATTTTATTGATGACAAATTATGATAATTTTAAAGTTTTTTATTGCTTTTAATATTTAACTCTATGTACCTTAGTTTCTTTTGATATTAGATGTGTTGCAAGGTGGCTTTAGTTCTTCAAGCATGAGGAAATGCATGATTCAACATTGTTTCACTGGAGTATACAGTATAAAACTGATGCAATAATTTTTTTTTTTTTTATTCAATTTTTTTAATACTTTGGCCTTCTAACACTAAGCAGTACATAGATTACTAATGATATAATTGTTTCAAGATGTAATACTCTTCATAACATGGAAATAAGTCACATTGTGTGACAGTATTGGATTATCCTAGGTTAATTTTTTTTTTTTCAACAAACCGGCCATATCCTACCAAGGCAGGGTGACCTAAACAGAAAAATGAAAGAGGCTAATTATTATGTTAAATAATTAGGTTAGAGGGAAGGCACATAGGTGTACATAACATGTACGTGTCTTTAACCCTTTCAGGGTCGCCAGGCCCTCTCCGAGACTTGTTCTCAGGGTCGCCAAATTTTCAAAAAAAAAAAAAATTATTTTTTCTTTTGAAAAGATAAGAAAATCTTTTCCCAATCATAATGGCACCAAAAGTATGAAATTTAATGGAAAACTTACGGATGTGCTCTCACGAAGTTAGCGGTTTCGACGATGTTTACACATCGGCGATTTTGCCCACTTTGAGCTCTATTTTCGGCCAATTCTAGTGTACTAGTTGACAAAAATCATAACTATTTTGCTAGAACTCCATTTTTTCTATGAAATGAGTACAAGAAACCACCCATTTACTGATTTCAACTATCCAATAAAGTGGTCAGAATTTAACAATTTTGCCAATTTCACACAAATTTCAAAAGATGCCAATTTCCAAATAGGGTCCAGAATAAACAAGACAGACATTCCTGGCACTAAAATAACATTTCCTCTGTTCATTAGTCACGTCCCCATGCCCCTCTTACATTCCTTTGCTTTCCACTTTGAATTTTTATTCTCACAAAAAATAGAAGATTTGCTGTTATGCAGACTGCTGCATTAGTGTAGAAATGGTACTTGTGAAAGAATATTAGACTCACCAGTTGACGTGTATTGGACGCGTAGCATGATTTGTTTACTTTTGAATTTTGGCAAAAATCGAAGATTTCTGCTACTTTGGGCTCAATTTCAAGGTACTTTTCATTGTAAAACCAATCAAAATCGTCTCAATTTCTGTAATAT
Organism: Cherax quadricarinatus; assembly: GCF_026875155.1. Classification (NCBI taxonomy): domain Eukaryota; kingdom Metazoa; phylum Arthropoda; class Malacostraca; order Decapoda; family Parastacidae; genus Cherax; species Cherax quadricarinatus. The sequence goes on along the minus strand of NC_069423.1, from coordinate 31,042,982 downwards.
GTTTCCATTCTATAAAATGAGACCAGGAAAACTAGAATACCATCATAAATACCATACGAATATATAATGCAAAGTCGCTGTTTTAAACCAAAAACACTGTCAAAGTTTTTTTTTCTCATTACGCACTGTGTGCTGCAGGATTTTTTTTATACTGTGCACACTGATTACATAGACTCATTCTTTCATATGTAGGCCTACTAGCTTTCTCTCACTAGATTTGAGGGCACTAGAATTTAGGCGTACTAATATGTCAAAAACCCTGGTGCATAAGCCGTACTAGTACGTCCAAAACCCTGAAAGGGTTAAGACAACTGTAAAGCATATTTACAAGCAAATCTTATGATAATACAATTATTTCAAGGTTTATTACTCGTCAAAACATGGAAATAAGTCAGTGTTTGACTGTATTGGGTTATCCTGACCTCTTGAGGGTCAGTGCCATAGTTTTTACGGTTTTGAACTCTGGGTTAGTGCCACAGAACTATGCCGTGAGCTCAGCTCACTCAGATAAGCTGTGAGTGGTAAATTTGGGCCTAGATATGAGAGAAGGGGTCTAAGTGGTAAGTGTGCACCATATAAAAATTCCTGGAGCACACAGTGCATAACAAGGAAAAAACTGAGGCCATGTTTTTAATTTAAAACAGCGAATTTGTGGTGTATTTTCACATGATTTTTATGGTTGTATTCATGGTTTCTTGGTTCATTTGCTGTATAGCCGTTTTTGACGTAGCACTTTT
>NC_069423.1:31007065-31041745 GCF_026875155.1 Cherax quadricarinatus | reverse complement strand
AAATCACCGTAAAGTGAATCACCTTGGTTTTCAATTTTAAATGCATATAAATGCCTGATAATATGTTTATACTATCATATATTATTACATAAATAATAAAATTAGACCTAAAAAACAATAAAGTAAAATGCATATCCAGTACACTATTTCTTACTTTAAAATACTTTCGTCTTTAGCTTATAGTGAGTGGTGAGTAGTATTAGCCTCTAGCATTAGTTCCTAGGAAGAGTGTTAGCCTGTCTTAATTATTTGTTCTTAATAATATTTTATTACATGTAAAACTACATTTTTTATACCACAGAAAGAAATAAAGATTGTTTGCAGCTTTAAAGCCAGGCATTCACTTCTCTTCTTTAGTAATAAATGTCTTAAAGAGTATCTTCCAAAATAATTAGGTTTCTTCCATATTTAAAATCTGCTGCTTGGTATATCCACTACATTGGATTATCCCAGCTAACTCATGTGGATGCTTACCCTGCACTTTGACGTTGTGCAGTTGGTTTCTTTCCCTAAGCCTTTGAAACCAGCCTCTTCTAGCTTTGAATTTATGCTCAACATATATTAAGTGTGCAGTAGAGCTAGGCCTAAAAAATAATATGAAAGTAAAATGAATGTAAAAATTGCTAGAATACAAAGACGCAGAGTACACAAATTCTGAAAACAGTGTTTTGGGTGGACACGTAACAGGCGCTGTCAGATGGACTTGGATGGACATGCATTAATTTGGCAATTGACCAGGTATTGGGCATCCAATTGGGAGTGACTAGTGACGCTAAACAAATTATTTATACATTAATGTAGTACAGCAACGGACCCTGGCTCACAGCAACAGACCCTGGCTCACAGCAACAGACCCTGGCTCACAGCAACAGACCCTGGCTGACAGCAACAAACCCTGGCTCATGTCATAGATGGGTTAATGAAAATGTCTATAATAATTTAATACAGTATACAACATAAAAAGTGCCCCAGAGTGATTATTCTTATTCTTTATTTAGGTACAGGTACACATAAGTACAATTATCAGTACAGCCTGTCTTCACTTAACGACGGAGTTCCGTTCCTAAGACCACGTCGTTAAACAAGTTTGTTGCTAAGTGAGGAGCATACTATAATGGTAGTGAGTTTGTGTCAACCATCTTTGATATTGTTTTAATGTCACCTTTGCACCATTTATAACATTTCTGGTATATTTTTAAATGTTTATCAAGTAGTGTACTGTATATTGAAATAAACAGAATAGAGGAAATCACCTCTGATATACATTATTTTGGTATGAATACTGGTCAGAGAGCCCATCGTAGGTCCGAGACATTGGTAAACAAGTACATCACTAAGTGAAGAGAAGCTGTACTATCTCAGTCCGATATCAGACATAGACATACCTTGCTCACTGAGTTTGATCATTTCTAAATTTGCAATTAAAGTAAGAGCCTTAAAACTCTCTCTTTTATCGCAACTACCCTTAGATATCATTGTAACAAAAAGAGTATACAGTGGACCCTCAATCAGTGATATTAATCCGTTCGAGGGAGCTCATCGTTAGATGAAATTATCGTTAGTTGAATTAATTTTCCCCATTAGAAATAATGGAAATCAAATTAATCCGTTCAAGACACCCAAAAGTATGAAAAAAAAATATTTTTACCATATGAAATATACATTTTCCTACACACACAAACAGAAGGATAGATGCACAATACATGTATACATATGTATATTGTGTAATGAAGAATAAATGACACTTACCTTTATTGAGGATGAGTGATGGGATGGGAGGAGGGGAGATGATGGATGTTATTATTTTTTGGAAGGGGAATCCCCTTCCATGAGGACTTGAGGTAGCAAGTCCTTTTCCTTGAATTCCTGCACATATTTTTCAGCCACTTTTTGGTCCAAACTGGCAGCCTCACCATGCCTTATCACACTATGTATGCCACTACGATTCTTAAATCTCTCAAACCAATCTTTGCTGGCCTTAAATTCACTCACAACACCACTAGTTGCAGGCATTTTTTTAATTAAATCATCATGCACCTGCCTTGCCTTTTCACATATGATAGCTTGGGAGATGCTATCTCCTGATATCTGTTTTTCATTTATCCACACCAATAACAGTCTCTCAACATCTTCGAGTACTTGCGATCTGTGTTTCGAAAACATACTTGCACCTTTTGCAACAATAGCTTCCTTCATTACCTTTCTGTTGGCTAAGATAGTAGCAATGGTTGATTGGGGTTTGTTATACCTGGCCAGCTTGGAGACACGCACTCCAGTTTCATACTTTGTGATGCTCTCCTCCTTCATTTCAATTGTAATTCTCACCCTTTTTACCACAGGGTTGGCACTAGAAGCTTTCTTGGGGCCCATGGTGGCTTATTTTGCAGTTACAAGCACTAAAAACACTGGGATAAAACAAAATGTACCAAATGTATGCGTGGATGCGACCACACTGGCTGGCTTGTAAACACTGGCACACTAACTGAAGGCAGGGCAGCTAAGGCACGCTCAGGCCAGATGGGACACATGGACGCGTTCGGGACGAATCATGTTGGTCGAGTTTTTCATTGTTGGTCGGGCCAAAATTTTTATGCTCAAACGCTTCGTTGGTCGAATTTATCGTTGGACGATGCCTTCATTGGTTGGGGTCCACTGTATATGTATATAAAATACACAATAACTTTAAAACACTTGAAACTTGAGAAAGTTTCCAGACATAACTGAGATATGTGTTTGCAGAGGATGTAAACAAACTGAGAGTGGACGAGTGGCACACAGACACCATAATAGTGAATCAGGAGCCATGTAAATGAATTTTTGGGTATAATTTCAAATATCCATATTAGCAAATTGCCGTAAAGCGAAGCGCCACAGAGTGAGGCACTTTTGTGTAAATGAAGAAAGTTGAAAGTGAACATAGATAAGAATAAGGTGATAAGGGTATCAAACGAGTTAAGTAAAAAAAAAATTGGATAGCACATTGGAGGGAAGGAGTATGGAAGAAGTGAATGCATTCATATATTCGGAAGTAGACTTGTCAGCAGATGGGTTGATGAAGGACAAGATAATCCATAGAATTGATGAAGGAAAAAGGGTGGGAGGTGCATTAAGTTATCTGTGGAGACAAAGAATGTTATCCATGGAGGCAAAGAAGGGAATGTATGAGAGTATACTGGTATCAACACTCTTATATGGATGTGAAGCATGGGTTGTAAATGCTGAAGCAAGAAGGAGGCTTGAGGCAGTGATGTCATGTCTAAGGACAATGTGTGGTGTAAATATTATGCAGAGAATTCATAGTGTGGAAATAGTTAGAGGTGTGGAGTTACTAAAGGTATTTTTCAGAGGGCTCAGGAGATGTTGTTGAAGTGGTTTGGTCATTTAGAGAGGATGGAGCAAAATAGGAAGACTTGGAGGGTGTATAAATCTGAAGTGGAGGAGGGGCAGGGGTCATCCTAGGTACGGATAGAGGGACGGGGTAAAGGAGGTTTTGTTTTCAAGGGGCTTGGACATACAGTAGGCACGTGTGAGTATGTTAGATAGGAGTGAGTGGAGACTAATGATTTTTGGGACTTGGTGAGTTTTTGGAGTATGAGCAGGGTAATATATGTGAAGGGATTTAGGGCAAATCAGTTAGCCAGACATGAGTCCTGGAGGTGGGAAGTACAGTAGAGTGCAGTACAGGAAATATTGTATTTTAAAGGAGGGGTTTAAGATATTTGCTGTTTAGAGGGACATCTGAGCTGTCATATCTGCATGCTTCTGGCAAGACAGTGATAGTGTGAATGATGGTGAAAGTGTTTGTTTTTTGAGTCACCCGTCTTGGTGGGAGATGGCCATTGTGTTTAAAAAAAAAACCACTGCACCCACACCCTACCCCACCCCTAAAGCCTTTTTGATATCTTATCAAACTAATTATAAAGATACATTATTTAAAAAGACCTGGACTCTAAATATATTGGGACTTGCTTAAATCACACTCACAAGAAAAGACTGATGGAGACCTTCTTAATTTAGATCAACAATAAAATGTAATAACGTTTTTGTTGTTTACTTTATAATAAACTTTAAGATATCTTATTCAAACTAAAGTTTATTATAAAGTAAACAACAAAAACGTTATTACATTTTATTGTTGATCTAAATTAAGAAGGTCTCCATCAGTCTTTTCTTGTGAGTGTGATTTAAGCAAGTCATAGATATTTGTAGAGTCCAGGTCTTTATTAAATAAAGTCTGGTATCTTTTATAATTTGTACTAAATCATATTTTGTACTATTGAGGGTTTGCTATCTTTTTCTTTCTCTTTGTATTAACCCTTTGACTGTCGCAAGCCCTTTTCTGAAACTGTCATTCTATGTCTCAAAATTTTTGGAAAAAAAAAAAAAATAATTTTTTCTTATGAAATGATAATCTTTTCCCGATGGTAATGACACCAAAAGTACAAAATTTCGTCGAAAACTCACAGAATTACACTCCTGCAAAGTTAGCGGTCTCGGCAACATATACGCATCGGCGATTTCGCCGACTTTGAGCCCTGTTTTTGGCCAATTCCGTTGTTCCAGTTGACCAAACTCATAGCTATTTCTTTAGAACTCCATTTTTTCAATCAATTGAGTACAAGAAACCGCCCATTTACCGATTTGAACTACCCAATAAAGTGGTCAGAAATTGGCAATTTGGCCAATTTCATGCAAATTAAAAAAGATGCCAATTTCAAAATAGGGTCAAGAATAAACAATGTAGACATTCTTGGCACTAAAATGACATATCCTCTGTTCATTAGTCACATCTCTAGGTCCCTCTTGTATTACTATTGCTTTCTATTTTGATTTTTTATTCATACAAAAAATACAAAATTTACTGTTATGCAGACTACTGCATTATTGTAAAAATGATATAAATAATATCAGTGCACTAGTGAAAGAATATTAGACTCCCCAGTTGACGTGTATTGGACGTGTGATGTGATTTGCTTACTCTTGAACATTGGTAAAAATTGAACATTTCCGCTACTTTGAGCTCAATTTCAAGGTCGTTTTCATCGTGAAACTAATCAAAATCATCTCTATTTCTGCAATATGTTTTCCATTCTATCACATGAGACCCTGAAAACAAGAATACAATGATAAATACTATACGAAAATACACCTCAAAGTCGGCGTTTTAAGCCCAAAAAAATGGTCAGTTTTTTTTCTCGTTATGCACTGCGTGCTGCAGGATTTTTTTTATGTGGTGCACACTGACCACACAGACCTGTTCTCTCACATGTGGGCCTACCAGCTTTCTCCTGCTTGATTTGAAGCCGCTAGAATTATTGAGTATACATATATACATGTACGTCCAAAACACTGGCTCGTAAGACGTATATATATGACCAAAACAGTCAAAGGGTTAATTATAGATGACTTTTTCATCAATAATTGGTATGACATATCATCTTTGTCTTTTTCTTTCTCTCCTTTTTGTTCTCCCTTTTTTCTTTCTCTCATTTTCTTTCTTTTTCTTGCTTTTTCTTTCTCTCTCAGTATTATATATGACTTTCCACCAATAATTGGTATGACATATCTTCTTCATTCAAACACTTTCTGCACTAAGCTTAGCTAAAATACTGTACTCTCTACAGTACTTACCAAGACTCTTGAAGCATTTGTTTTTTGTTTTACTTATGTTATACAGTGGACCCTCAACCAACGATATTAATCCGTTCCTGAAGCTCATCGTTAGTCGAAATTATCGTTAGTCGAGTTAATTTTCCCCATAAGAAATAAAGGAAATCAAATTAATCCGTTCCTGGCACCCCAAAGTATTGAAAAAAAAAATTTTACCACATAAAATATTAATTTTAATACACACAAACTGAAGAAGACATGTACAATTACATGACACTTACCTTTATTGAAGATCTGGTGATGAGTGATGGGATGGGAGGAGGGGAGAGTGTGGATGGTGTTAGTGTTTAGAGGGGCAATCCCCTTCCATTAGGACTTGAGGTGTCAAGTCCTTTTCCGGGGTTACTTCCCTTCTTCTTTTAATGCCACTAGGACCAGCTTGAGAGTCACTGGACCTCTCGCACAACATATCTGTCCATAGAGCTCTGTACCTCCCGTTCCTTTATGATTTGTCTAAAATGGGCCACAACATTGTCATTGTAATAGTCACCAGCACGGCTTGCAATAGCTGTGTTAGGGTGATTTTCATCCATAAAGATATGCAGTTCAACCCACTTTGCACACATTTCCTTAATCTTTGAAGTATGATTGATTGTATGTTTGGATGCGACCGCGGTGGCTGGCTTGTAAACACTGCGCAGGCCACACATGGACGTGTCTGAAACGGAACGAATTGCGTTGGTCGAGTTTTTTAGCGTTAGTCGAGGCAAAAATTTTGCGTTAAAATGTATTGCTAGTCGGATTTAATGTTATACGATGCCATCATTGGTCGAGGGTCCACTGTACTGTAAAATAAATATTGTACCAAGAATTTGTCTTGCCATAATTTGTGTTATAAAGTTTTGATTAACTATATAACAATAATTACAATCATTAATATTCCTATTTTTAATGAACTCCAGATTCCTGTATACTATTTTGTGTGATGGAATTGTGCAGAGTAAAGTGTCCAGAGTATTGGTGGTGTGCAACAAGCAGGATCTCAAACTAGCCAGGGCAGCACCTCTCATACAGAAGACTCTGGAGAAGGAAATGTATGTTGAGTATAACCTTTACTTGTATTTGCCTATAAGCTTTTTTTAAAAACTAGTATTACAGTTAGTCATTTTTTCCCCCTTCTCTCACTTTTTTTTTTTTTTGGAGGGGGGGGGGCAGTGATTGTTTCCCATAACTGGACCTTGGAATGATTGTTCAAATTTTTGTGGGTTAGGCATCACAGGGGTGCTAAATGGCTAACCATTGGCAAGGGCAGGCAGGCCCCTGCAAGTCAAACAGCTTGCTAAGAATTCCTAACTTCTATGCTGTAGCTCATAGACTAAGGAATCATTGCTGCTTTCCTAAAGTAGTACTGTATATTGCACATGCACTTTTTATTGTATTTTTAGTGACACTGGTAGTGACAGAGTAATGGACTTTGTCAGCACTGGGAAAAATATAATATTGAAAAAATGTATTGAAAATATTAAGGGTGCAAATATGCCAGGAGAATCCACCATCAGTTCCTGTTGAAAGAATTGCATGAAGAATCGGGAATGATTTTAGTATTACTCCCATGTCAATGAAGAAATTAATATGAGCTGCTTGTCAGCTTGTAGTAGGCAGAAGCAGAGGAACTGCTTACGTAATAAGATGAGTAGATAAATGGGACACTTATGCAACATTTGGGTATCTTTATTCTGGAAGCCTTTTGCCAGCCAGTGGCTTCATCAGTCAGCACAGAGAAAGGTGGAAGATAGGACTGATTACCACCTTTCTCTGCTGCAATGGACTGAAGCAGCCACTGGCTGGCAAAACATTTCCAGAATAAAGATACCCAAACATTGCACAAGTGTCTCATTTATCAACTAGTTCATTTTCTAAATCATTTATTCACATAAGACGAGTAGTTTGATGAATGAAGAAATTGAAGAGATGATGTTGGCTGATACTCAAAAGAAAAAAAAAAGGATTGATTCTAGGAAAGATAAATTAACTTAGAACTTTCTGCAGGTTAGAAAAATTCAATAAAAAACTGTGTAAATTACTAAGTGTAAAAAGAGAAGCTTTGTTTCTTTGTTGGGTCACCTTGTCTTGGTGGAGACAACCAAAAAAAAAAACTATGTAATACAGGGTATTCACAAAAAACACTCCAGATTTCAAACAGGTATAACATGTAACATTATGTAATAATCTTCCAGTTAGTAGCTTCAGATAAAGGATTTCATTCAGTTTCATTAAAGGCACTCAATGTGCGCCCCTCTGGTTGCTCGGCAAAAAATCAATACAGTAGTCCAGTTCGGTCCAGATGCTCTGCAGCATATCTGGTGTTATCGTGCGAACTGCTTCAGTGATCAAAATTTCAGCAGGTAGTGGTGGTACGTAAACTGTGCTCTTCATGTACCTTCAAAGAGAAAAGTCACAAACAGGTCTGGTGACCTTGCAGGCCACTTGCAGAGATCACTGGACCTTACTGTTTGTGACTTCTTTCTTTGGGGGTACGTGAAGAGCACAGTATATGTACCACCACTACCTGCAACCGTGGAAGAACTGAAAATTTCGATGACTGAAGCAGTTTGCATGATAACATCAGATATGCTGCAGTGTCTGGACCGAACTGGACTATCATTTCAATGTTTGCCGGGCAACCAGAGGGGTGCACATTGAGTGCCTTTAATGCTGCCCTATACCACATGAAACTGAATGAAATCCTGCATCTGAAGATACTGTGAAAGATTATTGCAATAAAGTTACATGTTATACCCATTTGAAATCAGGGAGTTTTTGTAGACACCCTGTATAGTGGATAAGTTCTTAGCGGGTATTCCAGTGATGGAGAGGAAACATCATCAAGTTCAAGAGAAGATCAGATATGTTTATGCCCTATAATCAATTCTGCTGAAGCATTCTACTTTTGCTATGCAGGTGCCCAGCACACTTTAAATTCTAATCATCTCCTACATCACTACATTAATTACAGTTTTGCTTTTATGATCATGGGAAGCACTAGTCTCATAGGGGTCATATAGCCCCTGGATAATGGGAAATATAATGTGTTTTGATCCAAGAATGGAGAGGTAGTTCTAATTCCTTCAGTCAAGAGTGCTTTAGTATTAGTACATCTCCCTTGAAGATCACATTAATAGCTGCCATGGCACAACCTGTGTTCACATGTGTAGGTGATGAATCAGGTGTTGATGATCTTACAGAAGAATCAGACCTCTGATTCTCATCTGGAACCTGATTACCAACACCTTCATAAAACCTTTCAACTCATTATCATTTTACACTTAGGTTTCGTATGGCATCATTGTGCTGGTGTAACTCTTTAACTGTGGCATATCCTAAAATTACATTTCTTGGGTGTGTTCGTGAAAAAATTTTTCTTAGTTTCAAAGAGTGCATTTTTATGTATTGATAAGACTAAAATGAGTGTAATCTGATAAAAACTTACTATTTTATGGTGTGTTGAAGTTGGCAAAAAAAAAAAAAAACATAATTTGTTAGCAACAGTGACATAAATACCCCAGTGACATTTACTTTACATTTTATTGATGACAAATTATGATAATTTTAAAGTTTTTTATTGCTTTTAATATTTAACTCTATGTACCTTAGTTTCTTTTGATATTAGATGTGTTGCAAGGTGGCTTTAGTTCTTCAAGCATGAGGAAATGCATGATTCAACATTGTTTCACTGGAGTATACAGTATAAACTGATGCAAATAATTTTTTTTTTTTTATTCAATTTTTTTAATACTTTGGCCTTCTAACACTAAGCAGTACATAGATTACTAATGATATAATTGTTTCAAGATGTAATACTCTTCATAACATGGAAATAAGTCACATTGTGTGACAGTATTGGATTATCCTAGGTTAATTTTTTTTTTTTCAACAAACCGGCCATATCCTACCAAGGCAGGGTGACCTAAACAGAAAAATGAAAGAGGCTAATTATTATGTTAAATAATTAGGTTAGAGGGAAGGCACATAGGTGTACATAACATGTACGTGTCTTTAACCCTTCAGGGTCGCCAGGCCCTCTCCGAGACTTGTTCTCAGGGTCGCCAAATTTTCAAAAAAAAAAAAAATTATTTTTTCTTTTGAAAAGATAAGAAAATCTTTTCCCAATCATAATGGCACCAAAAGTATGAAATTTAATGGAAAACTTAAAGGATGTGCTCTCACGAAGTTAGCGGTTTCGACGATGTTTACACATCGGCGATTTTGCCCACTTTGAGCTCTATTTTCGGCCAATTCTAGTGTACTAGTTGACAAAAATCATAACTATTTTGCTAGAACTCCATTTTTCTATAAATGAGTACAAGAAACCACCCATTTACTGATTTCAACTATCCAATAAAGTGGTCAGAATTTAACAATTTTGCCAATTTCACACAAATTTCAAAAGATGCCAATTTCCAAATAGGGTCCAGAATAAACAAGACAGACATTCCTGGCACTAAAATAACATTTCCTCTGTTCATTAGTCACGTCCCCATGCCCCTCTTACATTCCTTTGCTTTCCACTTTGAATTTTTATTCTCACAAAAAATAGAAGATTTGCTGTTATGCAGACTGCTGCATTAGTGTAGAAATGGTACTTGTGAAAGAATATTAGACTCACCAGTTGACGTGTATTGGACGCGTAGCATGATTTGTTTACTTTTGAATTTTGGCAAAAATCGAAGATTTCTGCTACTTTGGGCTCAATTTCAAGGTACTTTTCATTGTAAAACCAATCAAAATCGTCTCAATTTCTGTAATATGTCTTCCATTCTATAAAATGAGACCAGGAAAACTAGAATACCATCATAAATACCATACGAATATATAATGCAAAGTCGCTGTTTTAAACCAAAAACACTGTCAAAGTTTTTTTTTCTCATTACGCACTGTGTGCTGCAGGATTTTTTTTATACTGTGCACACTGATTACATAGACTCATTCTTTCATATGTAGGCCTACTAGCTTTCTCTCACTAGATTTGAGGGCACTAGAATTTAGGCGTACTAATATGTCAAAAACCCTGGTGCATAAGCCGTACTAGTACGTCCAAAACCCTGAAAGGGTTAAGACAACTGTAAAGCATATTTACAAGCAAATCTTATGATAATACAATTATTTCAAGGTTTATTACTCGTCAAAACATGGAAATAAGTCAGTGTTTGACTGTATTGGGTTATCCTGACCTCTTGAGGGTCAGTGCCATAGTTCTACGGTTTTGAACTCTGGGTTAGTGCCACAGAACTATGCCGTGAGCTCAGCTCACTCAGATAAGCTGTGAGTGGTAAATTTGGGCCTAGATATGAGAGAAGGGGTCTAAGTGGTAAGTGTGCACCATATAAAAAATTCCTGGAGCACACAGTGCATAACAAGGAAAAAACTGAGGCCATGTTTTTAATTTAAAACAGCGAATTTGTGGTGTATTTTCACATGATTTTTATGGTTGTATTCATGGTTTCTTGGTTCATTTGCTGTATAGCCGTTGTGACGTAGCACTTTTTTTATTATAATAATAATCTTGGTTCATTTGATAGAGTGGAAGATATACTACAGAAATAGAGATGATTTTGATTGGTTTTAGGACTGGAAATAGCTTGAAATTGAGTTCAAATTAGCAGAAATATTCGATTTTTGCCAATATTCCAGAGTAAACAGGTCACATAACTCGTCCAAAATGCATCCACTGGTTAGTCTGATATGCATTCACAAATGCGCTGACATTATTTATACAATTATCACAATAATGCTTAACAGTAAATCTTTGATTTTTTTGTGTGAATAAAAATTTAAAATGGAATTAGTGTGTTAAGCCTGGAAACATAACTAACAAACAGAAGAAATGTTATTTAGTATCAGGAGTACCTGCATTGTTTATTCTGGACCTTATTCTGAAATTAGCATACCTTGAAATTTGAGTGAAATTGGCCAAATTATCAATTTCTGATCACTTTATAGTTGACTGGGCAGTTTCCTGTGCTCCGTCATACTAGCAAAAAGCTAAGAACTTGGTCACCTGGAACAGTCATGTTAAATTATTATTATTATTGCTATAACTATTATTATTCAGGATTCAAGTCTGGCAGACCGGACTTAAGTCCTGGAGATGGGAAGTACAGCTCCTGCACTCTGAAGAAGGAGAGTTAATGTTGCAGTTTTATGACTGTAGTATAAGCACGCCTCTGGCAAGAAAGTGATGGAGTGAATGATGATGAGTTCTTCTTTCTCGGGCCACCCTGCCTTGGTGGGAAATGGCCAATGTGTTAATAAATAAAATGTAATTATTATTATTGTTATTACTATTATACAGCCATCTTCATCTTCAAGATTTTGACCTGTGCTAGTCTTTTTTTTTATACATTATGGTTTAAAACTGTGGCAAGCTGCAAACATTTCTTAAATAATGAAGTATGTTAGTGTATTTTAAAGCACTGAATTTACAGTGTTCATATCTACACCAAAGTTTTATAAGCTGCATTTTTATTTGTCATGTATTAATTTTTTTTTATAGGAATCTGCTGCGAGTGACGAGTGCCAACCAGCTGCAGTCAGTGGGTGAAGGCAGCAACAACAACAGCTTCTTAGGTCGCCAGGGACAAGACTTTGAATTCAGTCACCTTGGACCCCTTAAAGTCGAATTCGTAGAGGCTGTAGCCAAAGGAGGTGAAAACCTGGGATCTGTCACATCATGGCTACGACAGCTGGCTTGATAGTAAAATCAGTTGAAAAAAATTAATAAATCACAAACCCTATTTTCTTTTACAAATGGGTGAGAAATACTTCGTGTATACCAAACTTGTAAGTGTATATTTACTAATTACCAGTGCAGGTATATTCTGTCTTAATGCTGAATGACCCATATGAGGTTAGTGCTTTTTTTTTTTTTCTTTTTAAATATAATGTGCATCTTAAATTCTGACTAAATTGGTATGAATGTAGTATTGCATTTGAAAGAAAACTCTCCATGAGAATTTATACAAAAATATACTACTTGAAATATAGCACCCTAATTGCAACAAATATGCATTCATGCTTATCCTTGCATATAATGCATGATCTCCTATTCAGTCAGTGCCCTGTGATACAGTAGTGAGTATAGCCATTAATACACAGGGAGCACCCAACTTAGGAACACCTAAGTTGCTTATGTCCGTACTAATGAATAAAGCAATTAAAAATTTATATACACTGCTACACACTTTAAACAGGTGAAACATGACCATCCATTATTCTATTATTTACTATGGGAAAATAGGTTTCATGTTATAACAACTTGTTTGTAAATTTAAGCAGCAGGAATGCAACTTGTTTACAAGTTGGGACCGCGTATACTTGGAAGTGTGTAGTACAGAACAGGTACTAAATGCAAGTAAATATTTTTTTCTATTACAGTACAGTACTGTATTATGAAATGGCATTTATATTTCTTTCTTCTCCCAAATTGTGTACTCTGCATGTTAGTAATATGAGTATTAGTTTTAATTCTGGGCTCATATTAGTTACAAGAAGAATAAATAGGTCATACATATATAAGATTCTTTTAATTTGTTATAATTAATTTCCATCACATAGCATAAGACCTACACAAGTGTGTAAATACTGTTTAGTGAAATTTCACAGCATTTTTTCAGTTTCATGACACTACAGATTTGATGTGCTTTAACCACACTTGCATGTACTGCAGTCACTGTACAGATTTGTAGAAGGGATGAAGAAACAATGTAAAATGTCCAATATGTCCAGTTATTTTGTCAGTAGACAGGTTTTCATGCTCATTTACATGATGTATAGTGTGCTTCCAAACACAAAAGTATTTATTACTCTGCTGGTGTTAATGGATGAAGACTCAAAAGGAAGAATAATCTCCACATGAAGCAAAATAGTGTACCTTTTGTTGGTGAATAAAGGAACAGTTTGCAATTATTTTCTTGCTTTATTAATTACATTTCTAAATATTCAAGTGAAAGACATCAGATATTTTATTAATTCTGCTTTATTTCAGTATGCAGTGAATCTTGTAAACTAGGGTTTGTTCTAGCATCATGATGGTCCTTTATATATCCTTTTTCTTACCGACCCGTCAGCTGTCTCGTACCAAGGCAGGGTGACCCCCCCCCCCCCAAAAAAAAAAAAGAATCACTTTCACCATCATTCAACACACTCACCATAATTCACACATAATCACTGTCTTTGCATTACCATTAAAAAACTTATAGTATTAAAATTCCATACAACAGCTTCAGTTGCTGAAATGCTCAGTAGGGCCCCAACTTACAATGTTTCAACTTGTGATCTAATTTACAAACAAGTTTCAAAAGGCATAACATTGATAAAATTGTCTAATGAATTTCGCTCTGCATATCGTAAAGGGTTCTTAAATGGAGATATCGTAGGTTGAAGTAGACACACTTGTAGGATGGTAAATATATTGTCAGACTGAGATGAGGGATGGAGCCCCAGCTGCCTTGCCTGTCTACGCCTGGATCGTCTGCCGCCGAGTGAGGCCGGGACAGGGGCATGAGCCCACACATCTGTATCCCGTGACGTCACACAAAGCCACAGGCCTACAAGGGATCTCGTGTCTAAAGCACATGGATGATGCTACTGCTATGCTATATAATACTGGGAATACAGGGATCAGCAACTATGCTGACATGCAGTTAGAAACATGTGCCTTTTTTTTTTTTTTTTTTTAACATGTTGGCTATCTCCCACCGAGACAGGATGACCCAAAAGAAAGGAAAACCCAAAAAGAAAAAACTTTCACTATCAGTCAACACTTTCAACATCACTCATACATAATCACTGTCTTTGCAGAGGCACCCAGATACGACAGTTTAGTCACTCCAAATTGCCATTATCCCAAACCCCTCCTTTAAAGTGCAGGCATTGTACTTCCCATTTCCAGGACTCAAGTCTGCCATGTAGCCATTATTTATTTATTCTCATTTATAGAGGATAATCATTTCAGGATTACAATTGAGCTTTTTGAAACTTGAAACATCAGGAATGCAACTTGTTCATACGTTGGGGCCCTTTTTATATCTTATTAGATACTCCAACTATGTTATTTTTACTTGAATCACCAGCCATACACTTATTTAATATATCATACTTCTGCAAAACTGTGAAAGTGTTCTGCATTTTTTCCTGTTCAAGAGCCTACCATCATACATAAAGGGGATTACCAACAGATCCATAGCTGTCTTCAAGAGAACTGGATAGATTTCTAAAGTCAGTACCTGACCAGCCAGGCTGTGGTTTGTACATTGTGGTTTGTACATTGGGTTGTGTATGGTCGATGATCAGGCTGGGAGGCCTGGTCATTGACCGGGCTGTGGGGGTGTTGACCCTCAGAACACCCTCCAGGTAGACTCAGCACTTTTTCATTATTACAGTCATATATATACATGTATTTTCCTTTTTTTTATGTTATAAAGATAACAGCTGTAGAGTCTAGAAATTATTGTACTGTATATAAAAAAGCCAGACTGGACATAGCAGATATTCTTTTCAGAAGTACGTATTATTATTATAATCAAAAAGAAGCGCTAAGCCACAAGGGCTATACAGCGCTGCAGGGTAGGGAAGGAAGTGAGGGTATTGGATGGCAGAAGGGAGGAGGGATGATCAGTAGGTTACAGAAAACAGCGGGGCAGGGGATAGTACGGGGGTAGAGGGTAGCAAGAGATTGAAGTAGAAAGGGCTGAAGGTATCAGAATTTGTGAAGTCAGTCAGTTGTTGTCAAAAAGTCAATGAGAGAGTCCTGATGAAAGGTGGGTCCATCAGCGAGAAGGGAAGGTACAGAGAGAGCAGCGGAGCGAAGACGACGACAGAGGTAAATTCTGCGTGCTCATTGATAAAGTGGGCAGTCCAACAGAATGTGGCTGACTGATAATGGAGCTTGGCAATTCTCACAGAGAGGAGCAGGGCGCCTCTCCATGAGATATCCATGAGTAAAACGAGTATGGCCAATGCGAAGACGGGAGAGAGTAGTCTCCCAACCTCGACACTGGTGATAAGAAGACGGCCAGTAACCTATACTTGGTTTAATAGATTGAAGTTTGTTGCCGAGCATAGTAGACCAACGGTGTTGCCAACGGGTGTGAAGGTGGGAAGATATTGCAGCAAAATAGTCCGTAAATGGAATACCTCTATATGAAACTGGTAGGTCATGTACTGCTGACCGCACAGCAGTGTCTGCCTGTTCATTGCCCTGTACGTCAACATGACCAGGGACCCAACAAAAAACAATATCTTTATGCTTGGTAAAGATGCGGCATAGCCAAAGTTGGATACGGAGGACTAAGGGGTGAGGTGTATCAAATTTCTGTATAGCCTGTAAAGCACTAAGGGAGTCTGAGACAACCACAAATGATGACACAGGCATAGATGCAATACGGATAAGTGCTGCAAGGATGGCATACAATTCAGCAGTAAAAATACTAGCCGAAGATAGTAAATGCCCTCGTACGACGCTGTCCGGAAACTGCTGCGAATCCTACCCCATCAGAAGACTTAGAGCCATCTGTGTACACAGCAATGGCATGAGAATGAGAGTGAAAGTGGTCAAGAAAAAGAGAGGGGGAAGCGACCGTAGACAGTTGGGCTTTCGAGCAAGGGAGAGAGAAAGAACAGACTCGAACAGCTGGAACTTCCCAAGGGGGTAGGGAAAAGTGAGATGCTACATGAACATAGAAAGGTGGTAATTGAAGAGAAGACAAGAGCGAATGAAGGCGAAGAGAGAAGGGACGGAGTAAACAGGGGCGGCGAACAAATAAAGAATGTCTACTAATATCAGTGACCATTCTATAAATGGAAGGATTGCGGAGATCATGAGAGTGTACATAGTAGCGAAGGCAATGGGCATCACGGCGATCGGATAAGGATGGAACGTTCGCTTCTGCATAGAGGCTCTCGACAGGGGAAGAGCGAAAAGCACCAAGGCATAAACGTAATCCTTGGTGATGAATGGGGTTAAGGCTAGAGAGAGTAGCAGGAGATGCCGCTGAATAGATCTGGTCACCATAATCAAGTTTCGATAAAATAAGGGTGGAATGTAGGTGAAGGAGGGTTCGACGCTCAGCTCCCCATGAAAGATGAGCAAGGGTTTTAAGAAGGTTCAGCCGGCTGTGACAAGTTGCCTTCAGAGAGGTAATGTGAGGTTTCCAGGATATTATTATTATTATAATCAAAAAGAAGCGCTAAGCCACAAGGGCTATACAGCGCTGCAGGGTAGGGAAGGAAGCAAGGGAATTGGATGGCAGAAGGGAGGGGGGATGATCAGCAGGGTACAGAAAACAGCGGGGCAGGGGATAGTACGGGGGTAGAGGGTAGCAAGAGATACAAGTAGAAAGGGCTGAAAGTATCAAAATTTGTGGAGTAAGTCAGTCGTTGTCAAAAAGTCAATGAGAGAGTCCGGATGAAAGGTGGGTCCATCAGCGAGAAGGGAAGGTAGAGAGAGAGCAGCGGGGCGAAGACGACGACAGAGGGAAATTCTGCGTGCTCGTTGATAAAGTGGGCAGTCCAACAGAATGTGGCTGACTGATAATGGAGCTTGGCAATTCTCACAGAGAGGAGCAAGACGCCTCTCCATGAGATATCCATGAGTAAGACGAGTATGGCCAATGCGAAGACGGGAGAGAGTAGTCTCCCAACCTCGACACTGGTGATAAGAAGACGGCCAGTAACCTATACTCGGTTTAATAGACTGAAGTTTGTTGCCGAGCATAGTAGACCAACGTTGTTGCCAACGGGTGTGAAGGTGGGAAGATATTACAGCAAAATAGTCCGTACATGGAATACCTCTATAAGAAACTGGTAGGTCATGTACTGCTGACCGCGCAGCAGTGTCTGCCTGTTCATTGCCCTGTACGTCAACATGACCAGGGACCCAACAAAAAACAATATCTTTATGCTTGGTAAAGATGCGGCATAGCCAAAGTTGGATACGGAGGACTAAGGGGTGAGGTGTATCAAATTTCTGTATAGCCTGTAAAGCACTAAGGGAGTCTGAGACAACACAAATGATGACACAGGCATAGATGCAATACGGATAAGTGCTGCAAGGATGGCATACAATTCAGCAGTAAAAATACATAGCCGAAGATAGTAAATGCCCTCGTACGACGCTGTCCGGAAACTGCTGCGAATCCTACCCATCAGAAGACTTAGAGCCATCTGTGTACACAGCAATGGCATGAGAATGAGAGTGAAAGTGGTCAAGAAAAAGAGAGGGGGAAGCGACCGTAGACAGTTGGGCTTTCGAGCAAGGGAGGAGGAAAGAACAGACTCGAACAGCTGGAACTTCCCAAGGGGGTAGGAAAAGTGAGATGCTACATGAACATAGAAAGGTGGTAATTGAAGAGAAGACAGAGCGAATGAAGGCGAAGAGAGAAGGGACGGAGTAAACAGGGGCGGCGAACAAATAAAGAATGTCTACTAATATCAGTGACATTCTATAAATGGAAGGATTGCGGAGATCATGAGAGTGTACATAGTAGCGAAGGCAATGGGCATCACGGCGATCGGATAAGGATGGAACGTTCGCTTCTGCATAGAGGCTCTCGACAGGGGAAGAGCGAAAAGCACCAAGGCATAAACGTAATCCTTGGTGATGAATGGGGTTAAGGCTAGAGAGAGTAGCAGGAGATGCCGCTGAATAGATCTGGTCACCATAATCAAGTTTCGATAAAATAAGGGTGGAATGTAGGTGAAGGAGGGTTCGACGCTCAGCTCCCCATGAAAGATGAGCAAGGGTTTTAAGAAGGTTCAGCCGGCTGTGACAAGTTGCCTTCAGAGAGGTAATGTGAGGTTTCCAGGATAACCTACGATCAAAGAGGAGGCCCAGAAACTTGACTGAATCACGTTCAGGGATACGGGAGCCATAGAGGTACAAAGGATGATCGGAGATGACAGAGCGTCTAGTGAAAGTAATTTGGTGGGTTTTAGTGCTGGAAAATTTAAACCCACGTGTGGTGGCCCAATTGGAAACACAGTCGACTGCATGCTGGAGAGAAACTGTAATGAGTTGAGTCAGCGCCTGCACAGGCAATAGCGAAGTCATCATCATAGAGTGATGACTAAATATTTGATGGAAGACTAGAGGCCAAATCATTAATAGCAAGGAGAAAAAGTGTTGTGCTCAGAACACATCCCTGGGGGACACCTTCAGTTTGGATAAAGTCCGGGGAGAGCACATTATTAACCCGAACACGGAAATGCCTGTCAGTTAAAAAGTTCTTAAGGAAGGATGGTAGATTGCCTCAAAGGCCTAAGGAGTGGGCTTGGGCTAAAATATTATACCTCCAAGTTGTGTCATATGCCTTCTCAAGGTCAAAAAATATGGCAATAACCGAGTGGTTATTTGCAAAGGCATTACGAACATACGTATCCAAGCGTAGTAAGGGGTCTATGGTAGAACGTCCCTTACGAAAGCCATATTGACGAGTGGAGAGACTGTTTGTGTGTCTCTAAATACCACACTAAATGTCTATTTACTAGGCGTTCCATCACTTTGCAAACTGCACTGGTAAGAGCAATGGGACGATAGTGGGAGGTTTCATGTCCGTAGTGCCTGGTTTGCGGAAAGGGAGACAATGGCGGATTTCCACAGCTGTGGAAGAACTCCTTGTGACCAAATAAGATTGTAAAGGCGTAATAGGACTGCAAGGCTGACTGATGTAAATGTTGTAGCATACGAATATGAATGTCGTCGGGCCCAGCTGCCGATGATCGGCAAGCTGAGACTGTTGCCTCCAGTTCTTGAAGTGTAAAAGGCACATTATACTGTTCTTCTCTGAGAGAAGAAAACTCCAAGGGTGCTAACTCTCTGGCAGACTTTGAGAAAAGAAATGAGGGGCATAGATGGAGTCCCTGAGAAATACGGACCAGATGATTGCCAATTTCATTGGCAACATCTTGTGGGTTTGCTATATCAACACCGGCAACCCGCAGAACAGGAGCCGGGTCAGGAGAATATTTACCACTCAGTTTTCGTACTTTTTTCCAGACTGCACTCATAGAGGAAGCAGAGGTGATGGTGGAGACAATCTCGCCAGCAAGTGCGTTTAGCGTCACGGATGACACGGCGAGCAATCGCACGCTTCTGCTTAAAATCAAGAAGTCTCTCTGTGGTTCTATTGTACCGGTACCTGCCCCATGCAGCGCATTTCAAACGTACTGTACGAGCACAAGCAGGAGACCACCAAGGCATGCATTTCTGAGAATGCCTGCCCGAAGTTTGGGGTATAGAATGAGAAGCTGCGGTTAAAATGGACGACGAGAAGAGGTGTAAAAGCTCATCGATGGAGGACGAAGAAGGAACCTCTCTAAAAACAGTTAGGTGTGAGTAAAGGTTCCAATTTGCCTGATCAAATTGCCAGCGTGGGATGAGAAGAGGTGGTGAATATGAAGGGGAAGTAAGAATGATTGGGAAATGATCGCTGTCATGTAAGTCCGGGAGAACAGACCAAGTGAAGCCTAATGCAGTGGAGGAAGAGCAGACTGAGAGATCGATGCAAGAGAGTGCGCGAGTCCGAGGATCAAAATGGGTGTGAGTACCTGTATTTAAAACATGGAGGGGGTGGGTGGCAAGAAAAGCCTCTAACTGAATGCCACGGGAATCACAGCGAGACCCTCCCCAGAGGAAATGGTGGGCATTAAAATCACCAAGTAACAGAATCGGTGGCGGTAATGACGAAACAAGAAAGGCAATATCCGGAATAGATAATGCCTGAGAAGGAGAGAGAGATAAACAACAGAGCGTATACCACCTATGCAAGTGGATACGGGCTGCTGTGTAATGCAGCGAAGTACGAACAAATAGCTGATGGTACGGAATATCAGTGAGTAGAAGAAGGGCACTTTCATTAAAGGTCCCATCAGGAAAAGGATCTGAAGAATACAATAAATTATAGCCTGAGATGGGAGAGATAACAGCAGAGTGTAATTTTGGTTCCTGTAAGCAAACACAAACAGGGGAAAACTGGGAGAGTAACATCTGAAGCTCACCCCGATTACCCGAGGCCGTGTATATTCCACTGTAAATAGGCCATGATTGGCAATGATAAAGATACCTGAAATCCGCAGGTAAGGGTTCCTACGGACTAGAGGGGTTAGAAAAGTCCACATGCGGAGGCAGTGGAAAACGTTCAAGCAGTGAAGGAACAGTGCGCTGTGAAGAAAGGAGTTGCGCAGATGGAGCAGAGGAGAGAGAAGGAGTGGAGGGTGGATCAGTGTCCATTGATGGTTTGGTCTCTGCAATATATTCAAAGATTGCTTCAAGTGTTTCAGAATTCAGAGACGTCGTATGGGAGACAATATTGGAAATGGTAGGGGGAGGATGAGTAAAGATTGGAACTGTATTGGACTCTACCAAGGTAGGGGGGGGCGAAAGGATGGAGGGAACTGGAGAAGCGTGGAAGGGGACAGAAGAGGCAGAAACCTTGGAGGTGGCAGAAGAGGAAGAAACTTGGGAGGGAACAGGGAAGGAAGGTACAGTACGAGGAGGAGGGTGAACCTCTACACTTGTAACAGAGCCAGTGAGAGGGGGAGAACCAGGTACAGAGACAGGGAAGGTAAAATGAGGAATTGGAAGATGGGTAGGAGGTGTTAACGGACCTTTTTTTGACTTTTGAGAAGTAGAGGGACGATTGGGAGGAGGTGTCATACGAGATCTCGTCGCTACTGAGGCTTGTGAGAGAGAACACGAAGAAGCGAGATCAGACTGAGGCGTTGAAGTAGGGACGTCTGAGCCGAAGACAGCAAAAGAATTAGATACAGGAGTGACTATGGGAGAGGTAACCACAGAGGTGGGTGCAGATGATGGGATACCAGAAGTGGGGGGACGTTTTGAAACACAGGAATAAGAAACACGAGGTAGTCTCCCTTGGAGGCGGAGATGAGAAACTGCCATGGCATAAGGGAGACCTTCTGCCTCTTTGAGGTAACGGATTTCCCGCTCGTTTAAGTAGACTTGACAACGGCGAGAGTACGAAGGGTGAGCCTCATGACAATTAAGGCAAGAGGGAGGTCGATTGCAAGACGTATTAGAATGGTCATCGGCACCACAGACTGGGCATTCGGCGATAGATCTGCAATATTTCGCTGGATGGCCAAATCGCCAGCAATTTCTACACTGTTGCGGTGTAGGGATCACCTTTCAAACTTGTAACCGATGTCCTGCTACATAAACTGAGGATGGGAGTTCACGGCTGTCAAAAGTTAAACGAGCCACATTGCTAGGGTATCGTCTCTGCCCACGGGCAGGAAGAACGTAAGTGTCTACCTTGAGGATTGGGAGATCTTGGAGTTCCAGCTGTTCAAGAATGTCAGTGCCACATGTCTGGAAATTTTGTTGAACTATGGCATGGGGCAGGATGACGGTACCACTACAAGAATTGAGGGAATGATGTTTTTCAACAGTGACAGGAACAGTATCGATATGGGAAAGACGAGAAAGCTCATGAGCCTGGGTAGCATTCTGTACGGTGATGATGCGCGTACCGCTCTTAAGAGCATGAAAAGAAATATCTTTACCAACATGGCGTAGGAGTGCCTTGCCAATACTGTGGTCAGAAAGATAGGCAGTAGAGGAAGTCGGTCGTAAAGTGAAGAATTTAGTCCATTGTGCAGTCTGAAACTGAGCGTGGAAAGGCAGTGAAGGACGTGTCGATCTTTTCTGAGAAGAACGAGAAGGTGGAGAAGTATCATCAGCAGGTAATTGTCGTTGGCGTTTAGGCGTGGGACCAGAGTTGGTCCGACGTGGAACGGGTCGGCGATTCGAAAATTGCCGCACCGTAGAGGGAGAGGCCGGAAGCATAGTCAGAGGAGAGCGAAGATCAGATAAATCGAAGGAGTCAGTCGAGGCCTCAGTACCTGAAGCGGGTGAGGAAACAGCACCGACAAGAGGTACAGAGGCATGAGGAGTGTCCGAAGAGTGGTCCAAAGACGAGGCGGGGTCAGAATGGGGTGCTGTATCAAGAAGGGGCCCGGGGGTAGCAAGTTCATGGACTAGGGCTGCCATGGTTAGGTTACTTCTTTCTTTTTGTTTAAAAAAAAAAGAAAGAAAAGAAAATAAAAATAAAAAAAAAGAATAAAAAAAAGGGGGGACCGGGGAGGGATAGTTCCTAGGAGGAATGAAAGGGCCAGAAATCTCCCTCCGCGCCCAAGAGGACCTCAGCACCGCAAGTAGCGCAGATGCAGCATGGAACCCGTGCCATACCCTACCCATCATGCCAGTAAACCGGCAATCCGGGATAGCAACCTCACATCTGCCGAGCTACCTCGGTGGATAAAAGAGGGCGGCCGGAAATCCGCCACAAAGCATACCTCCTTCAGCCACCACCCCCGGAATCCGAAAGGTGGCTTCCAGAGATACACCCGTCGCCCGAGAGACACCCAAAGCCACCCTCCGGGATACCGGAGAGGGATCGGGACATCCCCAGGCAATCCAGATTCCACGGCAAACTACGCCACCGCCAAGAACCTCAATGGAATGGGATGGACCCCGGTACCCTTTCCCCTACCTAGGAACTAGCGTGCATGTGGGAAAAAAAAAAGAACAAAAAAGAAACAAAGGCCAAAAAGGAAGGGCAAAAGGGAGGGGTGGGGAGGAGGAGGAGGAAAGGAGGATGGGGAGGATGGGATAGGGAATGGGGGATTGGGGGGTAATTAGATTCGGTCTGAGGAAGGAGACCGACAGGTCTAATTCCTCAGACCAAGAGCCTCTTCACCACGCCAAGGAGCCCCCCCTTGAAGAGGAGAAGTACGTATTAAAAAGTCTCAATACCACGATTGCTGTATGACCCATTTGGGTTTAGCACTTAAATTTTTTTCTCAATACTGTGACTGGAACACTTCACAAATAATTTGCAGTTAGGAGAGGAAATTTATAAGGTCATCAAACAGTTCCTTTCCTTAGGGTGGGTTATTTGTGTATGTATTCTTTACATTTGTATTCTAATAATAGAGTAAAAAAATAGTTGAATAGGAACAACTTACATCAGTGAATTATGACTGTTTTTT
The DNA here is from genome assembly GCF_026875155.1 of Cherax quadricarinatus. Taxonomy (NCBI): domain Eukaryota; kingdom Metazoa; phylum Arthropoda; class Malacostraca; order Decapoda; family Parastacidae; genus Cherax; species Cherax quadricarinatus. The sequence goes on along the minus strand of NC_069423.1, from coordinate 31,018,066 downwards.
CATAGTCTCATTGCTTTTTTGCAGTATGTCTAATGAGAAAAATAAACAAAAATGGTAATTTTTACTATTTCATCATGAAAAGTAAAATAAATGAATAATAAACAAAAAGTCACAGTATATTAGGAAAATGAATGTTTTTTTTTCTTTTTTCTAACACATCGGCTGTTTCCCACTAAGGCAGGGTGACCCCAAAAGAAAGAAAAACTTTCATCATTCAACTCTTTCACCATCACTCATACATAATCGCTGTCTTTGCAGAGGCGGTCGAGTATGACAGCTTAGACGTCCCTCCAAACTGCCAATATCCCAAACCCCTTCTTTAAAATGCAGGCATTGTACCTCCCATTTCCAGGACTCTAGTCTGGCTACCTGGTCTCCCTGAATCCCTTCACAAAACATTACCCTGCTCACACTCCAACAGTTCGTCAAGTCCCAAAAACCATTTGTTTCCATTCACTCCTATCTAACACACTCACGCATGCTTGTTGGAAGTCCAAGCCCCTTGCCCACAAAACCTCCTCTAACCCCTCCCTCTAACCTTTTCAAGGATGACCCCTACCCTGCCTTCCTTTCCCTACAGATTTATATGCTCTCCAAGTCATTCTACTTTGTTCCATTTTCTCTAAATGACCCAACCACCTCAACAACCCCTCTTCAGCCCTTGGACTAATACTTTTAGTAACTCCACACCTAATTTCCACACTACAAATTCTCTGAATAATATTTACACTACACATTGCCCTTATACAGGACATCTTCACTGCCTCTAGCTGCCTCCTCACTGCAGCATTTAGAACCCATCCTTCACACCCATATAAGAGTGTTAGTACCACTATACTCTTATACATTCCCTTCTTTGCCTCCATGGATAACGTTTTTTTTGTCTCCACAGATACCTCAATGTACCACTCGCCTTTTTTTTACTTCATCAGTTCTGTGGTTAAGCTCATCCTTCATATACCCATCCACTGACAAGTTAACTCCCAAATATCTGAAAACATTCACTTCCATACTCCCTCCCTCCAATGTGATATCCAATTTTTCTTTATCTAAATATGTACATAGTTTGATACCCTTGTCACCTTACTCTCATCTATGCCCACTTTCAATTTTCTACCTTTACACAATTGAACTGAATTGAATTGAAGAGCTGATACCACAGGAGGCTGCAGTCTATATGACTTCAATTCTGAATTTGTCAATTCTTGTAGCACAGCATGACCCATTCAGGTGTTGTGCTTTGTGAATACATATCACTTCTCATACACTGCTCTAACAGACAAGTACAAGTTTCCTTAGAAGTGATATGACTCGTATAAGTAGCAGTGGAGAGACAGCAAAAGCCTGCAGTCTTTACCAATGCCTTTAAATAAGAATGTTAAAAAAAAACAATCTAACTTGCTGGATTCTTTCCCACACTCAGTTTTAACACTATTTTATTATGCAAACCTCTGAGGACAATTTATATACAGTTTAGTTACATTATTACATTTCCACCATTTAAAAATTAATAATCTAGTCAGATGAGGTTTCTAATGACTAAATCTTAAAAATTCAGTCTCAAGAATGGGGCAACACCATCCCCTCCCACCTAGCAGTATAAAGTGACATTGAAATTTTGGAGGAAACAGCAGATGGATATAAAAAAATTGTACATATTCACGTTTTAACTTGATGAGCCACTTCTACCAATTTGAGATTACCCATTCTTTATGTATTAGTCTTTTAAATTGTATATCAAAATCTGTTTACTAATTACCTCCAATGACAATAAGTTTATTAAGACTATGTACATTGAAGCTGGTTAAGCAGTCAAGTTCATAAATTATAAGCCCCTCAGGGGAGGTTCCTTGATGCTGGTGAGGGGCTTTTGATCTAGGGACTTAGATCTGCTCTAATTCCCTGAATTAAGCCTGAATGCCCTCCATTGTCCCCTCCTCACAGGCACTGTATTATCCCTATGGGTTTAGTGCTCCCCCATGATAAATTAAAAGCAGGGGGATTTCTGACATGACATTTTGTTACAACTATGTGTAGTATCTTGTCAGTTACTGGTTGGAAAAAATGTGGTAGAAACATTCATGGGATAGATATCTAATCTTTCAGTGCAGCAGTTGACACCACGAACCCTTCAATTTCCACCATGTTGATGTAGAATTAAAGTTAAGGATCCCTTTTCTTTTAGTCAGAAGTCTCAGTACAGGAGGGCCCCAATTTGCAGTGCTTTGCTTTACAGTGTTTCGCTAATACAGCAGTTTTCAATTATACCCATTCTTTATTCATTCAGACTTCCTACAATGCATGTATATACAGTGGACCCCCGCATAACGATCACCTCCGAATGCGACCAATTATGTAAGTGTATTTATGTAAGTGCGTTTGTACGTGTATGTTTGGGGGTCTGAAATGGACTAATCTACTTCACAATATTCCTTATGAGAACAAATTCGGTCAGTACTGGCACCTGAACATACTTCTGGAGTGAAAAAATATCGTTAACCGGGGGTCCACTATATATTCACCACTCGCTATAAGCTAAGGATGAAAATATTTTAAGTTAAGTAATGTGTGTACTGTATATGCATTTTTTAGGCCTAGCTCTATTGCTCATTTAATATATGATAGTGTAAACATGTTACCAGGCTTTTACACATGTTACCAGGCTTTTATATGCATTTGAAAGTGAAAAAAAGGCTATGATTCACTTTACAAAGGTAGCCAGGAACCTACTCTGCTGTATAAGTGGGACCCTCCTGTACATGGAGGCTAGATTGGCACAATTCTATACATGTATTAAATTAAAAATTGAAATAGAATGTTGTTTCCTTATCCCATGGTAGGCTGGAAAAAATGATGAAAAGTGGCAGTTGGAGTATAAAAAAAATTTATCCCATGATTTAATTCATCAGACTTTTTAATATTGTATCTTTATGTATAGAGACAGCATAGCAAATTTTCCCTGATAACGATTCCAGTTGTGAACATTCCTGAAGCTTAAAAGCTTCCAGAGGCAGGATGGAGAAAATACACATCAAGTGCCATCACATTTTGAGATGGAATACTTCCTATTTCTTTTATATGTAAAAGTTTATATAGAACAGTATGTAATATACCTTAATGTTTGAAGCCCAGCAGAAGCAGCTTTTGAAAGGCATTGGACCTATTCCAGGAAACTTGGCATGGATTCTGTAGCAGTGATCATCAGAACCCTGCACATGCCAATAGTTGCTTAAATCATTCCTCCAGTGTTACGTCAGGGGCCATGGCTATAGGCCTGTTTTGGACCCTTTCTGTAACAAGATGTCGAATCAAGCTCTGGTCTAGTTGTCCTTAGACAAATGTCATTTTAATATTGGGATTATCATTAGGAGACTGATCTGACTAAAACGTGATCTTGATTACAAAAGAATTCATATAAGACTTAGTATACGATACAAAGTTCTCTCTCGTGCGGTGTAATACACAAAGATATACTTAATACAGAAAACAGTCAACATATAACTTATTCGTAAATGTTTCTGTACAATGTTTATACATGATCCACTTAATATTTGTATTTATAACTCATTACAATTGTGACCAGGTGTGGACGTATCAGTGGTTCATTACTTTGTAATTTGTTCATGACTGTAACCATGTATAGAAGTGAGGCTGATTCATTACCTCTGTAACTTGCCATGATTGTGACCAGATCTACCTGGAGTTCATTACCTTTGTAACTAGTTCAGCTATCATAACTTTGGGGTCCAGTCACTGGACCCATTATGTACCTTTGTAATCTTTTGACTACCGCCCACAGGATGGGTATGGGGTGCATAATAAAGATATTAAACTAAACTGTGTGTGTGTGTGTGTGTGTGTGTGTGTGTGTGTGTGTGTGTGTGTGTGGTGTGTGTGTGTGTGTGACTCAACAATCAATATTTGCACCAATAACTCATTACAGTTGTGACCGGGTGTGGAAGTGTGAATTGCTCATTACACTATAATTTGTTCATGATTGTAGCCATGTATAAACATAAGTAACCATTCTTACAGAATTCATTACCTTTGTAACTCGTGAGCTCATTGCCTTTGTACCTAGTTCAGCTATCAAGACTTTGGGGGCCCAGTCCCTGGACCCATTACGTACCTCTGTAATCTGTAAATACCTTTGTAACTTGTCATGATTGTGACCAGACCTACCTGGAGTTCATTACCTTTGTAAATTGTGAGTTCATTACCTTTGTAAATTGTGAGTTATTACCTCCGTAACTTGCTCAGCAGCTATCAAAACTTTGGAGTCCAGTCCCTGGACCAATTATGTACCTCTGTAATCTTTTGATTACCGCCCACAGGATGGGTATGGGGTGCATAATAAACATATTAAACTAACTAGGAAAAATAAAAGCACTAATGATGCAATCATAAAAATGCTAGATCTGCTTTACACAGCATTGGAAAATAAGGAATATCCACTAGGAATTTTTATTGACCTAAGAAAAGCTTTTGACACAGTAGACCACGACATCCTACTCCACAAACTTGACCATTACGGTATAAGAGGCCATGCGCTTGCTTATTTCAAATCTTACCTTACTAATAGGTATCAGTATGTTACCATTAAAGACACAGCATCAACAACACGGCCACTCACTTAGTTCTCCAAACACATCATCGTAAGACACAGTCGCTCCTCACCTCAAGAAGTGTTCCTTCGATTCCCGTCGAGGAAGGGAACCTATAGTCATCGTACCAGCGCATGACTTACTCCTTCATGATGCTTGCAAACCGTGTAACGATCAAACCCAACAGTGGAGTAATAAATGACTCTACTAAACTTGCCCTTGCTGCCGCTGTAAAGACCTGCCTACAAGTTAAATTTACAGCCATCCACTCGACGAAAGACTCATTCATCGTCGTCTGTACTGACGATTATGAAGCCACAAAGCTGATCGCCGACACTTCTATGAAAACCCTCAGAGACCGACAGTTCACCATCTCCCCTTCACCTTTTTTGCTGGCGAAACTTTCCGTTTTCGTCAAACGGCTGGACAAACTCGTCACTTCTTTATCGACTGAGGATCTCAAGACCTCTATCGAGGAACAAAATACCTGGGCGTCGATTGAACTTATCATCAAAATCCCCAACGCCTCTACAATGATCAAGCTAACCTTCTCCAACATCGAGATGGCTACTAGAGCACTGTCTGACGGCCTAGCTATCTCCTACTATCATATCCATCCAAGTCACATAGAACCCGAACGTTTTGCCCACATCTCGCCATGCTGGACCTGCTACTCCTATCACCACTCAACGCCTGTCCTCTGAAAGGGAAGAAGTACTGCACAAACTGTGGTAAAGACGGCCATGACTTCAAGGAATGTTCTACTACCACTACCTCTCCTACCTGCCTCAACTGCAGGGGTACTCACCACACCCTTGCAGCAAAATGCCCTCTACGTAAAGAAGTCCTGTCTAAGAAAATAATTGAAGAAACCAAGAAGAACAACCCTAAATCGCCAACATACGCCGCCATTGCAAAAATTCAATCAGATACCACCGAACTCCTTCAAGCTACACAACAATCGTCTCCACCCAGCCTGTCCCTCTCTGCTCTTCCTGACGCTGGTCCATCCAAGGTGCTATACTGTATGATGTATGCACACCTACTAATGCTGCAAACCCTGGCTCATTCAACACAACAATCAATGAACTTTCGCCTAAACAACATGCCAAACTTCAACTTTCCAGACTCGCCACCATCACAAGACCTCCTCAAGCTAATTCCAGACATTGTTAACTTCACCTCAACCCCTGGTCCTACTCATATCTCTGACCAAGACTACACCAGAACCAACACCACCGTCTACTGCCACCTCTCACCACCCACCACCAGCCCAACAAATCACGACCGACCAACACTCCCTGCCTCCTCTCAACACAGTCACAGAAGACGAAATAGTACCAGAACATTATGAACAACCCTCGGACAACGACGAAGTAGTAGCTGATATGCTCCACTTAATGAAAGAAGGAGCTGTTAAGTACACCTGCACCAAACCTCACCAAATTCCTTTTGAAAACACACTATCTTACCTCGTGACGAATCTGAACTGTTCCAACCTCAGAATGCAACTATTCCACATGTCCAAGAGAGACTTCAAGACTCAAGAGTGGCTCCATCACCAGCGAAGTGTAGCCAAACACACAACACCCTTCCCAACACCTGAGGTCCAAACCAGCTCTTCACCTCAGCCTGAAGCATATCAGTCGGCGAGCACTGTCTACAGTCTGCTCTCTCCTCTATGTCCTCAACATGCCCTCTCTACACTGCCTCGCAGTGCCACGCAGCTGGGTTTAGCCCTGGCTCTTTCATCTACAACTCAAGACCTTCCTCTCACGACTGTTCATTGTCTGTCCACACTTCCCCACTCGCCCACCGGAGTCGCAACAGAAGAGCCTGCTATGTGTGTTCTCAATGTCTGTCCCACGATCGACTTAGCTGCTGGGTTAAGCCCTGGCTCTATTTCTACAACTAAGAACACTCCTCTCCAGCACTATTCTTCGTCTGTCCCGTCTTCCCCGCTCATCCCATTTGGGATCTTACCTGAACTTTCGTTCGTTCGTTCGTACACGGCCACTTGATACTGGAGTTCCGCAGGGAAGTGTCCTTGGTCCCCTGCTCTTCCTCATATACATCAATGATCTTCCAAATGTATCCCAACACCTGAAACCCATTCTCTTTGCTGACGACACGACTTATGTCATCTCTCACCCTAATCTTGCCACCCTCAACACCATTGTTAACGAGGAGCTGATCAAAATATCGACTTGGATGACAGCCAATAAACTTACGCTTAACACTGACAAAACCTACTATATTATGTTTGGTAGCAGAGCAGGAGATGCACAAATTAACATTAAGATCGACAACACTCTAATTACCAGACATAATGAGTGCAAATTCCTGAATTTCAGCACCCATATCCAACACATAACCAAAAAAGTATCCAAAACAGTTGGGATCCTCTCCAAGATACAATACTACGTGCGCAAAATGCCCTTCTCACACTATACCACTCATTTATCCATACCTCACCTATGCTATTTGTGCTTGGGGATCAACTGCAGCAACACACCTAAAGCCAATAATAACCCAACAAAAGCTGCAGTAAGAATAATCACTAAATCCCATCCCTGGCAACACCCCCCCCCCCACTCTTCATAGATCTAAACTTACTCCCTGTTCAGTACATCCACACTTATACTGTGCAATCTACATCTACAGGACCTTAAACTCCAATATCAACCTGACCTAAAACGCTTTCTTGATAGTTGTGACAGAACCCACAGGCATAAAACCAGACACAAACATCTCTACGACATTCCCCATGTCCGACTAAACCTTTACAAAAATTCAATGTATGTCAAAGGCCCTAAAATCTGGAACACCCTACCTGAGAACACAAGAACTGCAGACAAATTCATCACCTTCAAAACTACCATTAGAAAACATCTTATCTCCCTGATACACCCCATCAACTAACTACATGAATACCACCTGGTGGTTCACACTTACACTCACTCACCCATTTGACCATAAACAGAAATATTAATCTCAATCTTAAAATAATGAATCCTATGATACTCCAATACTGAAACTATGTACTGTGCCAAAACAGAAGCATTCACATTGCTAAACTCACAAACTAGTATTTAGTCACTTAGCCATAATACCAACTTACCTCATAATTTGTAATATTTTAAAATAAAGAATTAAACTAAGTCTGCCCGAAATGCCTAGCCATGCTAGGCGTTCTAGTGGTACACTCTGTAATCATTATTTAACTACATGTAAACCATACAACAACCAAATTCTGTAAATTCAACATTGTAATCTTTATAGAGAATAAACTTTGAATTTGAACTAACTATACTCAGTGACACGAGTGTGATACAATAATATATTTACCAGGAAGTTCCGAAATGTATCAAACGAAACTAACATTTCAATAAGAACAGACTTATTAGATAACAGTCGAGACTATATACACATTAACATAAATCACAACAATCCTTTAAAGCTAGAAGTCTCTCTTAAATTATTATTGTAATCAAGGGGAAGCGCTAAACCCGGAGGATTATACAGCGCCTGGGGGGGGGGGATGTGGAAGGCATTCAGGCTTAATTCGGGGAACTGGAGCACAGATCCAATTCCCTAAATCAAGAGCCCCTCACCAACATCAAGGAACCTTGTTGAACATCAAAATGGTATACAATACCGACAGGTTGTTAGGTAAGACACATATGCAACAGTTAGACAACTTTATTCCGAAACGTTTCGCCTACACAGTAGGCTTCTTCAGTCGAATACAGAAAGTAGGCAGGAACAGTAGAGATGTGAAGATGATGTAATCAGTCCATCACCCTTAAAGTCGAAGAATTTGAGGTTGTCAGTCCCTCGGCCTGGAGAAGTTCAGTTCCATAGTCAGGAACTATCTGAAGATCAAGCGACAGTGCGGAGACTTAAATACTGTCGGAAGGAGAGGTGCAGGGTAGTAGTAGTAGTAGTAGTAGTGAGAGGCCACTGAGAGGTCATGTCCCTCTCAGATCTTGGTACAGAAAACACCTTGGACAAGCTTTTCAAGTGAGAAGTGTTGGATCTGAGAGGGACATGACCTCTCAGTGGCCTCTCACTACTACTACTACTACTACTACCCTGCACCTCTCCTTCCGACAGTATTTAAGTCTCCGCACTGTCGCTTGATCTTCAGATAGTTCCTGACTATGGAACTGAACTTCTCCAGGCCGAGGGACTGACAACCTCAAATTCTTCGACTTTAAGGGTGATGGACTGATTACATCATCTTCACATCTCTACTGTTCCTGCCTACTTTCTGTATTCGACTGAAGAAGCCTACTGTGTAGGCGAAACGTTTCGGAATAAAGTTGTCTAACTGTTGCATATGTGTCTCACCTAACATCAAGGAACCTTCCTTGAGGGGTCTCTCTTAGAGTATGGACGCTTCCTTACACCTGTTGTCCTGTTCACCTAGCAGCAAATAGGTACCTGGGTGTTAGTCGACTGGTGTGGGTCGCATCCTGGGGGACAAGATTGAGGACCCCAATGGAAATAAGTTAGTCCTCGATGACGCACTGACTTTCTTGGGTTATCCTGGGTGGCTAACCCTCCGGGGTTAAAAATTCGAACGAAATCTTATCTTAAATCTTAGCTAATAACAAGTTATCACTGAGTCAGATGACTTTGTCTGGGACTAAGTAATATTCTAGAGCGGGGAAATGTATTAAAGGCTGAGGGCCTGAATCTGCTCAAAAGAGTGTGTATGAAGCTACTCTGTGTTGTGAACCTACTCGGAGTGAGCACTGTGAACCTACTCGGAGTGAGCACTGTGAACCTACTCGGAGTGAGTGTGGAAACCTACTGGCTATACTAATGTCTGGTAAACTGACGTCAGGTTGGTTACATGACTGAGGGAGACGTCAGTACCTAACTACTAACCGGCACTTAAACTAGTGGTTTCCCACTACATGAAAATAACGCTTAATATTAAAGCCTAATAAACCATATAACAATATTACCATTAACATATATATGTATATAATATATATATATATATATATATATAATATATATATATATTTATATATATATATATATATATATATATATATATATATATATATATATATATATATATATATATATATATATATATATATATATATATATATATATATATATATATATATATATATATAATATATTATATATATATATATATATATATATATATATATATATATTATATATATATATATATATATATATATATATATATATATATATATTATTAACACACTGGCCGATTCCCACCAAGGCAGGGTGGCCCGAAAAAGAAAAACTTTCACCATCATTCACTCCATCACTGTCTTGCCAGAAGGGTGCTTTACACTACAGTTTTTAAACTGCAACATTAACACCCCTCCTTCAGAGTGCAGGCACTGTACTTCCCATCTCCAGGACTCAAGTCCGGCCTGCCGGTTTCCCTGAATCCCTTCATAAATGTTACTTTGCTCACACTCCAACAGCACGTCAAGTATTAAAAACCATTTGTCTCCATTCACTCCTATCAAACACGCTCACGCATGCCTGCTGGAAGTCCAAGCCCCTCGCACACAAAACCTCCTTTACCTCCTCCCTCCAACCTTTCCTAGGCCGACCCCTACCCCGCCTTCCACTACAGACTGATACACTCTTGAAGTCATTCTGTTTCGCTCCATTCTCTCTACATGTCCGACCCACCTCAACAACCCTTCCTCAGCCCTCTGTTTCAGTTTAATATCTTTATTATGTACCCCATACCCATCCTGTGGGCGGTAGTCGAAAGATTACAAAGGTACATAATGGGTCCAGGGACTGGACCCCAAAGTTATGATAGCTGAACTAGTTACAAAGGTAATGAACTCCAGGTAGATCTGGTCGCAATCATGGCAAGTTACAAAGGTAATGAATCAGCCTCACTCCTATACATGGTTACAATCATGGACAAATTACAAAGTAATGAGCCACTGACACGTCCACACCTGGTCACAATTGAAATGAGTTATAAATACAAATATTAAGTGGGTCATACAAACATATATATATACACACAAGTCCTCTGGACAACAGTTTTGGCAATCCTGCACCTCCTCCTAACTTCCAAACTACGAATTCTCTGCATTATATTCACACCACACTTTGCCCTCAGACATGATATCTCCACTGCCTCCAGCCTTCTCCTCGCTGCAACATTCACCACCCATGTTTCACACCCATACAGGAGCGTTGGTAAAACTATACTCTCATACATTCCCCTCTTTGCTTCTAAGGACAAAGTTCTTTGTCTCCACAGATTCCTAAGTGCACCGCTCACCCTTTTCCCCTCATCAATTCTATGATTCACCTCATCTTTCACAGACCCATCCGCTGACACGTCCCCTCCCAAATTCTTCATTAC